>LSYV01000035.1:611289-631711 GCA_001584585.1 Gonium pectorale | reverse complement strand
GCGCACCCCCGCGCACCCCCGCACACACCCGCGCACCCCCGCAGCGCTCGGCGCCCCCGCCTCACCGCCCCCGTGCGACTCCATGTGACCCTTCAGGTGCTCCCGGGCCGCGTCGAACAGCTTCATCTGCTCGGGGGCCAGGTGCAAGTCGCCCATCACCGCCAGCGACCAGCTTTCCTCGGAGCTGGGTGGGCCGGGGGGCGGGGTTCGGGGGTTCGGTGGGGTTGCACCGGGGGGGGGGGGCAGCCAGGAGCGTTGTTGCAGTGCGGAGGAGCTGACAAGCGGGCAGCAAGGTGGACACAGGGCAGGGCCATCCAGACAGGGTAGTATGAGATGCTCTGATGGAAAACAAAGGAGGAAGAGCGGCGGGGTTCGTCTCTCGGCCCCAGGGTACGGGGCACCCCGAATCCCCACCCCAAAGCAGTTTGGGCGCATGTATGCACCCCGCCGCAAGCACAAGCGCACTCTGGCAGTTGCGCCGCCTATACATATCTCTGACATCCAGTGCACCCGGCATAAGGAAACACCGCACCTTGGGGTGCACATGTAAGGCAGCACCGAGCCCGGCGCCAGAGTCATGGCCGCTGCTGCATCCGATGAGCGCGCGACGGACGCAGTGGCGCGCGTGGTCGGCAAGCCGGCTGAGAGCGACCGAAGGGCCAGGCGTCTTGGCGCGATGACGTGCGGTGCCCCGGCCAAAGGACTGGTCTGACGACTCGTTGGCGCGCACGGATGCGCTTGCACGCGCATCTCTAATTCGACTTTATTAAGAGCGCAGCACGCGAAAGTCACCGACAGCGTGCGCCGGGGTTCGGTTGAAGATAGACGGGTATGTGAGTCGCAACCCTTAGCTCTGACGAAAGGGAAGTAACATAGCGTGTTTGGCCTGGGTAGTAATTGCAACGTACAACCGTCAACGGAACATTTGTGCGTTCGCGAGATCGCGACGTCAGCACGTCATTGTCTGATCATGTAGGATTTTGGACGTGGTACAGAAGGTTCCGGCAATTTCTGGCCGTTGCCGGCAATTTCTGGCCGTTGCCGGCAAGCGTACGGGCAGCACGTACGGGATGAATGCGGAGCCGCGCCGGCAGGTTTGTCACACGCAGCGCCGTGCGTCGACACCATCGCGTGCCGCCAATAAAGGGGCGCGTGCAGCCCAATTACCTGAAGCACCCAGTCCCCAGGGCATCAGGTGAGATCACGCGCACGTAGTGCGCCCTATGTGTGTGTACGGCATGTCCAATGTGGGCATGTCCAGTGTGGGCGCAGCAGTGCGCGCATCCTGCCGGCCAACGGGATCGTCCCTGCCACACCCCGTTATGGCTTGCCTTGGCTTGCGACAGCGATCCTGTACCTACATCAGGATAGCATTGGGAGGGGCAATCCCATCCACCCGCAGCCAGCAGCCCTTACGTGCTCACGCCGCCGCACAGCCCCAAGGCCCAAGCCCGTGGCTGTCGCAGTGTTTTGTCAAATCACTCGAAGCCGCCGCTCGCGCCGTCGCAGGTCTTCTCCGACAGTCTTGGTTGCATTACACACAGGGCTGAAGGGGTCAGCGCTGTGCCTGCGCGCGGGGTATTGCATCGTACAGGGAAATGGAACGCTACAATGAGGGAGGCACACCTCTGCAGTCATACACACCCGGATATAGGTTTGATAGGCGCAGGTGTGGAGCGCTTCCCGCGGTGGTTCCATGTATGGGCCAGATCCAATAGACTTTCATTGGCTGGTCGGTGCGCATGCGATGCAAACCTTCAATTCGCATACGAACGTACAAGCAAAGCCGTCAACATGCTATACGGTGTACCCGCCGTATGCATATCGACGCTCTTCACGTCTCCAGCCGTGCTCGGCACGTACAAGTCCTCGCGCCCTGACGCGCTGCCGCAATGCTCATGGCTCCACTCTTTGTATGTTCGACAACATCCGTTCTCGTCAGCACGCGTCAGGTCGCAGAACTCGCCGTGTCGCCGAGCCAAGATCTGCGATATGCCTAGCTTGTGGCACATCGCCTTGGGTTGCGAGCATTCAATACAGCACTGCCTCCTATCCTAAGCAGTCCTTGGGCATTCCCTACATTGCTCCTGTATGTGAAGCAACCGGGCAGCTCCGGAGGGCGGCACCCGCCTTTCCCTTGCAGTGATGATAACAATCACGTCTTTAACCTTGACGACACATACACGCAAGCCGTGAATACGCTGCAACTGCTCGCCGCACACTCACCCCGCACTGCAGTTGCATCACACACGAAGTCCTTGATTGGCACAGTGACCTCCACCTGTACTGCTTTATCCCCAAGTTTGTGATCCCTCAAAGGCGTGAAGCCCTGCCACTGACAGAAGCAATGCCTCCAACCAAGTTCTAACGCCCTGCGCCGCCAGCCACCTCCCTCCCAACACGCACAAGCACGCCAGCTTGCGTGCCACAAGGCCACAGAGCGCTGCGCCATACCTGCCTGCACGCCTACCACGTCATGCCCATGGCACCACACGCACCCATTCAATGCTCAGCTGGCGCCGCTGGCGCCCACAGCCTGATGGACTTGTCCTCGCTGCAGCTCGCGATCTGCGACCCGTCGGGACTGACCGCAACCCCCAGGACCCCCAGGAAGAACTCCGGGTGCCCGTGCAGCACCGCCAGGCCCCGCCCCGAAACCGCGTCGTACACCCGTAGGGAACAGTCCGCGCCGCCGGTGACGAGCAGGCGGCCGTCGGCGCTGTACGCCACGCCGTGCACGCGCTTGGTGTGTCCGGCGAGGGTGGCGGTGACCCGTGGGACGGCGCCGCGCCGCGCCACGTCGTACACCCGCACCTTGGTGTCGTACCCTCCCGCCGCCAGCGCCCGTCCGTCCGCGCTGAACGCAAGGCTCGTGACATACTGCTCCGCGCCCTTGAGCACCGCCGTACACTTGTACGTCTTGGCGTCCCACAAGCGCACCACGCAGTCGAACCCGCCGCTCGCGACGCGCTTCCCGTCCGGCTGCCAGGCCACGCACGTGACGTAGCCCTCGCTCCCCGCCAGCGTCGCCAGGCACTCGCACGTCGCGACGTCCCACACCCGCACGGTGCAGTCGTAGCTGCCGCTGGCGAGGCGCTTGCCGTCCGGGCTGAATGCCACGCCCGCGACGCACGCCTCGTGGCCGGTCAGCACGGCGGTGCACTCGCCGGAGTCGGGGCCCAGGGCCCACAGCCGCACGGTGCGGTCGTCGCCGGAGCTGGCCAGCTGGCGGGCGGGGAACTTGGCTGCCGCGGGGTTAAAGGCGACGCTGTGGACGCTGTCGGTGTGGCCCGCCAGGCGGGCGCGCGGCTCCCCGGTGCGGGCGTCCCACAGCCGCACGGTGCAGTCGTCGCTGCCGCTGGCCAGCAGCGAGCCGTCCCGGTTGAACGCCACTGCGAGACCGAGAGGGTGCGGGTGGGCGGAGGGGAGGGGGTCGGACAAGGATGTCGACTCTGTCCAACCCGTCAGCATAGGATCTGGGATAGGATCGGGGACGCAGACGGCAGGTAAAGGCAGCACTGCAGGGCGAGCCAGGAGCCCGAGGCAGCTACTTTCCCTTGACAAGGGCACGCATCAAGGAGCAACACCAGCATGCTCATGACATTAGGCCCGGGCCAACTGAATCAACCGCTGGGCACCCCATCTCGGTGCTCCCATGCCCGGGCGGCCCCACCTGAACGCACGTAGCTCTGGTGGTATCCGTCGTCTCCGGCTCCGTCCCGCAGCCTCCCGCGCTGCGGGTGCGCGGACCAGATGCGCACCGTCCGGTCGCGGCTGCACGACACCAGCCTGCGCCCGTCGGGGAAGTAGGCCAGGGACCGCACCCAGTCGGTGTGGCCCTGGAGCACAGCGGAGCACCGGCCCGAAGCGGAGATGGACAGCGCGCGGCCGGACTCTCCCGCTGAGAGGCTCAGCTCCCACAGCCGAGCCGAGCG
This sequence comes from Gonium pectorale, assembly GCA_001584585.1. Classification (NCBI taxonomy): domain Eukaryota; kingdom Viridiplantae; phylum Chlorophyta; class Chlorophyceae; order Chlamydomonadales; family Volvocaceae; genus Gonium; species Gonium pectorale. Next base: position 627,776 of record LSYV01000035.1, on the reverse strand, counting down.
GTCGTCGGCGCCGGTGGCGAGCTGGGAGCCGTCCGGGGAGAAGGCCACGCAGCGGATCCACCTGCGAGGGCAGGGAGGAGCGGCAGGAGGTGGGAGCAAGGGGGCGGGGGGAGGGGGGAGGATTGGGGAGGAGCTGCGGGAGGTGGGGGCAAAGGAGGGCTGGTGGATGGAGCTGCGGGAGGTGGGAACAAGGGAGGGTGGGAGGACGGGCTGGGGGGATGCGCGGTGGGAGGAGGGAGCAAAAGAGGGTGAGAGGACAGGTGCAGGGGATCAAGGCAGAAAGGGGCATATAGTCGGTCTCCCCGCCCTTCCAACCGGCAAATCCACTCACCCATTGTGTCCCAGCAGTGTCGCCAGGCACTGCCCCGTCGTCGTGTCCCACAGCCGCACCGACTGATCCTCACTGCCGCTGGCAAGAAGCTCCCGACGCCGCGGCTGCGAGCCATCACCACTGCTCCCGCCCGCCGAGCCGGGCGTCGGGGTCACTGCAGCCATCCCGAATGCCACGCAGAACACCACGGCGCTGTGGCCCAACATCGGCGCGCCGCACTGCCACTGCCACAGCCGAGCTCCGGTGCCACCGTCGCCGCTGGCGCAGTCTGCGCTGCCGCTGCCGGCGGCGGCGGCCTGGCGCGACCACAGGCGGACGCTGCGGTCGCGGCTGGCGCTGGCGAGGCGCTGCCCGTCGGCGCTGAAGGCCAGCCCCGTGACCGCGCCGCGGTGCTGCCCCGCCAGCACCGCCACGCAACGCGTGCCCTCCTGCGGCCGCCGCTCCAATCCGCCGGCATCGCTGACACCCGCACCCGCGCCAGCGTCGGCGCCTGCGCCGCCCTCGACCCCGCTGCTGCCAGCAGCCCAGATGCGGATGCCCATGTCGTCGCTGCCAGTGGCGATCAGCTGCTGCGAGCCGTCGGCGCTCCGCCACACCGCCACGCACGCCACCGGCCGCTCGTGGCCCTCCAGCGCCTCCAGCCGCTGCCCCGTTGCAGTATCCCACACGCGCAGCCCCGCGCCCGACCCGCACACGATCTCCCGCCCGCCGGCACCGAACGCCACGGCGCGCGCGTCTGCGTCCTGCCGCAGCTCCGCGTGGCACTGTCCCGTGTCTGCGGCCCACACGCGCACCACCGGGTCCGCCCCCACGCTGCTGCTGGCCACCTGGCGCCCGTCCGGGCTGACGGCGACGCCCAGGACGTCCCCACCGTGCCCCTTGAGAACCGACTCGCAGGCCGGCCACTCGCCGCCGTCGCTGCCCAGCACGGCGCGGCTTCGCCACGCCTGGGCCGACGCGCGCAGCGCCACGGCGCACAGCGCACTGTGTGCGGGGGAGCGAGCCGCGGATATGACGAGGTCGCCCACGCCCAGGCCCTCGAGGTTGTAGACCTCGGAGCGCAGCCAGCGGAGCACGTCGTAGCTGAGACGCGTGTGGTGGCACATGGGCCCGAGCGCGGCGATGAGCGCCGCACCGTGGCCCGCGTCCAGCGCGGCGCGCAGGAAGGAGAAGTCGGACAGCAGCGCGTCCAGCGCGGCGGCAGCGGCGGGGAAGACGCCAGTGCCGTCGGCGGCGCCGCTGACTCCGGGGCCGGGGCCAGCGGTGGCGGCGGCAGCGACTGCCGCGAGGTGATGGTCAGTGGCGGCGGCCAGGTGGGTGACGATATGTCGGAGGAGGTAGCGGAAGCTGCTGGAGGCTACAGCGAGGCCCTCGCCTTCGCCCGCAGTGCCGCTGCCAGCGGCCCGCCGCTGCTGCTGCCAGGTCTTGGCCAGGTGCAGGCCGAGCAGCGCGTGGCCGCGTGGCACCTGCGCGGCGAAGGGCCCGCTGACGGCCGGGCCCAGCAGCCAGTCGCCCAGGGATTTGTGCACCTGCGCGACGCGCGGTGGTGGAGGGCGGGCGCGGGAAGGCTGGGCGACGCGACGCGATCAGAGCATCAGGCGCACGCGAGTGCAACGCGACAGGCACGCGGAGGCGGCAGAGCAGCTGCGTGGGCATGTACGGCGTGCCTCTGCGGGGTGTACAGCGGGCGAGGGGCAGCGCGGGTCGCCAAGGTGCCTTATATCTGGTGCCGCACGAGCCGGTGCGCCGCAGGTCCCTCCATCCAGCCCAGCCCCCAACCCAACCCCGCACCCCCGCACCCCCGCACCGTGTACAGGTGGTGCTCTGCGATGTAGAACAGCGTAGGCCACCCGGGCATACCCGGTATCGCCTCGCCCAGCCCCAGCTGCTGTATGAAGGAGTGCGACAGAGGCTCCTGCGCCGCCATAACCACCGCCACCAGGTCAGCCACCGGGTCGCTGTCGCCGCCGCCGCCAGCCTCGCCGCCATCACCACCGCCGCCGGCGGCGGCGCCGCCGACCGCAATGCCCTGCCCCGCCGCTGCGCGGCGCCGCGCCTCTGCGCTGCGGGCGAAGACAGCAGTGTACAGGCGGTACACGTCAGCCTGCTGCGGCGGGCCCGTAAGGGGCGGCAGCGCCGCCCCGGCGGCGCCATCGGCGTCAAGCGCTGCCGCTGCAGCTATCGTGTGGTAGACCATCATGCCGCCGCCGCCGCTGCCAGCCCCACCGCTGCCGCCAGCCGCCCCGCCGACGGGCTCTTTGCCGGCACCGGACTCCATCAGGTCCGACGGCCTCAGGACTGTCACCTCGCAGCCCGCCGCCGCGAACGTCCGCAGTAGCGCCGGCAGCACCTGGCCCGCCGCGGCGTCCGGGCGGGTGGTCACGATGAAGCGGACGAAGGGCGGCAAGCGGGCCAGGTGCGCCGTCAGCAGCTGCAGCGCCTGGTTGCCGCAAGCGACCGGGCAGCTCAGCTGCGCGGCATCACCGACATCGCCGCGCCCGTCTCCGCCATCGCTGCCTTCTGCACCGCCCTTGGGCGACTGTCCCCGCTGCTGCTGCTGTCGCTGAGTGACCCGCGGGTCGGCCTCATCAAGGGCGTCCAGCAGGATGACCACATCCCCGTCATCCTCCTCCGTGCCGCCGCCGGCAACAGCTCCGGCGGTTCCCAGCTCGCCGTTGGCACTCAGCTGCTGCTGCTGCTGCTGCTGCCGCTCCCCGCGCCGCCGGTGCAGCTCGAGTAGGGGCTGCAGGAGGAGCAGCTCGAAGGCGTCCCCAGGGTCGCGCAGCCCGTCCACCACGTCGACCGCCAGGCCCAGCAGGCAGTCGCGCACAACGGGGAGCCTGCGCGGGAGCCCCGGGTCGCGGGCGTCATCAGGTCACGGTGCACCCGACTGCCCACACTCCCGCATTCAGGCCGCGCACCGTTGCGCCCCACGGGTACGACAGCACCACGGGTACGACAGCACCACGGGTACGACAGCACCATGGCCGGCCCCGCATGCGGGGCGTGTACGCGTGCAGGTGCAGCCGTGTACCTCGCTCGTACCTCGTACCTCGTACCTTGTACCTCGCCAGCAAAGCACACCTACCAGTGGCAATTAGCGCATGTGTCTACCGCCATTTCCCGCGCCGTCCGCTGCCGGCGATGTCACTGGCGCTCCGGGCTGTCCCGACAGCGACCTCCTTGCCCACGCCATGCACCCCATCTGGTCACCCAGCCCTCGCACGCACCTCTCCGCCAGCTGGAACGCCAGGCTCTTGACGATCCTCAGCGGGTCCAGCTGCCGCGCGTCGCTGTACCTGAGGAAGTGCGCTCCGTAGATGGCCTCGGAGCAGCCCGCGGTCGAGAGCAGCACCGCGGAGACAGTGGACTTGCCCTCACCGGCGCCCGAAGCCACACACAGCAGCCGGCTGCCGCCGCCGCCTTCGTCGCCCCCGCCCCCGCCTTTGCCGCCACGCGCAGCGAGCCACTGCAGCACGGGCTCCATGCGCCACTGCGTGCCCATGGCGACCGACCGCTCCAGCAGGCGCCGCACGCCCAGGCTGCGGGCGGCAGGCGGCAGGGGGTGGCGTGGCGCGGTGACGGCGGCGGGACGAGGTCAAAGCAGACCAGCCCCACGCCTACATCCCTTGTTTTGCGCATCAACACGAAACGACTGGGTGCTAAGGCTAGCACGGCAAAGCTGCCAAAATACATCCTCGGACCAGAGGCGCGCCAGCCGGCACGAGCGTAGGTCTGCATCTGGCGCCTTGCGCGCCCCGCCACGTACGCCCACACCGCATGCAAGACATGCTCCAGGCGACGAGGCACGGCCCACCGGTCCCCACCTGTGGGAGAGCGGCTCCAGCAGCAGCTGCAGCCGGAGCTTGGCGTTGAAGACCTCGGGTGAGCTGTAGTGCTCCACCACCTGAAGTGGCAGCACCCGAACGGCAGGATGAATCGGCCGCGAACGGCAATGTATGACGGTAAGAGATCGGATAGTAGCCAAGCAACCGACACACGGGACGGGAGCGCGCGCACAGCCGCACACAATGGTATGCGCGCACCGCCGCCCCACATACCTCACTTCCCCCTGCATGGCCCGGGTGCCCTCACACCCACCCGACTGTGAGCCGCTCCCCGTTTTGAGTCCCTTGAGCGCCCGCCGCCCCCCAGCGTCCCGTCCCTCATCCTCTGAGGCCCCGCCCGCCACACACGGCTGCCCACCCACCCACCCACCCACCCACCTGCGCCAGGATCATCTGCTTGTCCTCGGGCTTGAAGCACTGCGCCGACTCCACGTCGATGGTGCCGAACACGGCTGCCCGGTCGCTGCGGTCCAGTCGCATGTGCAGCCCGTCCGAGCCGTGCAGCGCCAACGTGTGCGCCCTGGTGCGCAGCGGGGCGGCAGGAGGGCGTCCGGGAGTGGCGGTGGTCGGCACGTGGCAAGGGCAAGCCAAGCCATCGGAAGACGGTGCGGCACGCGGCGGTAGGCGTGTCGTGCCAGATGGCGCCAGCCTAACTGGTACCCTATGTGAGCACGTTACGTTTCAGGGTATTCTGGGCAGACATACGAGATCCACAGCCCCAGACATCTCGCAACCCCCCGCTTACCACTCAAAAATGCACCAGCCCCTGGAGGAGGAACGCAAAGGGGCAGCAATCATACCACCCCAGGGGGGGGGTTCCACATTCCGTCAGCAGTGTCATAGCTTGAAGAGCAGGCCGTCCTTTGGGTCCTTGCGGAGCAAGAAGTTTCACCAACACACGTGCGCTCAATGCAGCGCCCGACCCGACCCGACCGCGTCGGCCCCCTCACCTGGTGGCGGGCGAGCAGACCTCCCGGTCCATCACCACGATGGTACCGCCGCTGCAGGCCCGCACGGTGGCGCTGAAGGCACGCGCGCTGACGTCGTGTCGGTGCGCCATGGTGTCCTCGTGCTGGTTGACGCACAGCACGTCCAGCCACACCGCCACGCTGTCGGCCGCGTCCTGGCGGAGGCGGTAGGGGCGGCGGGGGCTCACACACGCACACACACACACACCCCGTATGTATGTATGTAGTCTATATATCTGAGCACGCTGTGCTGTATATAAAACACACATGTACACAGAGGGCGTTGCACAGGCGCGTTGCCTTGTATGCGCTGCGGCAAAGGGTTGAGCCCGTGGCATCGCATTCGCAGCACACGAGGGGACTGTGGGACCAGCTTGGTGCAGCGCGCAGCGACCGGGTAATGCAGGAATGCGCACAGGCTCGGGGGAGGGTGGATGCCCTCGTGGGGCAGCAGAACTCGCCCCTCACCTGCAGGTAGCCCAGCACGTACTCGAAGAGGCGGCACACGCGGTTCTTCCCTGCGGGCGCAGCGCGTGGCACATGAGGCGCGTTGCGGTCTGGTGGCCCCTATTGTCAGCACACGGACGGTATCGCGTCTAATGCGGGCTCAACCAGCATGCCACCCTCGGGGCCCCTGTCACCTCTTACCTCCCGCTACATGAGCTACACCCCATGTGTGCGCTCCGCGGCGAGCGTGAGTACGGGCAAGGGATATCTGCAGTCGAGTACCTTTTTTCCGTACGCCGTATTCACGCCACTCACATGTGTGGCTGATGAAGTACGACGGCGGCGCCACGTCGGCTGCATCCACCAGGTCGGGGATCTCCAGCAGCCGGCAGCGCCGCTCGTACGTCACCGCCTCGATCCACTTTATGTTGAGGTCAGCGGTGCTCAGCGAATGGAAGGCCTCCGCCCCCAAGACCCCGATCAGATGGCTGCGCAACCGCCGCAGGCCGCGCAGCGTGATGCCCAGCCGCGTGGTGGCCAGCGACTCTGCGCCGCGGCGGGGCGGGGGAAAGTATGAACGGGGAAAACGGGTCGCGCCGCGGGATACCGAGCAATCCACGCATGCATCGGAGGTGCAAGTAGTGGTGAAGATTGCGGCGAGAACAAGCGGTACAAAGCTGGCCTGGAACAGCGGGTAAAGCTGCTCACCGGCTGGGGTGTCGCTGGCCAACACGTCATGTGTGATGCCCGCTACCCAGATGTATACCCCATGCAGTTAGTTCCCCAGAAGGCAGCTGCACACGTACCATCGATCTCCGGCTCCGGAGGTGCGGGCTGCAGAGGCTGGCCGCTTGGCTGCCTCTGCGGTGGTGGCGGCGCCGCCTGCTGCTGCGCCTCTACCACCGCCGCCTCCTGCTCCGTCTTCACCTCCGCCGCTTCCTGCTCCGTCGTCTTTACCTCCGCCGCCGCCTGCTCCGTCGTCTTAACCTCCGCCGCTCCCTGCTCCGTCATCTTGACCTCCGCCGCCGCCTGCTTCGTCGTCTTGACCTCCGCCGCCGCCTGCTCCTGGCCCTGGGCCTGCTCCGACGCTCGCAAGAGCGCCATCGACGCCACCTCCTCTTCAAGGCACACTCGCACCCCATGGCGCGCCTGCTGCTCCTCCTGCTGCTCCTCCTGCTGCGGCCCCCGCGCATCAATTTCGACCCTCAACGCCTCCTGCTGCGATTCCATCGCCACTGCTGCTGTTGCGCCGCTGGGTACGCTGTCCGGGCGCTGAAGGATCAGCGCCGCCGCCTCCTCGATGTCCACAAGCTGCATCTGCGGAGTGGGCCGGTCTCCCTCATCGGCATCACCGCCAGCCCCGCTGACCCGCTGCGTAGCGCGCAGCACCGTCGCCTCCCCGTCCCCGTCATTCGCGCTGGTGCTATCCTGCCGCCCAGGGATGGAGGGCGATGCATTCGCGCGATCGCTGGGGTGCGGCTCTCGGACCACCGCCAAGGAGCTTTCTGTGCCGACCTGACGTGGTGCTGGCTGCTGTGGCGGCGTGAACGGCACGTCCTCGCTTTGGCCGGGCGGCCCCTGTTGCGGCGCTGCCAGGGCCTCTCCGCTCAGGCCCCCCTGCATCCCCGGCGATGGCGACGGCAGCGCCACGTCGCTGCGCGCGCTGGACAACCGCTCCGGGGGCGGCTGCACTCCCTCTCTTCCCTGGCTCAGCTGCCGCTGCGGTGCCGACCCGTCGCTCAGCCGTCCCATGCTGGACTTCCGCTGTGGTGGCGCCGTCTCACCGCCCCCAACCTGCTGTCGCTGGGGCAACAACGAATCGCTGCAGCCGCCGCTCGGCGCTCTCTCCGGAGGCAGCAACAACACCTCCCCGGCACCTTGGCTCGACTGCCGCAGGAGCGGCCGTTGGCCGCTCCTCTGGCTCAGCTGACGCTGCGGCAACTGCGGCAGCACCTCCCCGGCATGGCTTGTACGCCGCGGGGTCAGGGGCAGCGACGATGGCAAGTCGGCCCTCAGGCTGGGCTGCCGCTGAACAGGCGGCGCCAGGGTCTCCCCGCTCCGGCTCTTGTTGCTCTGTTGCCGCGAAGGCGGAGCCGTGTCGCTTCGTTGGCTGGGCAGCCGCTGGGAGGGCAGGCGTGGCAGGCCCATGCCCTGGCTTCCCTGCCGCTCGGGCTTCGGCGGTGGCGGCGAGCCTTCCCGGCGCTGGCTCGTTTGCCGCGGCAGTGGCGGCAGCGTCTGCACCGCCTCGACGCTTTGGCTCGGCTGCCGACCGAGTGGTGCTTGACTCCCTTGGCTGGGCTCCGTGTCCTGCGGCGCAGGTGACGCGGGCTGACCGCCCTCCGTCTGGCTGTGCTGCCGCTGCGATGCTGCGAGGCTGGGCCACACGATGCGGCGTGAGGGCCGCTCCTGCTGCGGGGGCGGTGATGGCGGCGTTGGCGGCTGTTCGCCCTGGCTGTGCTGCCTCGACGGCCCAGCGGGGGCTGCTGCCTGTTCGGCTTCCGAGCCCTCTGAGGCGGGGGGGACCTCTCCACCTGCGCGCGGGAGGGTCACGTTCGAACCAGTGCCATAGCCAGCAGACGTAGCAGCGCCGTATCCATGCCGCTTGCAGCTTGCGTCCACCCTCCTAGTACTCCCTTGGCCCGTGGCTCTGACTAGCTATGACCACGAGCAGCCTCCACACCTGGGTGGCGTTCCTCCGGGTCTGGCACTGGGCCGCCTGATTTGGGGCCCGCGGCTTCCTCTCCCTGGCCAGCGGCGGACTGTGGCCCTGCGGGCGTGCGGAGGGGGGCGCGAGCCAACCATTAGTGATACGTGGCGACCTGGGAAGAAGGTACGTCGCTTGGCCAGTGCATGTCCGTGTCCGTATGTAGGACGGATGGCGTCGGCGCCTTCGGGAGCGGGTTCAGTGCACCGCATGTACCTACACCCAGACGTACTCGAGGCTTTGCAGATTGGGAGCTCCTCGCTGCCAGCAGGACTATCACATGGCTGAAGGAGTTCGACAGGCTTCGGGTTGGCTGCTTCTCCCGCAGCGCTCGACGCTCCGCAGCCCATTGTGACAGTATTGCTCCCCCTCAGGGCCACACTTCAGGTCCGGAGGGCCGTCGACATGCCCGTCAAAGTATTACGAAGAGTCACCCGAAGACTGCCGTGCAATAGTATGTAATCATGTTGACGTTAATCACTGGGTCGGCGTCGGTTTGCGGACGTTTGCGGGCTCGTCCATGAGCTCGTTGCGCTCCTCAGTTGAAAGGCAGGATCGCGCCGAGCAAATATGTTGTGAAGGAGGGATCTAAATGTGCACCAACCATTTGCACCCAATTTTGCCACGTGTTCATCCACGGACATGCACGGGACACTTCGGGCCGCGCCTTGTTGCGCGCGGGGGTGGTCACGAACACGCACGAATCCAGACTGCCGTGTCGATGAAGCAAACTAGAAATTGCGACATCATGCGAACATTGCATATACGTTTGCGCAGTACCGGTATATGGGTTGGGGCGGTTGGGGGAGGGGAGAGGCAGGAGCGCATGACACAGATTGGGCCGCTGCTGCGCCTGTTTGCGTCAGAGTGAAACAGTGGAGGCTACCCCCGTGTCGTATCCATTGTTAATACACATCCCAAGGTGCGACGTTGCCAGTCGGGCACTGAGTACAAAGCATGGCGGGCGACCGGAGACGAGCAGACGGGGCCCCCGGTTCCCTTGAGGGCTTCCGTGCTCCTTTGGTGACGTGCAATGTCCCGGGACCCCGGGCAATGGGCTGGGCCGAAATGCAGAGTTCGCAGTGTCTGATCGCTTTAACTCAGGTTGGAGCAGGACGGAGCAGGAAAGCAGGGAGAGCGTCGCTCTCGCCTGGGACGGAGGGATTCGGGACAGGGATTCGGGTGTAAGGGGCTCAGCTGCGTTGGCTCTACATCGAGTAATGCGTGACCGACCCCGCTGAGGGCTTCGGCCTCACCCACACACCCACGCCTACACCCACCACCACCACTACCACCACGCACGCTCCGTGTACGCAGCTCCGTCGTGTGCCTCTGCGCTCGCCTTCCCCCCGCGATGGGCAGCGTGTCCCTTCTCGCCCCCTTCCTACTGCACTTTGCAGCTCCTCCGGTCCACACGCAAATTGCGCCCTCTCGGCAGCACCCTCCCGCTGCAGCCCTACGTGTACGCAGACCCGCCGCCACCACCACCAAACATGCGCCATGATAACCAAACAAGACGCAGGGCACACCAGCCAATATCGTACATACATGTCCAGTAATGTACAACGTCGTACAATTGTTCCACGGGGACGCGGGACCCTGCGAGCTATGGACCATAGCCACACGCCCACGTCCCGTCATTCTCCCTGGCTCGTCCCAAACGCCCGACAGCCAAAACAAACGCGGGGCGGGTGGACTTCAGCATACCGTTGTTGCTCGCGAATCAACTTACAGCGACGTCCGCGCGGTACGGTGCTCGTCGCCCCCGTGCTTCGTCGCTACCACGAGACCCTGCCTGCTACATCTCCACTCTGTTCACAGCTTGACCGCGCCACGCCGCCAAGCAAGGGGCGTTGTGTTGCGACCGGTAGCCGGCACACACATGTTACGGGTGCGATGCCGCGGTGTTGCCCCTGCAATGCCTGCGCATGCTTCCACGCCGCCACGCCTCCACGCCGCCAGCCCGCCCGCCCGTCTGCACCGACGAGCTGCACGCGCGGGCGCCTGCGTGCGGCCTCCTGCCCAGCCCGCCAGGCGCTCCTGACACGAGCGCGCCGCCTCGCCGCCGGGAGGGCAGCTGCGCGTGCCGTGCCGTGCGGGCTTACGCGGGCTTGCTCTCCGGCGGCGGTGTGTTGGACTCGAGCGTGACGGTAACGTCGAATGTGCTGTTCTCCCGCAGCACCGTGATGCGGAGCGTGTCGCCCACCTGGGAGGGTGCGGGCGGGGGGGGGACCCAGCAGGGGAACAAAAGCGTGAGACTACTGCGGCGGCGTTCCTGACTCTTGATGGGGGCGATGGTGGTGCTTGGGTGCCCGCAACAAATGGGCCAGGGGGCACCTTGCGAGGGGTACTCCCCCAATACCCCAATACCCTAGAATGCAGCGCTGTGTGGTGCAGCCGTGGCGGGCGTGAGGGGCACCGGGACGGCGCGCACGCCACCGCACGCCACCGCACGCTTGCGCCGACGTCATCGCAGCGGGGTACACGCGGTGACGAAAGCGAATGCTGCCGGGCGGGCGGGGAATGGGCTGAACGTATCCGCTGTCCAGCCTGCCACCCCGCCCCACCTTGCACTTGTCCAGCACCCGGTACAGGTCGGACGAGTTCTTGATCTTTGCCCCGTTGACGGCCACGATGATGTCCCCCAGCACCAGCCGCCCGTACTCGTCCCGCGTGCTGCCCTTGAGGCCGGCCTTCCACGCGGGGCCGCCCTCGCGGGCGCTCAGCACCAGGATGCCGGCTGCGGGCGGGGACGGCGGCAGCGGCAGCGGCAGCGGCGGGGACAGCGGCAGCGGCAGTTGAGGGGAGGTGGCGCACAGCTATGCAATGCCGGGTCGGCAGCGCTGGGCAGCACGTGGTGCAACAGCGGTGGCAGCAAGGGTGGGGCGGCCGATGAAGTGGTGCTGGTGGGCATTCTGCTGCCAGTCGCAGCTGCAGGGTGACTAGTGCAACGAAGGACGCTGACGTTGGTCCTGCGAGTTCGGGCGCGGCCGGTTTACGAAGGGGCCGGGGCGAAGGAAGGGGCGAAGAAGCGACACGCCCGTATCTCTGCCCGGCCGTGCATTGCGCGGCGGCGCACTGTGCCGTGCTGCGCTCCCTGCTGCCGCGCCCCACCCCCGGCTCGGTGCCGCCCGACCCACCCTTGATGCCCAGCGCCTCGGACGACTGGTCGGGCGCGAACGAGATGCCGAGCACCGGCCGGGTCACCTGCGGGTTGCGAGCGAGAGGTCGTTTGCCGGTTGCGGGCGTGCATTGTGAACAGGATATGTGTGCACAAGTGCGGTCAGCAGTCCTCTGTACTTCGTAGCGCCGCTGCACGGGACGACGCAGGCACTGCGTTGTCGGTCCCTAGCTCCCGTCTGCTCATGCAGCGGCCCAACCGCTACTGCCGTACCTTGCCGTATTGGATTATTTGCGAGACGCTGCTCTTGACAATGTCCACGGGGATGGCGAACCCGACTCCGTTGTTGGCTCCGGTGGGGGAGTAGATGGCGGTGTTGATGCCGATCAGGCAGCCGCCGCTGTCCAACAGCGGGCCACCGCTGTTGCCTATCGAGGTGCGATAACAGAGGGGTACGGGGGTGGTCAAACGTTTGCGAGGCGCTGTGGCGAAAACCTGCCAAAGCTCCAACCGGCATGTCACCTTGCAGCTAGCATTGTAAGGTGTAACTCGTGATCGCTGTCACTGTGTGCTCTTGACCGCCGTCATTGCAGGACAGCCCGCCTGCTTGCTGCCTACCATCTCGCTATCGGCCCCGGTCAAGGGCCCAGGGCGGCCCACCACCCATCCACTTGCCTGGGTTGATGGCAGCGTCGGTCTGGATGACATCCTGCGGCCCGTAGGAGAGGGACACGGCCACAAAAAGGTCATCCTACGGCAGCCCGGATCTAAGCGGAGCCCCCCGCTGTCCAGTCAACGCTGCTCCCGTGTTCCTTGCAACACCTTGACAGTCCCCGTACGCACTCCAGCAACGGCCGTCATGGTCCTTGTACTGAGGATGCCTGAATAGATCAACGTAACACTCTGGGTCGCAAACCCAGTGTGCCGGCTCATTCCGAGTCCATGATGCATAAGCATCAGCGTTTCCCGCGCACGTCCCCGCCGACCCACCGCCGCGCCAGGCCCCCCGCACCCAGCCCCCGGATTGGAACGGATCCACATACACCCGGGTCACCTGGATCGGGCGCCCGCTGATGGACTGGATCTCGCGGCCAGTGCCGCTGACCACACCCGTCGTCAGCGTGTGGTCGAGGCCAAAGGGGTTGCCGATGGCAAACACCTTTGGATTGGGGTCGCGGCAGGCAAGCAGGCGGCAAAGGATTTAGGGTGCAATCCCGAACGCGTCAGGCGCACATTCCGCGCACAAGCGCACCTTTTCCCTCCCAAACCCACATCCACCGGCGCTGCCAACCGGCCGCTGCACGTGAGGCTCGGCGGTTGGCAGCGCGCCGGCCCACGCCCCTTCACCTTCCCCCAGATCCCTCAAGCTCCCACTCTTCAGCCTTCCGCCCCACTCCTCACCTTCTGCCCAACCACGATGTCAGAGGAGCTGCTGCACAGGCTCAGCGGCTGCACCTTGAACGGCTTCGGGGCCGAGGACAGACTCGCAGGGTCAATGGCAACAATTCCAAAGCCGTCCACCGGCCCATCCTGTGCCGCACGGCCGCCATTGCTGCCGCTGCTGCCGCCGGCCAGCGGTGCCGCCAGCAGCTTCTGCGGCTTGCTGCTGCCGTCGCCTGGCAGCTGCTCGGCGGAGCCCATGGGGCCGATCTGCAGCACCGCGATGTCCTTGTCCTGGTCCTGTTGGCAACAGCAATGAGAGCGCTTGGCGAGGACGGCGGGGTCGGGCTCAGAACTGGACAGGACAAGGTGGCGTTGGAGCTCAAGGCGGGAGCAGAGCAGGGAACTCCAAACGCTGTGAACGATCGCCCGAGGCTGTCAAGTCCGTGCGCGCTCGCCGCATCCACCTACCACGCCCACCACCTTCGCCGAGTACTCCTCCCCGTCCGAGAGCGTGACCTTGATGTCGCTGGCGTCCTGGATCACGTGGTAGTTGGTGACCACGTGGCCGACAGCATCCTGTGCGGGCGCCAGGGTTCCGTGCCGTAGGTCGGCACGGCTGGGAGTCCACGACTCGATGAAGACCGCCGGGCGGCACACTGTGGCCTAAGCGCCGACCAGAGCCATAACCCGGCTCCGCGGGTCCGTGAGGGCCGTCACCGCGCACTGGGCTAACACTCAAGAACATCCTGACAACGACGCCGTCCAATTGACCCGCGGAACCCGAAAGCCCAAGCTTTCCGCCATGGATGCGCCGCTCCACGTGCAGCCCCGAGCCTCTTCCCCCTCATCGCTCACCCACACAAAGCCGCTTCCCTGCCCCTGCGGCATCTCCAGCATGTTCATCGTGAAGGCGTCGCGCCTGGAGGGCCGGGGTAGGGGCGAGGGATGCTGTAACCAGCAGAATCGCGTGCCAGAGGGCAACGCAGCAGCGGACACCCGTGGTGCCGGGGCTGCTGGCGGTCTGGTCCAGGGGCCGACCCGGACCAAGACCCGACGGTAGCCAACGGGACGCCGGCTTGTGGCAGGCCACGGCCGCTGGCAGTGCACTCTCTCGCAACAGCTCGCAAACGTGGCAGTGGATGCATCTGCGCACTCCGCGCCTTTCCCAGCGGCACGGCTCTAGACGGTCGTCAGGCACGTCACGAGCACCGCCTGGTCCGGCCCAGCCCACGAGCGGGCTCTTCCCCGGCCCGCTCGCAGCGTGGCCCGCACCGCTGCGCCTGGCGGGCCTCCTTCCGCAGTTAGCCCGACCGTGCCAGCCATGGCCTGCCTCACTTGACTGCGAGGTTCGTCACGTTGACGACGCTTGGCGTCGACTGCTTGAAGATATCGATCGTGAGTTGTTCCTCGGGGGTTAGTCGGGGCCGGCTGAGGGCCGCTTCCGGCGCCAAGCAGCTCCCGGCCACCAGAGCCACACTCCCCAGCGTCGCCACCGCCGTGCGCAGTAACCGCTGGCCCGCGTGGTCAGAGGACGGGCCGACGCTGTCTTCAGACCACAGCGCCCTCAATACCTTCGGGGCTCCATGGCCTTGCCGTGCGAATCGCGTTGTCGGCTCCCGATGGAGATGAGGGCATGCCGGCCACACCTGCCGAGTGCAGCGCCAGAGACGCGTCTGCGTGCCGGCATGTGACGCGCTTCTCCCTGCGGACGGATGCGCACAGCAAGTCGCGGTCAGGCGCAACACTCGCCTGCAACAGATGGCCGAGAGACCACGATGTGCCCAACCTGAGGTGCACGCGCCAGCTCCATGATCAAGCTGCTGCATATGCATTTCGATATCAACGGTGCCTATGTGACTGGCGCACGGCGATATATAGCTGTAGAGCGACGAGCGCAAGTGTATGGAACGTGACGTAAGCGTTAGGTCAGCTCACAAGACGCACATAAATGACAAATGCTTGGCTGTTACTCTGGCACCATAGAAACCCGGGTGCCGTAAACTTCCTGTGGTTTCGCGACTGCTGTCGGACCCTCGCACAGGGCGAGCAATACTGCAGCATGGATGAGCCAGAGACGATCGGATGTAGAGTGCATATGGATGTTGGCCCCGTGCAGTGCTCTCCGTCCATCCAACCCGGCCCGCGGGTCACCTGCCGGGTTGGTCTAGCAGCAGGCAGCTACGAGCGGCTATGGACCCTGCACACACACCTCATGCGCAGCCAGACGTGTAGATCGTTCCTCCGCATTGGTAAGGGGCATGTGTCGTGGGGGCGGTGTAGGCTGGTGACGACGGGGCCAAAGGGGCTTGCCGCCCCTTTTCCCCTCCTTCCACTTCAGGCTTGGCGGTGATAGCCAACAACTTCCGACGCATAAACACGCTGGCGGAGTATGAACTTTGACCGCTTTACCAACATTCGGTCCTGGCTCCTGAGGTATCGGCGGCTTCAGCTAATCGGATTGAGTATGGATCTTATATTTTGACCTCTAGAGGTCGGTGATGTCGCCACGATGGTTCACAGGACCGTTTATTCCGCGGCACTGTGTTGCTGCTACCGGCCGCGACAGAGGCGTCTAGGACGCCAGGAGCGGCAGGAGCGGCAGGAGCGGCAGGAGCTGCAGGAGCGGCAGGAGCTGCAGGAGCGGCAGGGGCACTGGATGAGACGACGTCGGCGGTGTCACCAGTGGCGGCGCCCCTCTTGCCGGGCTGCGGGCTGGCTGTACGGCGCTGTGAGGGTGGCGCACACAGCGCCGTACGGGCAGCTGGCAGCAGGTGAGTGGACGTGGACGAGTGCTTATTGCGCCGTACACAGTTGTGTACTGACGATATGCCAAACGGCTGCAACCTTGTCACAACACAGTGCAGGCACGGCAGTGTGTGACCGGCAGCACGCAACTAAACGAGAGAGCCTTGCCTGCGCGGGGCGCCTAGCAGATCTCTCCTAGCGCAGCGCTGGGGACCAGGCTGGCGAAAGCACTAAGACTGGTTAGAGTTGTGGTCTGGAGAAGCTGTGTTGAGCCTTGGGACGTCTCCCTTAGCACTGCAAGCGTGAACTTACACACGGAACACTTCTGGCGCGCTCCAGACTAGCGACGCTGGGAGCGCGCACCGGCTATCTCTTCCAACAAGAATCTGCCGTACCACGTGATACGGCACCTGCCAATATGCTTGCAAGCATGCCTCCCGCTACAACGCCTCTCAGGCAACACAGCTAAGACAACATAAGCTACATGCTCCTGTCAACGGTGACGTTGTGGTGGCGACATCCGTGTGTCTTGACAGCTGTCACAACACAGTGCAGGCACGGCAGTGTGTGACCGGCAGCACGCAACTCCCCCCCTCGGCGATGAAAGCAGCCGACAAGGACGGCACACACAACGGCCAACCAAGAATTGCCACAACGGCCTACATCACACACGACACAGCGCTCACAAAGAACCGAAAACCGTCATACCATCAGACTGGTACGATTCACTAGCAATGCTTCAAACAACGGCAGTTAGCCTGCCAGTCCCGCGGCGCATACTCTAGTGGTATCCCTTTGTTTTCCTTTAGCGCCGCACCCCATAGACCCATAGCGCAGTCCCGTGGCGCGTGCCTAGCGCACACCCCGTGTTTTGCGCCACACCCCGATTCCCACAGCACAGTCCCGTGGCGCGTGCCTAGCGCACACCCCGTGTTTTGCG
>LSYV01000035.1:561607-591636 GCA_001584585.1 Gonium pectorale | reverse complement strand
GATCTTGGCGAGGAGCACTTGGTTCACGTGACCAGCAGACTCGCTCTTCATGACGTCGCTAGTCTGGAGCGAAACGAGAGAGCCTTGCCTGCGCGGGGCGCCTAGCAGATCTCTCCTAGCGCAGCGCTGGGGACCAGGCTGGCGAAAGCACTAAGGCTGGTTAGAGTTGTGGTCTGGAGAAGCTGTGTTGAGCCTTGGGACGTCTCCCTTAGCACTGCAAGCGTGAACTTACACACGGAACACTTCTGGCGCGCTCCAGACTAGCGACGCTGGGAGCGCGCACCGGCTATCTCTTCCAACAAGAATCTGCCGTACCACGTGATACGGCACCTGCCAATATGCTTGCAAGCATGCCTCCCGCTACAACGCCTCTCAGGCAACACAGCTAAGACAACATAAGCTACATGCTCCTGTCAACGGTGACGTTGTGGTGGCGACATCCGTGTGTCTTGACAACCTGAAGGCTGAGAGAGGCACTCTTGCGGGGCTGGGGGGGGCACGTTTGGGGTTGTGTGTGGTTCGCATACTGGGCTGAGAAAGCTGCTGTGTGGCACACTTGGGGCGGGACGGGGAGGGAGCCTCAACGGCAGAGGCCTCCAAATTGAGTGGGCCTAGCGCACCTTTCTGCGGGCACCGTGCTTATCGGGAGCCTTGTGGTTTCGAAACTCGCATCGACTTCTGTAACCGGGACCGATGAACCATAACACAGTGACCAACGTTGCGCGCCCCCGGGACAGGTCGTGGCGGAGCTGCGCTCCACCACGACCGGGCGCACGTCAAGGCAGCGCACACACGCTGTACGGCAACCCCGCGAAGGGCGGCAGCGGCGGGGCGCACGAATGAAGGCGTTGCAGCCGCCGCCAGATGCGGTCGAGCCGCCTAAGCTAAGGTAAGCAGAGCAGGCGGCCGCGGCCGCGGTGGCGGTGGCGGTGGCTTTTTTTTCTGTGGAAAGGTTACAGGCGGAGAGGCGAGAAAGGGCGCAGACAGCGGGAGGGACATACAGCCCTCCCGTGATGAGAACCACCGAAACTGGACGGCTAAGCGGAGCCGGCTAGCCGGCTGGATGGCTAAGCGCCGGAGTGCTGGACGGGAGTGTCCGCTGCTTGTGGGCCGCCATCCGCGACAGCCGCCGCACTCGGCCTCTGCCCTAGAAAGCTACGCGCAAGCCGTATGGTCACGATCACACGGACGGGCCCCGACCCTCCCCCGCATGTTGTCCGCCTGCCATCGTCCTCCTTTGCCCTCGCCGCCACCCCTCTCGACCCTTCGCAGCGTGTCTGGGGGCTGAGCATCGGTCCCCTGCAAGCGGCGGGTCAGGCGGAGCAGCTGGACGCAGCGGAGGAGCCGGGGTGAGATGGCAGGCGATGCGATGGGGGGAGATGCGGGGATGCGGAAGGGACGGGGGGCCATGAGCTTGTTAGGGACTGCACCGCCGCTTCACCCTGCCCATAGTCCGGGACATGCCGGGGATCTTTTTGTTTTTGGGCCCTTGCCGATGGATCCGGGACGATCCAGTGGGCTTGGCTCGGGGAAGGCCGAGGGGGAAACGCTCGCATGCCGAAGCTGAGAACCCTTCTCCTACGCCATTTGCGAATAGGGTTGGCAACTTGGCATGTGCCGCGGGTTATATCTTGTTATTTCGTAAGAAACTGGGATCTGGGCGCTTGGGTGAATCCGGCTTGCAGTGGGCTGACGGGGAAAAGGGAAAAGGCTCGCATGTCGACGCTGGGAACCCGACGCAGTCTTCGACTGATACGGTTGGCATTCGCCCCATGGTCAATACCAATCTTTGCTTCAAACCCTTGACCCATCCCGCCCATGGACTGCCGTCAACCTCTTCCGCTAGGCACACCCTCCCCACCACTGCTGACGCTGGCGGCGGCGGCCTCCCGCTGCGGGGCGAGCGGGGCGAGCTGGGCCGCCGTGGTGCCGGCGCAGCTGCGGGCCCATGCGGAACTGTGCCGCCGTCAACCCAGATCAGGCACCAGTCGTCCTGCAGGTGGGATCGAGGCGGGAATGGATCCGTAGGCGATCCAGCACCACGCACGTGATACGGTTGCAACTCGTGGCGGCGGCGGCGGGCGGCGGGCGGCGGGCGGCGGCGGGTTACGGGCAACAACGCGGCGGCGGTCATAGCGGCCTTGCTAGCAGGCGGAGGGGACGGGCTTATGGGATGTCGATCGCGAGGACGACTCAGCCGCTGCGCGTGCCCGCTGGATGGTTCCCAGGGCAGCATGCCCCCACCCCCTTCCCCCCCTCCCTGCCCCGAGCCCCGCACGCAGGGCAGGGGGGCAACACGTCCCCCGTACCGTACGTGCTCTGCTCCAGGCAGGCGCGTCTTGCCCCGCTGCCACAACCTCTGGGGTCTGCACCGCACGGCAGCAGCTGGCGGAGGTGGGCGCCCACGCGGCGGTGCTGGTGGAGCTGCACCCTGAGGTCGCCCATACACACCTGATTCGAGGCATCCCGAACATGATTGGACGAGGCGTTTGGGAAATGCGGCTGCGCTGGGGCGAGCGGTCCCTTGAGCCGTGTTCTTTGTTCTGATGATGGAGGATGAGGCTCTCGCCCCAGTAGTTAAGGCAATAAGTGCACAGCACTCCGTCCCGCTCACCCCCCTCTTGGTACCCGGGCAACCCCGACGAAGCCCAGCTGGTGGGGGCGATGCAAGAGGCCAGGGGGGGCCTGCGCGGCGATGGTCTGTGGGTATCTGTGCGCTGGGGAGGATGACGGGAAGGAGACATACGGCGCACGACGAGCTAAGTGACGTTTGGTTGTTGCTGGCGGCTTGCTTGACGAGGTTTGGCGCGGCAGGCTGGTGAGGCCGTGTGCGCGGCAGGCTGGTGAGGCCGTGTGCGCGGCAGGCTGGTGAGGCCGTGTGCGCGTTCTTTTCTGCGGAAAGGTTACATGGCGAGAGGCGAGACAGGGCGCAGACAACGGGAGGGACAGGCAGCCCTCCCGTGATGAGAACCACCGAAACCCTGCCCTGACTACAGCGCACCACGGAAACCAAGACCAAACACCGACGGCGCACACAAGAAGAGAAGGAGCCCTGTACTTCAAGACCGGACGGTGCACCCACGTCAACACTGTGGATGCCCTAGCGGCATGCGCCGCCCGACTGTGAAGGGCAGCGGTTCCCTGGGGCGTCCCCATGTATCGGTGCGCATGCACGGAGGGCACCGACCCGGTGTGGGGGATGGCCGGCACGGAACAGCGTGGTGGAGGCAAGCAATCACCTTAGCATTCCCGCGCGAAGGGTCAAGCCCGTTGTTATCCCGCGCGGTGGGCGTCTTGCGAGCCTTTTAAGTACGGCGTACGGCGTGGTGCGCTGTAGTTAGGGCAGGCGCTTCGGTGGTTCGCGTCACGCGAGGGTTGTCTGTCCCTCCCGATGTCTGCACCCTTTTTCGCCTCGTGCCCTGTAACCTTTCCACAACAAACACAACCGATGTGTAATCTTTGACGTCCTACCCCTCGCAGGCGACCCAGACGCCGCTGCTGGTGGCGTCCAAGGCCAGCGGCCGAACATAAAGCGACCGGATGCTGGGTGGAGCAGGGCGGATGCAACTACCCAGCGTCAGTAGTAGCAGGCGCTGCTGCCGGCCGCGGAGGAGGGGGGGTGACAGGAGTGGCATGGGCAGTAGCGGCGGTAGCGGCGACGTCGGCGGTGGTGGCGCCTTGGACGTTGTATTAGCCAGTATTGCTGACACCATGGTCCACCAGCTTTCCCTCCAATTGAATGTCACTGTTGCAAACTGAAGCGCGTGGGTGCACTTGAGAGAATTGGGCATCACATAAGCGGGCCAGTGACATCAAGGGACCCACGGGTCGCTCGCCTCGGAGCCAACCAAGCGTTACACAGCCTCGACACAAGCCGCAGCGGACCAACGCCAGATTGCACCCAGTGTGATGCCGTCATGTACCAAAGAAGGAACAGCACAGATTGAAGGTCGCGAAGTATGGATGGAGTGTGTGTCCTTCGCACTAATTGTGGATGACATAGTGCTGCCTAACGGGGAGACCAACCTCGAGGCTCTCGGCGGAGGCGGTGAGTGCGCGCAGGACGCCGCGCCCCGTCAGGCCATCTTACCACTGCGTGCGTTACGGCCACCGCGGGCGACTGCAAACGCCTCACACGGGTGCGTCTTGCGCCGCGCAGGAGGTCAGGCCCTGTTCGGATACCAGCTTGTGACGGGCCAGGAGGTCACAGTCGGCCTGTGTGGTGCGTTGCGTGGGCGCACACGGCATCGGCCGTACGGTGCGGGTGGTTGAGCCCCCCACGGTTACGCAGCAGAGCTCACAGTCGACGGGCTGTTGTCAGTTGCGGTTCACAGCTGCCGCGGGACAAAGCCTAAGAATGCGAGTTGCAGGCGTCTGATGATGCTTGCGTCGGCTTGATGGTACAGCACAGTACGGGTGCCTTGCTCGCCTTGCCTGACTCGACAGAGATAGGATTTGCGCACTACGGCTCGGGCCCATGTCTGCGTTGCTGCTCCCCTGCCTCTCGCGCGCCCGCCCCTCGCGCATCGACTGCCGGCCGCAGCCGGGGTTGGACCCGACCTACCCCAGAAGTGCACGGTGCGTGTCGGGTCTGCCCGCGGCGGTGCATGCGGCAGTATCCCGCTCATCCGCTGCACGGCAACGTGAGCCTCTGAGCCAACATGCAACACAACTATTTTGACGCGGGATGGCTACAGGGTGGTCGATGCGTTTCTCGAGTCGACATCCGCACCCGCATCCGCTCGACGGCGAGGACAGCCCCCGGGCCTTCCCTGCCCTGGACCAAACGGCTATTAGGACATGCTGCCCACGATGCCCGTGTAACAGCACGCCTGAATGATTTGTTTGATGACCAGGCCTGCAGTCGTCGTAGCGCAATCATCTTGATTACCCCAACGCCCCCACCAAACCGCCAGGACTGGCTGGTCTCCATCGGCGCCGACACGTCCGGTCTTGTGCTGCATCCGCGCCCAACGCCACGCGCCTGGCAGATCCACGATGCAGAGGGGCGCAGGACCACCGTAAGTCCCCAGCGCCACTTCTAATCATCAAGGCACGCAACGAGCCTTCAGCACACACGAAAACATCCCCCGTACCCTCACCCGTCGCCCTTCAGCGCCCTGCGGCGCCCACATGAGACACGGCACCGGCTCTCATACCCTCGTCTTTCAGATGCCCGACCACCACGCCAACAATACGTATTGCCGTGCGAGCCTCGTAAAGCCTGGGCCGCTTGGGCTGGGTTCCAAGCGCGTCGCTGCGTGCGTCGCTCGCAGGTGTGGCGGGTGCCAGGCGACCCCTGCGAGCGGATGTACGACATGATGGACCGCTTCGGGCCCCTTGAGGCGCTGCCGCCCCGCTTCCAGTCGTGCCCCAACTACCACCTGGGGGTGCACCCGCAGCAGCCGCCTCTGGGCTTCATGCAGGCCCTGCGCTCTGCGGCGCACCGGAACGGAGGTGCGTGTGGGTGTGGTGTCTTGCGCAAACGTAGCCTGCACCAGGCGACTTTACACAGGCCAGCAGTTACATATCACACGGGTGGCTGGCGTGCGTGGCCCCAGCTGATTGCTTGCCTGCCGTGCAAGAGCACACGTGCACACCTGTCTACGCAACTTGGAGGCCACTGACCCGCCTGACGCTTCTTTAGGGTTTCTGTCTGTCGAGTCGTACGCGGAGGCGGAGGATGCGATCCGTCCCGAGCGAGTGTTGGAGCTGCTGCGCCGCTGCGACGTCTTCTCGCCCAACGACCAGGAGGCGCGGTCTCTTGTGGGGCCAGGTAGCAACGCGTGCGCTGCGGTATCCGTTTACTTGTTTGCCAGGGGTTGTGTCCCGGAGTCTGCGGACATGCACAGGCGGCTGTGGATGGTCGAGAGGGGCCCACATGCTGCTCCGCCGACTCAATGCCGAGCGAGTAGCTCCAGAGCACCTCCTTTCTGTGCATAACTGCAGATGCAGCAGCCATGGCAGCTGACAGGATCCATCCGCCAACACCACCTTCTCCTGTGTCCGCTCAACAGGCAACCCCGAGGAGCTGGCCCTCCGCCTGCTCTCCCTCTCGCCGCCTGGCGGGGCGGACGTGGTGGCGGTCCGCTGCGGCCCAGCGGGGGCCTTGGTGGCACGGCGGAGGCGGCCACAGCCGCAGCAGCAGGCGCCGTCGTCGTCAGCAGCTGGAGCTCGCTGCCGGCCCGGCACTCACGGCACGCGGCTTGCCGCAACCTCTGCGGCTGATTTTGCTTCCCCAGCTCACGCACGTCATGGCGTCGAGGCGTACCATGTACGGACGGCACCTCCGCCGGCGGCCGGTAGCCTCGATTGCGGAAAGCCGCCCCTTGTAGGTCCTTGCCTGCCTGCAGCCACCCAGCCCTAGGCACTAATTCGCCCCCCTACGGTAACTCTGGTTCGCAGTCCTCAACCTCTGTTGCCCTGCACCCCCGCAGGTCCCCGCCGTGGCGGACACGCGCGTGGTGGACGTGACCGGCTGCGGCAACGCCTTCTGCGGGGGCTTCCTAGCAGCCCTGTACCGGGGAGGGCGGGCAGTCGGCAAAGGCACGGACCCCAGGCCTAACAACGACGTCAGCGGCAGTGACGGGGGTGGGTCCCCAGCTGCGGGCCCTCCGTCGTGGCTGGGCCGCTCCGACCTGGCGACCGCGGGCGCGTGGGGCTGCGTGGCGGCGAGCTTCATGGCGGAGGAGCGGGGCGTACCGCTCACGCCCATACCCCAGCTGCAGGTGGGAAAGACTTGGCGGCCGGAGGGGCGTCGTGACGGGACTGACGACAGGTTCTGCCGCTGTGCCGTGCTGCCGAAAGAGGTGTATGGTATCACGCTCGCATTTGGCGCCCATCCCCAGGAGGCAGCGCGGCGGCGGCTGCTGGAGCTACTGCCACGGGTGCGCGCCCTGGAGCTGTCCTTGGCGCCGAGGGCACCCCATGATGACGATGAGCGGCCTGATGCGGCGGCGTCTGGGCCGGGCAACCTGAGGTGCAGTGTGCAATGACCGGCAGCGTCCGGGTCGCCAGCAGGCGTCTGCAGCTGCGAGCGTGACTCCGAGGGAAAGGGCGCCATTACTGCGCGCGTGCAGGGGCAGGGGTGTTGGGCAGATGGGGCTGTCCTGGCATCGCAGTTGATTCATGGGGTTACATGGAAAGCTGCTCGCAGCATGCGCTCGTCGCATGGGTTGACGCAGATCTGCCCGAGTTGTGGACTTTCGTGGACTCGACTGGCAGTGCAGAAGCGACCGGCAGAGAGGAGAGGGGCAGGCCGTGAACGATAGCAGGTTCAAATCTCGAGGCACGGTAAATGCGAGGCTCGACCTGGCAGTTGGTGCATATGCTACGGGTGTGGTTGGTCTTCCGCCGGTGGGTTCGGTCGTAACGCTTGCTAGGTGAACGATGGTGTGTCAGTGAGCGATTAAATGTTGTAGCACACAACAACCGGCATCTGAAAATGGAACGGAGCGTCCATCTCATGTCGGATGTGTAGCAAGGTTCATTCGGGCCATGCCGTGAAGGCGGAATGTAACATAACATGCCTGGAGACAGCTTCTGGGTGTGGTTTTGAGGGGCAGCCCACACCCGTGTACACAAACACCCCATGCGTACGCACAACCCGAATGGCGAGTTACCCATGAATTGATGCGGCGGCGGTCAAGAGGCGCACACGCCAGAACTTGCGCCAGAATGTGGCTGTCCTCCTTGAATCCAAAGTTTCCGCAACCACATGGCATACAACTGTGAAGTGACTTCATAGGCTCGTCCAGGGCATCTTGTTTGGCGGTTTGGTGTGTACCCTGCTGCGCTGCACCACCCCTGTTCCACCGTGTCGTGTAGGGTCGTGTACCCTAGCTCCAGAACCGCGTGCTCCAAAGCCGAAGGTTTCGGGGTCTGGTAATAGCCATCATCTGGTCATGCCATATAGCAACAAATCTGGTGATCATCTTTTAGGCTAAATGGAGTGCGTATCTTTCACACTGATTGTGGACGACATTGTGCTGCCGAATGGGGAGACCGTGATGGAGGTGCTGGGCGGAGGAGGTAGGCAATTTAGTAAAACATAGGGCTTGGAAAGCCTTGCGGCCGGCTAAGGGCTGTTGCCACACTCATAAATGCGCACAAACCCTCTCAGGCTCACAAACCCTCTTCGGGTACCAGCTGGCGACAGGCCAGACTGCCGCTGTTGGACTGTCAGGTACATGGTTGGGAGATATGTGCGGGCGAAAGATCAGCAAGCCAGCGGGGGGTGGCAGGCACGCACCTAACCGCGTGCCTGCCAACCTCGCCAAGGCTGTATGCTGCTTCTTGACAATGGTATAGCACCGGGCCTTCAAAGCAATGGATCTGTCCAACCCAGTGGTGCACCAAATGATCCAACCCGCAGCATGCGACGCAACCGTGCATCAGTGGGCGCAGGACGGGTAACCAAGGCGCTTGTAGGCATGTCACGCCGCTTGCTCACCGACGCATGTCCCTCTGTGTCCCGAGTCCGGTCCTTATGCCCCCCGCTGAAGCTTTGCATCCCACCGTTGTGGCCACTCCTCGCAGCTGGTGTGGGCCCGGACCTGCCGCAGCGCTGCATGGTGAGACTACTGGCAGCGTCCGCTGTGACAGTTCGCCCCCCGCCTGCACACCAGCTACCGTACAAGTTGCGGACAAGCAGCCGTAATGGGCCGCCATGAACATGCTCCCTTTGTCTGCCCTGACTTGGCTAGCCGTCTCAGCGGATCCCAAATTCACCAAACGTCGTGGCGTCTCCTAACCAGTGTCAGCGCGACTGCCCGCGGACCACACCACCAGGACTGGCTGGTCTCCATCGGCGCAGACACGTCGGGGCTGGTCCCACACGAGCGGCCCACGCCGCGAGCGTGGCAGGTGTTTGAGGAGTGGGGTCGCAGGACGCAGGTGCGCGGCGGGCTGGCGGGGCCGCGACGGCCGTGGTGGGGACATGCCGAAGTCGGACCCTTCGGCAGCTTCACTGCACCTCCCTGCCCCCCTTTGTACCGCCCCCCCACTCAATGTAGCTACAGCGCTCACGGGGCGTCAGCCGACCTCTTTTGCGTGACCTGCCGCGGCCCCGGTCCACACCGGCGCTTTCCTCACGTTGGCTCAAGTGAACCTGGGTGGGAACCCGGGTGCTGCGCTCAGTGCTGCTGCTCGACGCGCCCCGATCCCGAGCAGATCTGGCGCGGGCGCGACGACCCCTGCGACGCGCTTTACGGCATGCTGAACCCGCGCTACGAGGCCATGCCGCCGGCCTTCCAGGCCTCCGCCAACTACCACCTCTGCGTGCACCCGCTGCGGCCGCCACACGCGCTGCTGCGGCAGCTGCGTGCGGCAGCGCATGCCCAAGGCGGTGGGTGTGGGCTGTGTGGGGTTTGTCGAGGCGTGCCTGGCTCTAGCGTGCAAGACGTGCCCATGGCTATCTACGCCTGTCGCCAAAACGGTCCCACTTCGACCTTGCTTCGCTTGGGACGTGCCCTTATTACAGCAGGCTCCTGTTCACCGGGAGGCGCCGATCATGCCCTTGCGCTGCCCAACCCCCTCGAGCCACCTCCATCCCTGTGCTATCGCCGGTGCCGCTGCGTGTGCTGTGGCCCGCCAGGCGCGCTATCCGTGGAGACCTACACGGCCGCCGAGGAGCCCGCCCGGCCGGAGCAGGTGGCAGCGCTGCTCGCGGACTGCGACATCTTCTCGCCCAACGAGTCAGAGGCCGAGTCGATCGTGGGGCCAGGTGCGGCGGCGGGATGGGGGGACACCCGAGCGGGCGGCCAAGCGGTCGACGGCATGGGTGCTGAGCGGACATTGCATAGTTCAGGTCCAGCCGCGGGGAATGCGCAGGCAACCGTTGGCTGGGGCCGAAGGGCGTGGCGCATTGCCGCTTGCCATCGTTCGAAAGCAGCGCCATATCTTTCGTCCTCCGGCCAGGCACCCCCGAGGAGCTGGCCCTCCGCCTGCTCTCCCTGTCCCCGCCTGGCGGGGCGGACGTGGTAGTGGTCCGCTGCGGCCCGGCGGGGGTCCTGGTGGCGCGGCGGCCACCTGCGCTGGCCGAGGGGCGGCAGCCGTGGGGGCAGGAGGGCGCCCTCGGTAGCCAGGTCGAGGCGGCAGCGCTGGAGGCGGAGGCCTACCAGGTGGGCTGCGGGCAGACGCGGAGCGATCGTCTGGAGCGCTGTTCTCCACCTCCCATGCATCTCACGTGTGCTTCTGGAGTCTTTCCTTGTGCGGTACCTGCATGCTGGAGGTCAGGCCAGCGGACCACGCACCTTCCATTCGGAACACCAAGCCCAACTCACACGGCACCCTCCGCCGGCGGCCGGTAGCCTCGATTGCGGAAAGCCGCCCCTTGTAGGCTATCGCCAGCCTGCAGCCACCCAGCCCTAGGCACTAATTCACCCCCTTACGGTAACTCTGGTTCGCAGTCCTCAACCTCTTTTGCCCTGCACCCCCGCAGGTCCCCGCTGTGGCGGACACGCGCGTGGTAGACGTGACCGGCTGCGGCAACGCCTTCTGCGGGGGCTTCCTAGCAGCCCTGTACCGGGGAGGGCGGGCAGCCGGCAAAGGCACGGACCCCAGGCCTAACAACGACGTCAGCGGCGGTGACGGGGGTGGGTCCCCAGCTGCGGGCCCTCCGTCGTGGCTGGGCCGCTCCGACCTGGCGACCGCGGGCGCGTGGGGCTGCGTGGCGGCGAGCTTCATGGCGGAGGAGCGGGGCGTACCGCTCACGCCCATACCCCAGCTGCAGGTGGGCGGGGCTGCATGGACGCCGCGAGCTTGGGAGCGGCGATGGTGGTGCACATGCATGCAAATGGCCAAGAGGTTCTTGATGACGTTAGGAACGCGAGTAGGGGTTGTAAGGTTTGCGAATCTGCACGCGCGTCCATGTGGGCCGGACAGAGTGCATATAGCAAGGATTGGGGGTTGCACTGGTAGTACGCGGTGGGGGGAGGGCGGCAAGTGCTGTGCGTTGGGGGTGTGGTGCGTGCCACTGCCCGGCATGTGCTGCATGTCTGTTCCGACAGTGCTGTTTGCGTCACTGCCATTTCCTCGTTCGGTTTCCCCTGCAGGCCAGGGCGCAGGAGCGACTGCGTGGTCTGCTGCCCCGTGTGAAGCCGGTACAACTCGTACGTCCAGGGCATAGGGCATCTACTGTCTCCGTTATGGCGCGCGCTCATGCGGCGCCTTCGCGACATGCGTTGTCACGATCGCTCGGCAGGGCGCTCGCTGTTGGCCCTCCTCAAGCCCTCGCTCTCGCCCGTTACTTTCGGACGTAACCAGAGATGTGCATGTTCATCTGAGCTATCGATCACAGGGTAGGGTGTTAGAGTCGAAGCGGGGGAGGGTCGAATGCACATGTGAGAGGGTCGAGCGCACACTTTCCCAGCGAGTGCCTTCTGAGGCGTATAGCCTCTATGACGGCCATGTTGTGCTTGCATGCGCATGTGGCAGCGATTTGAAGAAAGGCGGTTATGTTGGACGAGCACGGTTGTAGGCCGTGTCAAACCGCTCCACCCTACCGCTCGAGTTCTCCTCGCCATTTATTCCTGTTAGAGATGCATTCGTGATATAGCACTGAATACGCTACGCTCACTTTGCCCGACGAGGCACAACGGCTAGCGCTAGCATCGCTCTTGACGGCTGGACATTCGCCGAGCTCGTTCCTTATGTCGTCACGAACAGCTCTTTGGCTCTGAAGTTTACATAGTGCCAAGACGGCGACACCCGTTCGGTTTGCCGGGACAGGTGTTTGTACATTGCCTCTACTATGGACTTCTCCAACGCCCTCTGGGCTTGCCTCGTCGTTGCTGGACTAGCGTGCATACCGACGCTGGCGCTCCTGCGGCGGTCTAGGTGCGTCAACGTTCTTTGTCGGCGTTGTGCAGCTGACGCCCAGCCATCGGCTTGAGTTTCATGGGGACGTGATCGCTTTTGCACCATTAGAACCGTTGATAAATTGTGATAGTTTTTACGCAAGAAAAATTGTGTGCCTAAGCCGCTGTTTTGATTGCCGCGCGCAAATTGGCAACGTTGAAACCTTTTGCGTTCTGTCTTTCCCCTTATGAACAGATTTACCTCATCATACCTGTGCTGGCAGCTTGGCGCCCGAACAGTCCGCGCTTCCCGAGAGTCGCGGCGCTTGCCACCGTCTTCCACGTCGCTTGCAACCGCATGTCGTATAGCAAATGCTGTCGGCTTGCCATGCTTCCAGTCCCTGCCCGCCGACGCGCTCCGCGGCGCCGGAGGCAGCCCGGCCTGCACTTCCCCAGCCTGCACCTCTCCGGCCTGCAGCACCATCAGCAGCAAGTGCTCAAGCCTCCGTACATCCGAGAGTGATGTCGACAGTGACAGCACGCGAGGCTCAGTCACGTGCCGCAGTAGCCTGGACTGCAGTGGCGAGGCGATGTGCAAGGCCAGCGCCGGGCCTGGTTCGGACCCGCTGCGCCCCGCGCTTCGGTGTGCGCACGAGCCATCTTCCCAACCCCGCAAGGCCAAATCGGTATCCTTCAAGGCAGACGCGGCTGGTGTCGTTATCTGCACGCCGCCAACGCCCGAGGCGCTCAGCCTGCTGGCAGCCGGTGCGCCGGCGCTGCCCGTCCCCGTCCGCCCATCTGCAAAGCTGGTGGCTTCCGTCCCTCGCGGCGCTGTGTCTCACAATGGCGCCAGTGCAGCTGCCAAGGGGCCGCTGCCGAGACCGGCAGCCGCGGCGCCGTGCCCCCTGGACGCCGCTGCGCCCGAGGTTCCTTCTCCTCCCTCCTCCTCCACCGACGCAGCCACGCCACCGTCGCAGCTCCTCTCCGCCACTGGCCATGGGGCCCGCGAGCGCCCGGCTTCCCTGTCCTCTCTGCGGCGGCACGACCCCTTTGGCTGCCCCAACCCCGGCCGCCAGCGCGTACTGGATGCCCTGGCGGAGGCACGCGCACGCCACGCGCACGTGGGTACCACCACCCTCGCCGAGAACTGGCCGCTGCCGCCCGAAGCGGACGAGCCCTTCACGCGCGGTGAACAGGAGCGGCTGGCCAAGCTGGCGGAGGCGGAGGCGCGGAGGCTTGCAAACCGCAGCGAGCGGCTGGTCAGCGCACCCGCTCTGCTAGTCACGGAGCGTGATGCCGACATTCTGAAGGTTGTTTACGTGCCACGGCCTGGGGTTGTGGCAGCAGCGGCGCCTCCAGCGGCGGGGCAGTCCCTGGAGCGGTTGCCGGAGCTCGCATCGACGTCCTCGGTTGCATCTCTGGCGTCGTGGCTGACGGCGGTGCCGGCGCCACTGCCCGAGCGAGTAGAGTATGAGGAGCATGGAGGGCGCTGGCGTCTCAGCGAGATGGCAGCCAGGGCGTTTGGCGGGGGCGCGAACCGCGCGGCGCTCCTGCAGGCCGCCGCTGCGGAGCGATTGCGGCTGGCAGGCTTGATTGCGTCGCCTGCGTACCAGTCGTAAGCTGGACCAAAAAGCACTGTTATGCTTAGCGTCCTTTGCGAGCGGCGCAGGCGACTTGAGCCGGTGCAATCATAACGAGCGCGTCGAGACGAGGGGGTTATACGGCGCGGCAGCATTCGGCAGCGTTGCGCTTTCCAAGATTTTCTCCTAGCATCAAGGCGGCGAGTGCGAGTGTATGGTTTTCTATACTACCAGGTGCATTGTGAGCGTCCTGTTCGTTTTGGATGTGTGTTTAGACTGCGGGACAAGTGGCAACATGCGCAGATAACTGTGTGCAAACTGTCAGTCCGCATGGCGCAGATTGTGGGCAGACGCGGATGCAAGATGGCCGCGGTGGAAAGTTG
This sequence comes from Gonium pectorale, assembly GCA_001584585.1. Lineage (NCBI taxonomy): Eukaryota > Viridiplantae > Chlorophyta > Chlorophyceae > Chlamydomonadales > Volvocaceae > Gonium > Gonium pectorale. The sequence continues at coordinate 577,875 of LSYV01000035.1, read as the reverse complement.
AGAGCCTCTGGTTGCGTGTTGGTATTCACGTCCGTGTTCACTGCGTAGTGTTCAAACGGCAGGATTCGCGGAAGTAAGCGCACATGCTTCTTCCAACGCGTTTTGGTGCAGTTGGAAGTGTGCTCAGCGGCAGGCAAGATAGGTCTATCCCGGAATTGGCTACACGTCTGGTATCAGGCTGTCGTGGCTTGTCATTCTTCAAGCGGGATGTTGCGGCCTGCGGAACCCTCGGCCGCAGGTGAGCTGCACCGAGGGTCGCTGCTGTCAGGTCCAGGCAGGGACGGCGACCCCATTCCTTTTTGCTCCCATGTTTCAATGGGATGACGTCTGGCATTTTTTGGTGCTTGTTTGATTGGTGTGCTTTGCCTATTGCAGAGCTGGCATTTGTTTCGTGTGGAATTGGTAGTTTGGCTCGGCGGAATGACGCTAGGTGCCTTCCATATCATGAGTGTCGGTACCGGTATATCATGTAAGACCCGTCAGGTGTTCTGCGTCAGGTTAAGGCCAGCTCCGCCCCTCCCGGTCCTGCCCATTATTTGCAACCAGCGTGCATAGCATGCAGCTTGTCGCGTCATTCACTTCCGTTCCTGAAGGCCGCAAAGCCGGTGCGCCCGACCCCTTAACGCGTGCATGCCTGCAACAGCCGAAGACGCCGTGACGACCATGCACAGCAAAACTGCCACCAGGTAAACAGCAGCGCCTCAGCCTCACAGACTTATGTACATCGCTTTGTTTAAACCGCTGTTTCTCAGTGATACCATTTGTGCATGCTGCCCGTGAAGCCGCATCACAATTCTACGCCATTGCACTCTCAGCAGGATGTCTAGGTAGTGGCTCCTCGCGGCTCCACCCTTTTGCTAACCCTCACTGAACCTAAATGCAGTCAGACAACACTCTGGAACGCCACATGTAGCGCCAACGTGCATGGGACATGGAAATTTCGTCATGATGGATTGAGGCTGATGCTAGCATATCCCGCCCCGAACCATGGGTCGGCTCCGGCCGGTATACGTCCGCCTCGTCACAGTAGCCGCCCTACGCAGTTCGGCGCGCCGCAGTGGCACTCCATGCCATGCTGCCCTGGGGCTCGGTTTGCCTGCGGGGAAGGAGAATACGGTACCAGCGTTTCACACGGCCGGTAGGAAACGTCGTGGTTTCTGGCAGGGTGGTTATCTTCCGCTACGGGCCTTCGGTCGGCCTGACGACAAACCCCTAGGATGTTTCGGTGGAATCCGCCTTTTGAGCGTTGTCCCCAGCTTGGACAACTGAAAGGGTACTTAGATGAGGCCAAACCTTTCGGTAGTTCTGCCCAATTGGGGTCCCCACGTCATCGTCCCAACCGCCAAAAGGACCCTGCTTTTCATCCGACGAAGGAAAACAACTAGGCTGGTTTCTGGTTGCGCCCAGGTTGCCCCAGGTGGCAAACATGGCCCCAGACAGTGCCTTGCCGATGGCCCTCGTCCCATGGCAAAGGAACGGGCCCTTGTCTGTAATGCAGCCCACCCACAGCTCACCAACCCCTTGGTCCGTTCCCCATGCCCCTCGGCCTATCGTGAGACGAGCATGGCGCCTGGCAGTATCAAGGTGAATACCCATTACCGAGACTGTACGGACGGGCTCACCTGGCTGTGGTAGCCGTAGTTGTAGGTGAGCTCTGTGTGGCGCATGCATGCGGGTGCTCAGGCGTCAGGGGCGAGACGGGACAGCATCGGGCACGCAGACGTGCAAGTCCTCAACAAGCCTACTAGTTAACATAACACCGAGTACCGACCTTGGAAAGCCGGGATGTCCTGGTTAGCGTAGAGCCCTGGCAAGCAAAGGTGACAAGACATTTGTCAGATGTGGTATATTGATAGGCAGGGGCTCATTTGCAGGAAGGAACTGTTAGAGACTCTCTCGCGGGTAGCACTGGAAAGTCCGCTGGTCCTATCGGGATGTAGTACCGTAACATTCCGGTGGTAGACCGGGTTCCCCAAGGTCGAGAATGCTAACGGTTTTCAACCGCCGTAGCTCGCGACACCAAGCCACTCGGAGCTGCAATGCTGCAGAACCTGCTGCAAAGCGCCCACCTCAACCGCCCAGGCATGCCCAAGCCAAGCACACACGCGCGCACACATGCCGTACCCCAGCGCACTCCACAACCCCAACGAGCTGCCGGGTCTGCCGCCTGGACATCAGACCCACCCATCTTTCAGCCCAGCCCAGAATTACCAGCGTCCAGTCCTAAGTGAGTTCGTATGTGGGTCTGGGGGTCTGGGCGGACAGTCACTGGGCTGCCGGCCAGGTTGCTTGCTCGCTTAAGTGCTTGCTTAACATTGATTCTGAACACGTCGTCCGCACATTCCAACACACCCACCAACAAGAACAACATCATCGTGTTCGCAAGCCGCCGGCGCCGCCACTCACCCACGTGGTACAGCAGTGTGTTGCGATAAACTCCCCCGAATACCGCCTGGATGGTCAGATTGCCGTCACAGCTGTGGTTAATGAACCGCCCCACGTTGCCCGTGTTGCGCGCGTCGATAACCAGGATGGGGCAGAACTCTTCCTCGTCGCCAGCAGCAGCAGACTCAAGCGCCCGCGGACCGGCCGTGCTCCCGGTCGCATGGGCAGCTGCCGAGGGCGCGAGCTCCTCCCGGCTGAAGATGGGCTGCAGATAGAAAGCCCCCGGGTCTTCTGCAGCCGCCCTGGCCGCCGCAGCCGCCCCGTTCGTGAGCGCCGTCGCCTTGGCTGCCGGGCTGCCCGGACCTGGCCCGCCGTCACCGGAGCCTTGGCCACCTTGAAAGCCGGAGGCTGCGGCTGGCCCCCCGCCTGCTGCCGATGCTCGCTCTGCCACCAGGGCGCTGCAGGCGGAAGCAAGGTCACGCGCCGCCGCTGGGACTGCCTCCCGGGGCAGGACCCCGTCGGGCCCGATTGGAGACCCCGCCAACCCTGCCCCGGCCGGAGACCGGCAACCCTGACCCGCGCCCGCCTCCGCTAGTCGCCCCGTGGTGCCCGCGGTGGCAGGGCGGCTGACTCCGAGGCCGCTACCGCTGCGCTGCTCCGCACCGCGGCCGTCCGGCGCAGCGCCATCGGCGGCGGCCGTTGACGTGGAGGCGCCTGCGCCGTCAGCCGGCGGTCGTGCGCGCACGGCCGCGGCTGCCTTGGCCTGCACCTGGCGAACCACCCCCACTGACAGGACGGGCGGGATCTTGTGAAGCGGGATCTCCGCAGCAATCGTCTCAACGCCCTTCTCTGCAATCTCCTACACGGTGCAACAACGCAAGAATACCACAAACAGAGGAGTGACCAGCCGGCCAGGGATATCCACCCCACAAACGAATGAACTACGTGACACCTGCATAAACGCGTGAAACTTCACAAGCTGTACATACTCACTCATGGTTCAACGACCCGAATACGCTGCGAAAGCCACGCATACCTTGCTTGACAACGTTTACATGCGAGTGCCCACAACCCACCGTCCACCCTGCCTCTGCGCCTACCCACTCCTGCATCCCCGCCGACGCCTTACCATGCATTACGTGTGCAACACGATGCCCTCAGAACTATCATGTAGCATGTAGCAGCCGTCTTACCGTGTATATGTGCGAGAAGAAGTCGAGGTTGAAGAGGTAGTTGTCGACCCCCTTGCGCACCTCGGCCATGCTGTCCGTCACCAGCTGCCCCACGTACGCGCTCACGAAGGCGCCCGCCGGCACCGCCTCCCGGCAGCGTACGCCCCAGCCTTTGTTCGCCGTCATGAACACCTCGAGCGGCAGCACCACACCGTTGGTGAGCTGCGGGGAAGGGCGGGGAGAGGCGCAGCGGGGAGGCGGGCGAGCAGACGTCCGGTGTCAACATGCCACACGCAGCCTGTAGCGCGTGACCAGGAGGTGTACAACTCGCTCTTCAGCAATGGCCAAAGGCCCGTAGGAGCCTGTCAGGCGCGTCATATCTCGTGTGGCGCTTCCGGACATGCACGACAGGGCCGGTGCGGGTGCATCGCGAGAAGGGGACGGCTGCGAGGCTGCGCGTGACGGCTAGAGGAATGACCGAAGGCGCCTGCCAGCCGCGACAGGTGTTGCATGCGCCCCGTCAAAGAGGCGGCTCCGCACATGCCTGCTGCTGCGGCTGCTGTGCACGTCCTTAATGCCCAAAGACACGGCAGCTGCTGTGCCCGCTTGCCAGGCTGCGGGGCCGACCTGCTTGTTGAGGCGGCACTTGGCGGAGGTGCAGGCGTCGCCGCACTCGTGCACGCCGCAGGGGTCCGTCACCATCAGGCAGCCCGCGGAGTTGTACTGCTCCTCCATGTGCGGGTCGTACCTGTCGTACGGGCGTGGTGCAAGCGGGTCGAGGGATGGCGGGCAGTAGCAAACAGTAGGCTTGCTCTTGTAAACAGTCGCACAGCAGACCTACATTCATGACACAGCAGAGCTACAAAGCAAATCGACGCCGCCTTCGTGGGATTGCAGCGTGCGCGCCGCTTCACTAGTCAAGCTTGGACGGAAAGGCGCGATCCCGCCGTGGGCATCACGTACACCCGCTACAACCCGAAAGAACGCAGCGCCTTGCCCGTACTAGCTGGCTCTGACTCCAGCCGTCGGCTGCACCACCCTTCGCTAGCATACTGCTCCTCGCCTCCCACCCGCATCACCTTTCAGCACTTCCCAGGCTTACAATGTTCTGTTGCAGCACACCCGACCCAACGGCATCCCCAAGCGCCCCCACAGACAGTCTCTTCTTGCCCACCCGCTCTGTAACAGCGGTGCCAAGAGGCCTCCCGAGATGCTGGGCCGGCCCGGGATTTGGTTTCATATGCACGCCCCTGCTTCACGCTCTCCGCGCTTGTAACGAAGTCTGCCTCCCCACCCTGCCGCCTCACCCTTCCGGCAGCTGGGGCATGGCCGCGTCCAGCGCGTGCAGGTAGCGGTTGAAGGCCAGGCCGCATGAGCCGTGCTGGTCGGCCCGCGTGAACTGGTCCATTTCCTCGTCCGCGAACTTGAGGACCGGAGCCACCTGACGCCCGCGGGGGTGCGGGAATGAACCCACTTCACTCAACAGGAGCAGAGCGCGCGGGCGCACAGGAGCATACCGGTGTACAGCCTTTGGACCACTAAGTTGCCGCATGAAAGTGGCAGCTCACCCAAAGTTTGGGTGCGATGAAGCAGTGCCACGTCAGGCGCTTACTTGCCGGGACGCCACACAGGCCGACGCGGACCCGATCCGGAAAACTAGCGTGAACGTTCTTAGTCCGTTGCGTGAGCAGCTGGGGCGGCGTTCCTCTCTTATCCCCATGGCAAGCTCAGCCCAGTGCCCCTCAACCTCGGCTCCCCCTTCCACTGCCCGGCTTCGTACCAGCTGGAACACCCCCGGGGCCCACGAGTACTCCCGTGTGTACACGAAACTGTCTGGTAGCCGCTCGTCATTGACCTGCCGGGCCAAGGGAGGGGCGGGGGTCGTCAGCCCGACCGCAACAACTGGCCGTGTGGTTCAGGGAGGGCCGGTGCCAAACTGCACGGCGCAGACGCGTATGACGAGGCTGGCGCTGGGCAGAGGTAAGCGCCGCCATTTGTCGCATTCACATGGCATGCTTGACAGTCTGGACCGAGTGTCAGGTGCTGCGGGCTGTGCCCCGGCTGCCCCACCTCGTTGATGATGGGGATAGGCACCGCCTCCTGCCCGCCGCTCACGTCCTCGTTCTGAAGCACCGGGGCCGCGTAGCGCGCGCGGATGTCCGCCAGCATGGCCTGGCAGGGGACCGCGCAGCGGGCAAGCCGACCACGGCCATCAGCAAGACGACATGAGGCTTACACACCGATTCGCCCCTTCCTCCGGCGTGCAACCAGCAAGCTTCGGGGGTTCAGACCGACCCCAAAAGCGGTATGCGGTTTGCCGCAGCCCGACCTGTCGGGCGGCCTCCGCGGCCTTGCGATTCTTCTCAATCCTGGCTCGCTTGGCAGGGGGGATGCCCTGGGAAGAACCGCCGGCCAGACGGCGCGCGTGCAGCCTGCCCGCCGACGGCACGCCGCCGAAGATGCTGTGGGAAGGGGATGAGCAAAGAATCGAGGCAGCTGACAAATAGAGCGCGACACATATCATGAAAGGCATCTTAGGCTCGCAGGCTCACGCCCCAGTACTTGAGACCGGCAACGCCCGCCCCATCCATCTGACCAAGGGACCATCCCCACTCGCGCTCTGACGCCGTCTCCGTGCTCGCAATGCCCTCACCTTGCCATAACCCCGCACGCGCTCACCCAAACTCGACCTTGGTGTTGACCATGCTGTGTCCGGGAATGCCGTGGAGCAGGAACTTGCAAACACGCGGCCCCGTTTTCGAGGGCTGCGAAGCGGGCCAGTCAGCCAGCCCAGGGAGCAACAGGGAGGGCGGGGCGCGGGCTCGCTGCCGACTGGTATGGACAGCACACTGTATGGCGACAGGCACCCACGCACTGAAGCGGAGCACTCCCGTGAAGCTGCAAAGCGCATCGGATGCATAGCCGGGCCCTGGACGAGCGACATGCAAGTGCCGGACACCTACCTGCGCGGCCTCTCTCTCTCTGCAACCTTGTATAACGTGCTGGACGAGGATCTACGCCCATTTTCATCTCGCACATCTGGCAAAACCTCGTGCCGCATTGCCCCGTGCACAGCACCGCACACTGCCCCGTGCAGCCCCGACCTGCCTCCAGCTTGTACTGCAGCACCACATACAGGCCTTCGTACACAAAGCCCTTCTCCTTCTTCGCGCTCGCCCCGCCGCGCTGCTGCTGCTCGCCCGCCGCGTCCGCGGGCCCGCTGACGAAGCCCCGGATGACCCGGACGGGCGTTTGCGTGTCGCAGTTGTTACGTAGAGCCGCGTTGGCGCCGGTGAAGGACTGGTCCCTGACCTGCAGAGTGAGGACAAGCCGAAGGGAAGGCAGCATTAAAAATGGATGAGGATCCCGACCAAGAGCCGTGTGCAAACGGCGTAACATTTCGCCAGCTTGCCGCTCTGGCCTTCATTACCGTTACCGCTGCCGCCGACGATCGTCCTTCCGGAAGGGTCACACCGCTGTAGGAGCTCGCGCCGCGCCCCGATCGCCATGCCTTCTCCGCCCACGGTTCCCATCGTGACTAGCCATCCAGGCCAGGCCAGATCCAGCACCTTCAATACATCGGCCAGCCGGACCCCCGCCCCACCCCAGGCATCCTGCATGGCAATCGCACCTGCTGCTTTGTAGAGGAGTCTATACCGCCCTCTCCCGTGTACCAAAAGCTCTCTCCCATGTCCTCGTCGTCCATGTATCCTCCGCTCATTACTATGCTGTACGCACCGCGCTCAAAGTCCGGGTGTTTGAGCGCCCTGTGTTGGTATGACCAATCGAGCGTGAGAGGGGCAGTCTCGGGCATCAGCGGCTGGCAGGGGCGACGGCCAGCGAAAAATGGCCTGACGCCGCCGACGGGGCGGTCATGCCCATAGACCAGGCCCGTGTTGCACGACAAGCCCAAACCCAGCGTCAGGCAGCACTCACGGAGCGTGGATGCCCCTCATCAGGGTCGCGTGCACGCCCGCGACATACAGCTGGCCTCGGTCCTTGAACTTCGCCCCAGGCTGGAGGAGGACAGGGAGGAGCGCGAGGTCTCAAGCCTAACGTACCGCGTCGGTACCACATCCTTCTTGACGTGTTTTACCTTGACGCCTGGGACGTGGCCGAAGCACGCCGTTGCCTCACCTCCCGCCACCTGCTTCGGCAGCACCATATTCAGGCCGCTGCGCCTTCCCTGCGAGGGGTGCGGACCGTCGCGACTGTTCGAGGCCCATGCAGGGACTGACGCCGGCTTGCGACCGCCGCGGGCTGCTGCCGAAGCCCAAGAAGGCGTCGCCCGGCTCCGACGTCGCCCCGTGCATACCAACGCCAGCGAACTGCAAGCTGCCAGTGCCTTCCTGGGCCCGCGCCGTTCCCGCGCGGTGGGCACCCACCTCCTTCTTCTGGCTTTCTGCCTCGTACAGCTGCTCTAATTGGATAAGGAGAGCTTGTACCTTTGCTGCAGATTCCGGGTCATCTGCAGGCGGTGGGCCGAGAGCGACAGCAGCTGACTGCACTAGGTTCTTTGCTGCCTCTGGGAGAGCCCCTTGGCACGCTTCCGTCATGGCGGCAAACTTCTTAAATTGAAATGGCGGTTTGGGTTGACAAGGCGCATGCGAGGCGGTGGCTCCGGAAACGTTGACCAAAGCGCTTTGAAATGTGCAATTGTCCAATTTGTTAATCCTCCTGCACCCTTTTCACATAAGCATTTGATGATTCAACAACGCGAGTCATGTAGAAAGCGATTGGCATAAAATGGCCCTTCAGGAGACGCAAGGAGGTGGAGGAGGAGGAGGAGGAGGGCGGTCAGTTTGCTTAGCTAGGAGCAGGAGCTAGCATTTTGGGGCTCATCACCCCGATGTGGTTTGCAGGGGACGGAAGCGGAAGATAAGGGACGTGATTCTCGCCAAAGCTCTACAGGACAATCGTCGGTAAGACGGTTTGCAGTCGAGGCGGGCTCTGCACTCTGGCGCCAACCCTGCTTGGCACGCACAGGGCTCTCTACCACTGTAATTACTGTCAGAAGGACATCTCTCATGTGCCTCGAATCAAGTGCGCCGAGTGCAAGGACTTCGACCTGTGCCTGGAGTGCTTCTCCGTAGGCGAGTGGGAAGGGGAGTGCGGGGCGCAGAGGGCCGCCGCTCGACTCGTACGCGTGGTGGGAGAGAGGAGCCGGAGGGGAGATGGAGGCGGGGCAAGGGGGAAGGCGGGGACGGGAGACCTGGTGCCAGCGTGGAGGGTACGTAAACGAGGGGGTACGTCTGAGATTGCTGACCTGGTATGTATGAACCCCGGCCTTTCATGCTGCTCCCTACAGGCGTTGAAATCAAGCCCCACAGAAACACGCATGACTACCAGGTCGTGGAGAACCTCTCCTTCCCCATCTACCACCCGGACTGGGGGGTGAGTGGCGCGTCTGGCGTGGCGCGTCTGCGAGGGCTGCACGGAACAGTGGCGTGCGCAAACATGCTATTGGTTTTAATTGCGGGTTGTTTGCTGCCTCGCCTGTCAACCCGGTGAAGACTCCTCACCTAACGAGGCGCCGAGTGCCAACTGGTCCCCGCAGGCGGACGAGGAGGTCCTGCTGCTGGAGGCGATTGATCAGTACGGTAAGGGGCGAGGATCCGTACGTGGCTGGGGACCTTGGGATAGCGAGGTTGTCAAACGGTCGCTGGGTCACAAGGCACGACACGACTGATATTGAAAAACACGACCGTGCTGCCCGTTGTATCCTCCTCCTCAAACCTGGCACTATTCTTCCCGGCCCCACACGCCGCTCCCTGCTGGACCCCGTGCCTCAGGGCTGGGCAACTGGGGTGGCATTGCGGAGCACGTGGGCGGTAAGACGGCGGCCCAGTGCAGGGAGCACTACTTCCAGGTCTACATAGACCACGACAACATACCCTTCCCTCGGCCCACACCGGAGATGGACCATGTGCGTGGGCGCCCCATGGTGTCTGGGATGGGGATGTTTGGGGCTCTGGCGATGCCGTCCCGCCAGCGGCAAGTTATGCGAGGCTTGTACTGCCGTGTCACGGCGCGCGAGGCTGTGTTCGCCGCTTGTCTTGCTGCGGCCAAGCCAGCAAATGAAGCTGGCAGATGCGGTCAGGACAAGTGCTGCTGGCGCGCGCCGCTGTACCCGTTAACCCGCTCCGCAGGTGAACATTGACGAGTGCATCCGGAGGGCGCGACAGGGCTTGGCGCGCAGCCAGTACCGCGGCAACGGGGCGCCCGCGGCCCCGGGGCTCGAGGTGCGGGGCGTCAGCGAGCCGCCGGGCGCTCCGTCGCCTACAGCTGACGGCGCCGCGGAGGACGGCGACCGGCCTGCGGACGCGGCCACACCCGCAGGTGCGCCGTTAAGCCTGCCTGGCAGGAAGCTGGGCAGCCGGCCAGCCAGCCAGCCGCGTAACTGGCCATGGACTTGCGAAACGGTGATGGGCATGCGCAGCACCAGCCCTTGACGACTCGTGTCAAGATTGGGTCGGTGGGTCTGCCGCCCTTGCGGAAATGGGTTTCATTGCCGTACACTCATTCTTTCCGTTTTGCTTTCGCGGGGTTGCTCACTTATGCAGGCGACCAGGCGGGTGCTGTGGAGGGCAGCGGAGCAGGGCCCCTGGGCCAAAATGTCGCCGACGGGGAGGCTGGCCACGGCGCCGGAGCGGCCTCCGGCAAGGGCCTTAAGCGGCAACGGCACGAGCAGCAGGTGGCAGAGGAGCAGGCGGCCGCGGCGCACGACGGCGCAGCGGCCCCAGGGGCACACGTGGCGGTGAGGCGCGGCACTGGTGTGACGGCGGTGCCCAGTAGGACCGATGGGTGGCACACACCAACTTGCAGTAGATTTCTTAGTGGTTATGCCCTTGCGTTTGGTCGTGTAGTTGATGTGACGTCGTGGCGCTTGCATATGGAGTTTGGATAATGGCAAACATACTGTCTTTAGTGCGGTGCCGCGGTGCCCCTGTTCACTTTCATTACGCAGACCGGTGGCCGCAGCATGCACCATGAGCCTGCGCAGCAGCCGGGAGGAAGTACGGCAGGGAGTAAGGCCCCGCGGGTGGACAGCGGGACAGATAAGGTGCGCCGAGACTGGTGTGAGAGGGTCGGTTGCATCACACATCACTACGCCGCATGCAATTGGTGGTCACATTTTGCTGGGGAGCGGCGACCGGTACAGTACGGGCGATGAACACTGCGCTGCTTTCCTCCATGAGGGCAAGAGCCTATGCACCCTGCGCATGACGCCCCGTGACGCCTCCGGCCTTGAGCTCGTTTCAGCCACCCCACCAGCAACCAGCCAGTCCCAATAAATAGCCCTTGGTCACGGGCTGAGTGACCAAAGCCATGCGCCCAAAGCCAAGCCATGAGGCGTCCTGCTGTATCCCAACTCATTGCCCAACCTACGATCCCGCAGCCCTGCGGCTCGGACGCGACCGGCTTCCACGCCAAGCGCATGGAGTTCGACCCGGAGTTTGACAACGACGCCGAGTGCATCGTGGCGGACATGGAATTCGCGGAGACGGACAGCCCGCAGGACGTGCAGCTCAAAGTGCAGATGCTCATGCTGTACAACAGGTGGGGGTGTGAGAGCTGTTTTGTGGGGTTCGTTTACAGGAGCGGCGCGCGACCACGACGGGGCCATGGTGGCGCACGGATTGCATCTGTTCATTCCAGATGCCTGGTGGCGAGAGTGATGCAGGGGCTTGCCAAAGCAGAAGTCTCTGCAACGGAAGAGGCCTCCGGAAGAGCACTAATGCCATGCCGCTTACGTTGACAGAATCTTGCGCCCCCTCTTGGCATGACGCTCCTGCACTACAGACGCACATGAGCGCGCGGGATACCAAACATGCCATACTTGTGTTCTGAGGTCTTGCCTCCCCCTTCCCGCCCTAACCGAGTCGGCGTCACGCCTTCCGACCTGTTTTCCTTTTCGTTTCTTCACCAGCCCCTTTCCCGCCTTGCGCTCCTGCCAGGCGACTAGACGAGCGTGAGCGACGACGGACCTTGGTGCTGGAGCGCGGCCTTCTTAACACGGCTGCCGCTCAGGCGCTCGAGAAGAAGCGAAACTCGCAGGAGAAGGACCTGGTCGCCCGCATGCGCGTGTTTGCACGCTACCAGGTGGGCGAGCGACTACCAGCAGTTGTATGCACGGACCGCTGGGGTCGTTTGCGTTGGCGAAATCCGCTACCCTTTCTGGAAAGGCCCGCAGTGCGTCTCAAGTGCATAATATGCTACTTTGGCCACAGCTCGCTTCCCGGCCTCGGCCGTGCGGCCCCTGTCCTGTCCTCCTTGGTATCTTCCTCAGCCACAGCCCATGCACGAGGAGTTTGTGGAGGGCTTGCTGCTGGAGGCTCGGCTGCGCACCCGCATCGCCGAGCTGCGCGAGTACCGCCGTAACGGCATCCGCACCTTCGCCGATGCAGAGGTGAGAGCTTGCAGCTGGGCTGTGTCCGCGGCTGAGACCCCAGGATGAGGGTATTCCGTAGCCCTTGGCTCTGGCGTATATCCTTGAGTTCAGCGGATGCGGAACAAATGCGACGCTGCGCCCGCCAGGCGCGCCATAAGCACCCGACGAACACGGGTTTACCCTGCACACATCGCTTGCATGAACCAGGTGTACGACACGGAAAAGCGGAGGCAGAAGGCGGCAGCGGACGCGGCCATCGCGGCGGCCAATGCAGTCCACGGGCAGCCGTATGGTGGTCCCGGACGCGGCGGCTTTGGGGCGGCGATCAAGGGGGGCAGGGGCGCTGGGGCCGCCGGCATGCTGCCCCAGGGCTTCGGCCCCGTCGGCGACGACGGCATGCCGCCGGGCCTGCCCCCGCCCTCGGCAGCAGCGGCATCCAGCAGCAGCACGGTCGCATCGTCGGCGTTCGACCAGTCTCGGCCAGCGGTGTCAGGTGGGCTGGGCGCAGGAGGCGAGACGCGGATCGTGCCCTTGCGAGGCGCTTTTCGCCCTGTTGCCCGGTATGCGAACACTAGAGCGGAGAAGGAAGCATCTGGTGGTCCCGAACTGGCCTCCATGGTTGCAGCAAGCAGTGTACGAGCGTGAAAGCGTTGCTAGCAACGGCTGTGAGCGCGTGCTGCCCCTCGCGCTGTGGCCCCGCTCGGCCGCAGTCCCCATGGGCCGCGGCGCCGCCTCGACGCTGGCAATGTGGCGCGCCAAGCGCGGCGTGCCGCTGGACATCACCTGCCTGCCCGGCGTGGAGCTGCTCAGCGCCCGCGAGCGGGAGCTGTGCGCCGCCAACCGGCTGCTGCCGGCGCACTACCTGGCGCTCAAGGACATTATGCTGCGCGACTGCGAGCAGAACGGTGCCATCACGCGGCAGGAGGTGAGAGCAGCGGCTGGGGTGGTCTGGAGCCCGCGCTGCGCACGGCGGCGTGGGGACTGCCGGCGGCGGCCCTCGCGAGGACTTGGGGTGGAGGAGACTGCTGCAAACCGCACACTAAGCAAGGTTGCGGAGGCTGCACCTGCAGCGTTCAGGCTGTCCGCGGTTTGCACATTGCTGAGTTATTTGCCTCTTTGGCCCCCGCCAGGCGCGCACTTTCTTCCGGCTGGACCCCACCCGCTCGCTGAAGATCTACGACCTGCTGGTGTCATGCGGCTGGGTGAAGGGCAGCGGGCCCGCCAAGCCAGCCAGCGGAGGCGGGGAGCGGCTGCGTGCAATCACCGCGGGTGGAGAGCTGGAGGGTGAGTATTCGAAGTGGGGCCAGGCCGGTCATGGATGCCGGCAGCCGGGAATACATAGGGCCACCTGGCAGGCACCATTGCTTACCTATCGCGTAGAGCGGAACGTTATCATGCATCCAGGGAGTTTGTGCTTGTTCCCATGCTTGCAGGCGAGGAGGGAGGCGGCGGCGATGCGATGGATATGGACGAGCAGGGGGGTGACGAGTAGCTCTGCCGGCAGTTGTCGAGGGGGGTGGGTATGACGGGGCTGAGGCCTGGTGGGACGATGTCGTGTTTGGCTGCTAGCGCGTCATTCACATCTTGGCGCGGGAATGCTCAGTTTGCAGAACGATAGCGTGGGGGAAGATATGCAACCACATACTTCGCGCTTAGAAGAGCTACATCACTCGGCTAGCGTGTACTTTCCGCGCATGAAGTCCAGCAACGGCGCTTTCTGCGAGTCCTTGGTGTGTCGAGTGGGCACCCCATGCATGCATCAGAGGCCACCAGCTGGCAGAGGTATGTTGTAGCCACGCGATCCTGTATGCTTGGGTCTCGTGAGTTGACTGGCTGGATTTGGTATGCGTTGCCGACGAGGGAAATGGATCTGCAGATGTACGGATGGGGCCGGACAACTTTACGCGATAAATTGTAAAGCTTCAACCGGCCTTGGAGCCGCAGAACATGGCGGGACTCCAACAACGGAGCACGCGCGCATCCTCCGGCGCGTAAACCTAGCGTGGTACGGCGCCGCAGCATGCACTCGATCCGCCCCTTTTCTGCAACCACGCATAAGAAGACCCATTCTCACAATCCACTTGAAAGAATACGTATCCATTCCAGCCCGGGGAAAACGAACGCTGCAACCAGTTATTTGTGTCCATTCATCACAGCATTGATGGTGAGCTCACAGTGGCAAGTGCTGCTCTGTCCCCCGTCACGCGTCCCGCCGTGGCAACAAACCATACGGCTTATTTGAAGTCTAGGCCGTGTCCACGGCACAGGCTGTTGGCAAGTCATATTGGCTTGGCACGGACACAAGCTGTATATAGGACCGCCTCCCCAGATGCGGTGGTATGGTAGCGCGCCAATCACGTGCGCCCCACCCAACCCCAATGCCAACAATGTTGCTAAGAATACAAGCCATGCATGCACGATGGCCTACTGTATATTGATGCAAGACGACACAAACCGACCTAAACTACGAAGAAACGCTGTATGTGGTGGGCATGTCACTCTTTTGCGTGTGCATGCGCCCTGAAGTATGCACATGGTCCGCCTAGGGATGAATGTGCGCCGTGCGCAAATGCTTGCGCTCACGCTCCTAAGGTACCCCGAAAGCATCAGTAAGCCAAGCCCCTCCCAAAAGACGCCCTGCTCTCCTTGCTCCCCTCCCCAGGTCAATGCCGGCCCTTGCCGCCAAGGCTGCGCCGCCCGCCGCTCGACGCCTGCGCGTTGGCCTTCTTCCACTGCTCCTGCGTGCCCTCCGCGCCGGTGTCCACAACCAGGTCGCAGCGCTTGCACGAGGCAATGCACTTGCCGGGCCGCGCGCGGGTGCCAACCTACGTTTTGGAGTGGAACAACATGGACCTGAGCGCACGGACCTTCATACACATGCCCACGGATGCCCACGCAGGCGGTAAAAACTTGCAGGTGTAAAAGCACTTTTCACCATGCGAGCGCATGTGCATTTGAGAGGATGGCGATGCCTGGCCCATTAACAGGCAGGCCACTTAAGCGCACAGGCCCCGCCCTCCCGCCCCACCCCAGCCCCGTGCTCACCATGAACGAGGCGTTGCGCTCGCACTCGCCCGACTCGGCCCAGTCCTGGCACATCTCGTCCTGGTCGTCGCAGCCGGGCGGCAGGTCCGAGGGCTTCACCTTGGGCTGCGGGTGCTGCTCAATGAGCTCGGGCCGCTCGCCGCCCATAGCGTAGTGGCCCACGTGGATCCACTTGGCGGCCGACCACTTGATGCCCTTAATGACGGGGCACGCGGTGTGCAGGGAGCGGCGCTCCAGCTCGCCCGTGGGCTTAATGGAGTGGAACAGAATGGCGGTGCCCTTCTTGGGCTTGGCGGCAAGGTGGTAGCGAGCGCACTCCGAGAAGCCCACGTTCTCGCCGCCCGGGGCGGGCACGTTGGGGAAGACAGTCTCGCCTCCCTCCTGCGAATGAAGGCGGGCACAGTTCAGCGCGGGCGGGCGGCAGGGTCAGAAGAGACTGCTCAAACAGATAATGAAAACGCCCGGTGGTACCATGGCAGCCTCAGTCTGGCGCTCACATGCAGTTAGCCCTGTGTGCGCGCGGCCACAGGCATTGTCAAGTCAGGCGACCACCCGGACGCCCTACTCGACCCTACTCGACCACCAGGTCCCGGCCGCCGCCCTCACCTCGGTGTCAACAAGGTACATGAGCACGGTGGCGTAGCGGTTGCCGCCATTGGTGATGCCGTCCTTGTGGAAGAAGTAGTCCCACTGCGGAGGGGGGGGGGTACAGGGGAGCATGGGCCTGGCTCAGTACACAGCGGAAATGCGCACCAACCGAGGCAAGGCTTGATTTGCTCATGCAGAAAGAGTAAAGCAAAAACACATACACGGCGCAGAACCCGTATACGCGTGAATACATTCAGGCATGTTGAGCGCGCCGTTTGCAACACACAGGCAGTACATGTGGCGCCGCGGCTTACATGCGCATCGTACTTCTGCTCCTTCTGGTAGCGCAGGACCTGCAGGCCCTCGCCGTTGCCGACGGGCATCAGCGTCCAGGCCGCGATGCGTTTCTCAATGCGCTGGACGATCTCGTCTTCCTCACGCTCAAGGAACACGCCAAATGAGGTGCGGATGTTCGACGTCGCGCTGCCGCCGTCGTTGGAGACCACGCCGGACCGCTCCAGGCGCTTTTCAGAGATTGCCACAATGTGGTCGGCCTCCTCTATGGGGTGCAGGGGGAAAACAGGGGCAAGAGAACAAAAGGGAACACACGTTGGTGACCGTGTAGGAAGGGGGACAGCGGGTGTGCACAGGCCCGAAAGCATGCGAGCAGATCGAAGCGGTCCTGG
>LSYV01000035.1:517008-543014 GCA_001584585.1 Gonium pectorale | reverse complement strand
AGCACCGCCGCCAGCGGGCCGCGTGATCTTCCTCTTCCCCGGCCAGGTGCGCACCGCATGCTTTCGCTGCTGCATGCCGTGTGGGTGTGCATGGCAAACTCCAGTGCCGTACAGGTATGGCCCTGTGCACGGTGCAAGTCGTACTCTTGTGCTCCGGCATTGTGTGCTTGACACCAGGCTCACGTGCTCGTGGGCCCGTAGCTCCCTCCCCGACCTCCCTTGACTCCCCTACTCCCAGCTTGTTATCGCCTTCAAACCACCCGTACCCTATATCCCCACAGGGATCCCAGTCTGTTGGCATGCTGTCCTCTGCCGCCTCGCTGCCTGCTGTGGCCGCAATGCTGGAGACCGCCAAGCAGGTGCTGGGATACGACCTGCTGGAGATCTGCACGAAAGGTACGAGATGGAAGCGAACCGCATGGTCACATGTACGGACGTACGGCGAAAACGCGGGGACACTTTTGCACGCGGTCCGCGCGGTCCTTCGCAACACCCCCGCCCCCCTTCCCCCTTCCCCCGTTTTCCATTCCGTATTACCTCCTTCCCGGCGCGCGCCGTGTGTCGCACAGGCCAGGTTCACACGGGTTGTCAAGCCCCATGTGACCCACGTGCTGGGAGGTCGCAGGCCTCCAGTTCGGCCCCACCTGGCCTTCCCTCTCGCCCGCCGGACCCGACGCCCCGAGCACCGTTCCATCCAGACACTCATCCGGCCTGCCCAGCGCGGCGCACCCTCCCCGCGCCAGTCCCTGCACCCACCTCACCCGGCCGTCTCAGAAGGCCACCGTGGCACCACGCCACCGCGCCGCCACATCGCCGCCCGCGTCCCTCGTCGCGCAGGGCCGCAGTCCGCTCTGGACGACACCCGCGTGGCGCAGCCGGCGCTGTTCGTGGCGGGCCTGGCGGCGGTGGAGCTGCTGCGGCAGCGCGACCCGCGGGTCGTGGACTCCTGCGCAGGCTGCGCGGGCCTCAGCCTGGGCGAGTACACGGCGCTGGTGTTCGCGGGTGCCCTCAGCTTCGAGGAGGGGCTGCGGGTAGGCGCACAAGGGGCGGGAGGATGCAGGGAGGATGCAGGGAGGATGCAGGGAGGATGCAGGAGGGGCGGGGCGGGGCGGGGTGGCGCAACCTCGTGCTGCGGCAGGCGGCCGACCATAGGACAGCAAACGGAGGGGGGCACACCTGCTGACACAGCAGGGAATCAAGCTGCTGGTCCACTGGCGCCATCACACATCGCTGGCATCAAGCATCGCCCGTCACCATGAACCCCTCTACAGAAGATACCACCGATTCACGTTGGTGGCAAGCAATTTTTCCTACGGACCCCTCTCTCTCCTGCCCCTTGTGACCCCCCTCTCAGTCGGCCCTGTGCTCCGGCCCCCCTTCCCATCCCCGCGCCGCCCCGCCTCCCCCGCATCCCCGCCCCGCCCCATGTAGGTGGTCAAGGCACGTGGCGAGGCCATGGCCGCAGCCGCCGCGGCCCCGCCCGGGTCGGGTGCGCGGCCGCACGGCATGCTGAGCGTGGTGGGGCTGGGCGACGCGGCGCTGGCGGGGCTGGCGGCGGAGGCGGAGGCGGGCGGGCCGCCGGGCAGCGTGTGCCGCCTGGCCAACTACCTGTTCCCGCAGGTGGGCCGCGCGGGGTGCGGCTGCGGGCCTGCTCCTGACCCGCCCTGCGCTGCTGTGGCGGGGCTCGTTGGGCTGGAGTGTCTGATGTGGCAGGCTGGGGCGGCCATGGCTGAGCCACCCCACATCGTGTCCCATGCCACCTTCCTGCAGCTCTCCCCCACCCCCGCCCACAGTGTTCCTCTCCGACTCGCATTGCTTCCACCCCTCACTCGGGTGGTAGCGGGCTGTCGCTCCCAAACCCCGGCCATCTGGGATGCTCTTGCCTACCGACCCACTCCCCATTGACCCCCGCGCGCGAAAGCGTGACCCCATCGTGATTGAAGTGGGATCCTCCAAGCCCCTGCCCGCCCCCCCCCCCGGCGCCCTACCCCAGGGCCGGGTTGTGAGCGGCCACACGGACCTGCTTGAGGATGTGGCCCGCAAGGCGCGCGATGCGGGGGCCCTCAAGGCGCAAATGCTGCTGGTAGGTGGGTTCCAGAGTTTACATGTACCCGTGAAGGCCTGTGCGGCCATGCGTAGATGGTGGGCGGATGGGCGGGAGGACGGGCGGGTGATGGTGGTGGGAGCAGTGGGTCGCTGCATGGAGGCGTCGACCCGGAGCAGGGGTCAGTGTGTCGGGGAGGGGGGGGGGAACGTGGTGGCGTGGCAGAGAGCTGCCTGTGGGCGCCTGTGCCCAACGATTTGGGGGGCCGTACGCATTTGCTACGTCGGAGGGCAAGACCGAGCAGGCTGGGGCAGGGAGGGCTTGCTGCGGTACGCATGCGCTCTCACCTCCACCAACTCCGTCCACCTCGTACAAGGGGAGTCTCACACCGGCACTCTTCACTCCTGCATCAGAGCCCTGTCGCGAGACTGTCGCGCAGTGCCCAAACTGCGCACCCCCACGCCTTCCACGCCTTCCACGCCGTCCACGCCGTCCACGCCGTCCACGCCTGCTCACGCCCTCCCACGCCCTGCCACGCCAGGTCAGCGGCGCCTTCCACACGTCCCTCATGGCCCCGGCCCGCGAGGAGCTCATGAAGGTGGGCTGGCCGCTGCCGCTTGTGACGCCCCGGCCGTGGGGGCCTCTTAATGGCCTGGCGCCGCTTGGCCCCGCGTCCTCGGCGGTAACGGAGGGCTCGCCCCCTTCCGCCCGCCCAGGAACGGAGTGGCTTACCTGGGAACGGCCCCCCTGCTCCTTCCCCGGTTAATCGGGAAACTACCGATCAAGCACACCGCATATTTGCCTGCCCATGCCCTTACCCTCCCAACAATTGCACGGCCGCGCACATGCCACCGCCGCCATCTCACCGCCGCCAGGACACGTGTCGACATGCGGTCCCTACCCGTTCGCGCCCCCTCGTCCTCCACCCACCCCCCGTCAGGCCCTCTCAACGGTGCAGTTCAAGCCGCCGCGCATGCCCGTCTACTCCAACGTCACCGCCGCGCCGTTCCCCGCCTCCTCGCCCGGCGCGGCCAGCGCCGACCCGCGGGACATACCCGCCCTGCTGGGCCGGCAGCTGGTGGAGCCGGTGCAGTGGGAGGCCACGCTGGCGGCGCTGCTGGCGCCGCCGGCGGCGGGGGCGGGTGTGGCGGCGGCGGCAGCGAGCGACGTCATGATGTACGAGCTGGGACCGGGGCAGCAGATCAAGGCTATGGTGAAGCGGATGAGCCTGGACGTGTGGCGCCGTATGGGCAATGTGCAGCCCTGAGGCCGCCAGCCAGGGAGCCTGTGCGGCTGGCTGCACCGCCTGCACGGTGCACTGCAACAATGTGAGCCACCGGATGCGAGGAGCAAGAGAGTGAGAAGAGGCACACAGGGGCGGTGAAAGGCTGCTTGCGGTTTCAGCATGGCTGCAGCAGGGCGTGTGCCCCGGGCTGCGGGCGAGGGATGGGGGAGGCCTTCTATGGTTACAGCAAGTGCTTAGCAAGGGACAACGGTGACTGCCCGAGAGATAGAGCCCGGGCCGACGGGTTGGCCATGCGTGAGGGACGGGCGCCATCCAGGTCGATGATCGAGTCCTCCTGTAACATGCAATATTGCTGCCCGCCTCGCAAGTTTCATGACTTCATCCACCTGGGACAAAACCACGACACCAGCTCCTGCACTCTCGCCTGTCCAGCACTCCCGCTTTCCCGCTATCCCGCAAAACGTGAGGCGTTGGACGTTGGGCGTTGCAGCCGTTGCTGTGCCGTTTTTCGGCCCTACGGTCCGTGCGGCTTGCGCGGTCATATACAACAGCATATGAGGCCTTGGGTAGTGACTTCACAGCGTGTCGCTAGTTAGCATGAAGCCTCCCGACCCGAACGCTCAGTCGGTGACTCCGCTGCCCTTCTCATATGTCGTGAATGAAGCGTCCAAGCAGCTTCTGAAGCTACTTCTGGCCGTCTGGCTCGTGGCGTCGCTTTTGCGTGAGTCTGTTGCAAGCGCTGACGGAGCTGGTAGCCGCGATGTAACAGCAGCATGCATGCGCCGTTTGCTAGCGTGCATGGAGGTATCGCTGCATCACCGGTGCATCCTTGCCACGCCAGCAGGCGCTGACCCGCTCCATGGCCGGGCTCCAGCAAGGTTGAAAAATTCGCTTGATTATAAAGGACCGAATGCGCGCCGTTGTGACGCGCGTCAAAACTGGCACACAGGGGTCGCGGCCAACGGCAGAGTCCAACGTCACCTCATCCCTCCGCTGCCCTTCCCTGCTCTGCCCCTCCGGCACCCGCACCGAGCCTCCCCCCCCATCAACACCCCTGCAGATGTCGGCAGGTCCTTCCTCGGCACGCTTCCGGTTGCAGTTGCCATCGTCGCAGCTGCGCACTGGCACCTGCGCCAGCTCCGGCCTGGCACGGCGGCGCCTGCCGCCCTGACGGGCCCCCCGCACCTGCCGCCCTCCGCGCTGCATTGGGCAGCCAATGCGGCCCTGGCGTTGCTCTCCCCCTACCTCAACGGCGGGGTAAACGGCGGCGCCGTGGCCGCTGCCAGCAGCGGCCCGGCCGCGGGCACGCACGGCCTGCAGTACACCCCACGTGGGCGCCAGGCGCCAACATCCGCTGAACCGCACCGCAGCCTGGGTGGCGCCACCTCGCGCAGCGCGGCTGAGGGCCATGCCTCCCACGGGGAAGGGTCCGGGCCTGGCTCGGCCCGCAGCGGCCGTGGCCTTGGGCGCGAAGGCGCTGGCGTCGGCAGCAGTGGCGAATGTGGCGCAGGCGCTGCCGCGACGACAGAGATGCAGCGTCAGCGAGGGGTGCACCCGGGCGACAGGTCCGCGCAGTCGTCTTCCCCGGCGCCCGTGGGAGCCCACCGGAGGGCCCCCTCGGGGGAGGAGCACCCCCGGGGGAGCGGTGCCGCGGGGCCTGCAGCTGCCGCCGCTGCTGAGGCGGGGCCGCCGGAGCCTCAGGCCTGGCGGGCGCAGGTGCGTGTCTGGGGTCAGGGGTCTGAAGGCATGCTCTCATGGCCGTTGAGGGGTCTCTCTAGCCTGGCCGGTCCCCCCACACGTCACCACCTTGCGGCACCCCTCACGCCCGACGCCCGCCGTCCGCCCGTCTTGCCCCTCACGCGCATTGCCACCGAGTGCGTCCGCCCGCCTTTCCCCTTGCGCGGACTGCCACCGAGTCGTCGTCGTCTTCCGTGCTGGGCTGCTGGGCCGCAGGTTGGCAGCAAGGTGGTGGAGTTTGCGTGGGAGAAGCTGAGCGGCGGCATCGTGCAGACGTGGATATACGACGTGTGGTGGGGCATGCTGTCGCCCGACCGCGCCTTCCCCGCCGAGGTGCGCCGCCTGCTCAACGCCGGCTTCGGGCGCCTGGCCGAGCGGGCGCGGGGGCTGGACGTGGGTGGAGCGCTGGTCAGGTGAGGGCCAGGCGGGGGGTGGGGGTGAGGAGGATACTCAGTCCGAGGGCGTGGAGTTGTTGACTGCTGGCAGCGTCCGGCGGCCGGCGCAAAGCCGACGTCCGAGGCGCCATACCGCGCTGCTGCGCGAGGCACAGGTTCACCTATGTCGACGCACAGTCGGGGCCTCGGGTCAATCCTGAATGAAGGCCGGGGCCAAGATTGTTGTTGAAACGTTTTGGGGCGGGCGTGTGGCGGCCTTATGATCTTGTCGGTGGTGTAGTCGGTAGTCATTTCGTAGTCTATGGCTCCTAAGTATCTCGTAGTGCACAGCCGGTAGGTGGCATGCGTGTGCAGCTGTCCTAATGTCCCAACCCCCCGGTCCGCGACTCTCAGCAAGCAACGCAACGCGCGCGCGGCATAATGTTACCCTTTAGCTACCCACCTGCGAGGGCGGAGAGGGACGGGCGCCCCAGAGGAGGTGCCCGCGTAGAGGGGGATGCACATGGGTTGTTGAGTATGTTAGTTTATGATGGGGTGGGAGTGGTGAGGAGTATGATATGGCGTGCCTAGGAAATAGGGGGAATGTGGAAAAACAGTGAGGGAAGCGGCCGGCGGCCGTGCAATTGCAACGTCGTCAACTAGATACCAACTACCCGGAAACCTGGGCGCAAAGGGGTGCACGCGCCGCAGGCGGGGCCCCGAGGGGCTCACGCCCGCCTGCGGAGCGGCGGGAGGGCATGCATGCGACCCTCCCGCCGCGCACAAGGGTCCCAAGTAACGTCGAAAATGTGGGGGTGGCTGAGCCCGGCAAAGGTCAGATAGGGTTTGGCGGATGTGATCGAAGATGGGGAGGCCGGGGGTGAGGAGGGACACGGGTTGCAACGCGTGGCGCTGAAGTACGTTCAGTCGGATTGGAGGTCTTGTGGCGGGCAGGCATCGGGGCGGCTGGCAGCTGGCAGGTGGGTGGGGCGCTCGGGCGCAGGCAGCGGCTCCCCCAGCCGAGGTCTGACGCACTACCCGGTCCGCAGCGTGAGAGCCGAGTGCGGGAGCCATTGGCCGCGGTGCGGCAGTGTGGCCGAGGAGGGAGAGGGAGGGCCGGGCGTCGCTGTGGCGGTTTGCGGCGCTGCCTCCCCGTGCGCTGCACTGCCGCTTGCTGCACCCGCCCACCCACCCGCCCACTCACCCACCCACCCGCCCAGGGACGTGTGCGAGGCGTTGATGGGGGCGTTGGAGGCGTACCGAGCAGCGGTGGAGGCGCTGGGGGGCGAGGCGGCGCTGGAGGCGCGCGCTCTGCGCCACGCAGCACAGGACCTGGCCATGGCGCCCCAGCCCGCCCCGGCCAGCCCGGCCATCGGGGCAGGCAGCAGCGGGCCGGCGGCAGCGGCGTCGCCAGCGCCGGCAGCAGACGCCGCCGCTGCTGCGTGTGCGGCGCCAGCGCCACCGCCGCTCGCTGCGGCTGCGGCTTCCGCCTCCGCTTCTGCTTCGGCGGCGGCGGCGGTGGCGGCGGCGCGGGAGCGGCTGCTGGCTGCGGGTCTGCGGTCGGTTGGGGCGCTGCACCCCGCCTTTGAGGAGCCGGACGGCCACTACCGCACGCTGCGGGACGTGGGGGACGCGCTGGTGAGGGGCGGGGCGGGAGAGCTCAACTGCGCCAGGAGGAGAGGCGGCAAGGGTTGGGGCCGCGTATGTGTTTGGCTGTGCCTCTGCGCTCCTTGGCCGTGTCCCTACGGCCCATAACGCGTTTGCTGTTCGCTCCGCAACACACCGTATCAGTCTGGAGCGGACCTACACACCGATACCCAACGCCAGTCTGAGCGGTCCTTGGTCGGCGGTCAGGCGCCGCGGTGCGCCCGCCGACCCAGCATCCGTGTGCATCTCCACCCACCCTCCGCCGCCAACAAACCCCAACCCCAACCCCCAACCCCGAACCCTCCCGCCCCCCCGTGCGTGCGTGCGCGCCTGCGCCCGCGTGCTCAGGTGGGCGTGCTGTGGCCGGGCGACGAGATGGTGTGCGGGCGGCTGCGGCCGCTGGTCCGGGAGCTGCTGACCACCTGCGTGCTGCGGCCCGCCATCATGTTTGCGACACCGCACACGGTCAACAGGGTGGGTGGCTGGGTGCCGGCGCCGTGGGTCGCGAGCAGTTTGCGGGGAGTGGTGGCGGCGGTGGTGGTGGGGGTGAAAGCCGTATCAAGCGGTGGCGGTGGTGGTGGTGGTGGTGGTGGAGGAGGAGGAGGAGGAGGAGGAGGAGGAGGAGGAGGGGCGGTTGAGCTCTCGCGGGCATGCGCCTGGCGTTTCGGGGGAGTGGCGGCGGCGGGTGCATAGACGGGCTGTGGTTGGGTGCTGGAGAGATGATGGAAGGAGGCAGGTCCACACTGCTGCGGCCTTTGCGGCGTCCTGCGCTCTCCGACTCTCCGACAGAGCCCCCTCCGGCACCTCCCCTCAGAGCCCCCTCAGAGCCCCCTCCGCCCGGGGTACGCACTGAGCAGCACCCCATACCTGCCGTACACTCCCTACCGCCCTGGTACAATGTGTCGGCCCCAATGCCGTACACATTACATCCCGCCCAGCTCTCCTGCAAATCGAGTATCCGGCCCGCCCCGCACGGCCCCGCCCCACACACCGCAGCTGCTGTACCAGGCGCTGCCGCCGCTGCCGGACGAGCCACCGCTGCAGGGCGCCGGCCAGGGCGCGCCCGCGGCATCCGCAGCGGCCGCAGGCGCCTCCGCCTCGGCGCCCCAAGCAGCCGCGGCCACACCGCCACCATCAGCGCCTGTACACAGCGATGGCGCTGTCGCAGCAGCTGCGGGGGCGATGTCGGCTTCTCCGTCCGCCCCGGGCAGCACCGGGATGAAGGTCGGGGCCGGGCAGGCCTCGGGGGCCGGAGCTACAGCGGCGGGAAGTGACTCGCGACGGGGTTCAAGGTCTGCGGTGCAGGAGCCACCGGCGGGGTTGGCGTCGGCAGGAGGGGCGGCGACGGCGACGGCTGAGTCGGCGGCGGCCCTGGCTGCGCGCGTGGTCGCGGAGGGCTGCCTGGAGTTTGAACGGCGCGTGAGCGCTAACGCGGCCGCCGAGGAGGCCCTTCTTCGCCGCATGGCGCGGTGTGTGCGTGTGGTGAAGATGGGAGATAGGTCACAACGATTTGGTGGGTGGGTTGCCTCATGCCTCGGAAGGGTCATCGCTGGACAGGGCCGTTGTGCCCCCAACGCGACGGTGACCGCGCGGGTGCTGTGTGCTGCCATACGCTTAAGTTCTCCGCTGGCTCCCCTGGTTCTGCAACGGGCTGTGAGGCGCCCTCCGACGCCCCTCCCTCGCAGGCGCGGCAGTCGTGGGGGCGCCGACCTCTCCCCGGCGCAGCAGCACCGGAGGAGCAGGCGCAGCGGGGCGCGCCGCGCGCAGCCTCACGACCCGGCACCGGTCAGTGAGCACCCTGACGAACCCCCCCAGCCGCAGACGCACCAGCCGCGGGGCACCCTCGCAGCGCAGGCGCCCAGCTCCGGCGTGCGCAAATCCGCCTCGAGCACAGAGCTGACGGAGAGCAGTGCCGGCGCTGGTGCCGGAACTGGCAGCGGCAGCGCTGGTGCAATCAGCGCGTTGGCAGCCTCCGGCGGCGGCGGCGCGTCTGGTGCGGGGACAGGTGGGCCGCCGACTGGAGGAGGGAAACGCGGGTGCCCGGAGGAGGGAAACGCGGGTGCCCGCTGCCATGTGTGCTGAGGGTGCAAAGGGCATGCGTAAGACAGTTGGTGTCATCGGGGTAGATGCGGCGCCTTTCGGCGGGTGGTCATGGCTGTCGGTGCTTCCCCCGCTGTCCGCCCCGCCTTCAGGGGCCCACGCGCCGACCTCGGTCCCCCCCGAACCAGCCGTGGCCCCGCCCCACGCGGGCAAGGGCATGTCCGCGTCCTACCACGCCGGCATGGCCAGCCAGCACGCCGCGCGGGCCGGGCACCACTCCTCGCTGCCGCCTCTGCCGCAGCATCCGGCCGCCGCGGGTGGGGAGGGGCCCCGCGCTCCGCGCCACCCGTCCGGGGCCAGTCTGCGGGGCGAGGGGGCGCTGGAGCCAGCCGACTCGGTAAGCAGCGGCGCCGGCGACACCGATGGCCCCGGGACGTCATCGCAGCCCCTGGGACCGTCGCTGGCAGGCATGCGCACGGGACACGGCGGCGCTGTCGCGGCGGCAGCCGCAGGTCGCGGGCGGGGCCGCGTCGGGCGGTCGATCCTGCATCGCCGCTCCTGCAGCTACGACGCGGCCGCGTCACGGGAGGCAGAGCCCTCTGGCGCATCGGGCACTGCAGGGGCTGCGTCCGCCGCGGGAGGGCCCTTTGCGGCGCTCCGTGGCCCCTGGTTCGACTTTGACTTCAGCTCCGGGCTGCCCGGCCTCTCGCTCGGGCGAAAGCAGGATGCGAGCCAGGGCCAAGCGCAGCCTACGCCCTCCTCCTCCGCTGCTGCTGCTGCGCCCGGAGCCCCGTCCGCGCGGCGCGGCAGCGGCGGTGGCGACGTCAGCAGCAGCAGCAGCGCGCAAGGCGGCGGTGGCGGCGAGTGGCTGCCGCGTGCCAGCGTGGCGGCGTTTGAGATGGTTTCGGAGCCTCTGGGCTTTGGGCTGACGGCGGAGCACGTGGTGTACAAGATCCGGGTGACCGAGGGCCGCTCGGGGCGCGAGTGGACGGTAGCGAGGCGCTTCCGCGCCTTTGAGGCGCTGGGGGCAAAGCTCGCGACGTCACAGCCGCGGTGAGGGTGGCAGAGGGGTTACGGCCCGCGTTGGGGTGGAGAGAAAGGGTGGGCATGACCCGCGGCAGTTGGGCGACGCAGCGGCGGCGTGGGATTTGCGCTTCGCCGTTCTGGGTGGCCGGAAGCAAGGCTGCTTGGTCGGCTGCTTACAGCAGGGCGTCGAAAGCAGGCGCGGCGCCTTCTCAGAGCCTTTCCTTCCTCCCCACGCATCTGAGCGCGCGCCATCTGCTCCCGCAGCACGGGCACCCTCCATACCGTGTCAAGTCACCCCACTCAACGCTCGGCCCGCAGTTTCGCTCCCCCAACTTGCGGCCCCTTGCGGCCCCTTCTACAGGTTCCGCTCGCTGGGCGTGTCGCTGCCCGCCAAGCGCCTGTTCATCCACACCGCCGACGTTGCCTTCCTCAACGGCCGCCGAGCCGAGCTGGACGCCTTCCTGCAGGCGCTGCTGGGGGTGCGGGAGCTGGCGGCCTGCGCCGAGATGCGGGTGGGGCGGGGGGCGAGGGCGCTTGGAACTGGGTGCAGCAGGCACCGAGGGTGTGGCGCAGGGAATGATGGTGAGGGCGGGGCCGAGCTGGGTGTGGCTGGCGAGGTGAATCCCCGCCGGCAGCCCTAGCAACGCCTCCGCCGCGAGTACGGTAGTCTTTGCAAACGGTAAGACCGTAAACGGTGGGACCCGTATGGCTTGTTAGGGCGTCGCCCGGTTGACTGAGTCGCCGTCCGATCCAACTACCCAACCACCGCCGCAGGAGTTTCTCTCACCCGACCCGACCCCCGGGTCAGCCGCCTCGTCCGCCTCGGCCGCCAGTCAGCATGGCCGAGGGCGGCACATCGCCGGCGCGGGCGGAACTGGCGGCGGTGGCAGCGGTGGCGCGATGGTGGAAAGCCCGCGGCCACAGCAGCTGCGCGGCGACGAGGCGAATTCGGCAGCTCCCGGCCCGCTGGGCGGCGCCGTGCGGAACCTGTTTGAGAAGGTCAGCTCCGACCTCCGCGACCTTCGGGAGGGCAGCCGCCGCCGCGTCGCCGGGGTCCTGGCGCCGCGCGCCGCATCCGCCACCAGCGGCGCCGTCGCGCCGGCGGCGGCGACGCAGGCCGCTAGCAGGGGAAGCGACGGCAGTGCCGGCGAGTCGGTGGAGATGGTGCAGCTCGAGGATGAGGACGAGGCAGTCGTGGTGGTGGATGCGGAGGGCATCCCGCCGGCGGCGCTGCATGCCCACGACGCCCACCGCAGCGCCTCTGCCGCCGTCCTGGGAGGCGCCGCTGGATGCGGCGCCCGCTCGGTCATTGTCGCAGGTGGTGGCTCGCCAGGCACCGGAAGCGGCTTCAGCCTGGCCTGGGGCACGCGGTCCTTTGGTTTCCCGTCGGGGTCAGGGGCCAGGGGCCGCCAGCCGGCGGGCCCGCCCGAGGCGCCTGCCGCTGCCGCTGCGGGCGACCCTGGCAGTGAGTCAGCGGCGGCGTCTGACTCCGCGGCGGAGCGGAGCTCGGGAGCGGAACTGGCTTCGTCGCTGGCGGGCGTCGCGGGCAGCGGCGGTAGTAGGATCGCGTCCGGGGCATCACGCCTGCTGGCGGGGCTGCGGCTGCCCGGTGCAAAGGGCGGCGGGGAGGCGGCGCTGGTCGCGGGCGCCGCAGGCGACGGCGCTGTCGGCATGGCCGCCGGCGCGGGAGCGTCGAGCGGCGGCCGAGTTCACAGCGTCGAAGGTGGCGTTGACCGCGATGTGGCCACCCCTGCTGCAGGCCCTGCTGCAGGCCAGGGCGGGGACGCCGGTGGCGGGGCCGAGTCGTCACAGCCGGCTGCTTCGGCGGCAGCGGCAGCAGCCCCGCTGCTGGCTCTGCGTCCCAGCGTGGAGGTCAGCTTGAAGCACAGCCCATCGGCGCCGCCGGCTGCGCACAGCGCCGCCCCAACGCCACAGGGCGGCGGGGGCCAGGGCGCCGACGGTGCCAGCTGCGTGGCGGCGGCGCAACGGCGCGATACGCTGCCTCCGCACCTGGGTGCCGCCCGCGTCTCCAGCGTTCCCGGCTCGCCTGTGCACGACGGTAGGCCGCCCGGGTCGCATCGGGAGCCGGCGGCGTCCGGGGCCTTCGCCTCGGCAGTTGAAGGCGCCGGCGGCGCCTGCTCGCCATCGTACTATCCTCTGACAGCGGCCCCGCGGCCGCTGCTGGAGGATGGCAGCGCTGCGGGCTCTGCTGGGACGGCCGGCGGCGGATCGGCGGCCGCCGCCCCGGCGGCAGCGGCGGCGGCAGCTGGCGTCAGCGCACCGCTGTACGAGCTGGTTGACGTGCTGTTTGGGCTGCAGGGTCAGGGCTTCATCAGGCGCCAGGTGCGCTGAACGATGAGGACGGGGGCAGGGACGGGGACGCCGGGAGGACTCCGGCTTTTGCTCCCGAACTTCGGGGCGGGGGCATCCACGATGTGGTGCAGCAGGACTCTCCAGGCCGTCCGCCTTTGCCCCAAAGGCACGTACTCCCGTGGCTCCGCGGTATCCTACTTAACGTTTGGTGCTACCCTCGCGCCGCTCCGCTCCGCGCCCCGCCGGCCGGTTGCAGGTGATAGCGGTGACGCGGCAGGCGCTGTCCTTGCTGGCGGGGGACGCCATCGACACCTTTGTGGCGCACCAGCTGCGCGCCCTCACGTCGGAGCACAGCCTGGCGCGTTGCCTGCTGCTGCTGCA
This sequence comes from Gonium pectorale, assembly GCA_001584585.1. Taxonomy (NCBI): domain Eukaryota; kingdom Viridiplantae; phylum Chlorophyta; class Chlorophyceae; order Chlamydomonadales; family Volvocaceae; genus Gonium; species Gonium pectorale. The sequence continues at coordinate 530,206 of LSYV01000035.1, read as the reverse complement.
CGGGGCCCTGTTCCCGGGCGGGGCGTGGTACTCGTTTGGCATGCAGCCGCCGCCGCCGGCGCAGCGGCAGCAGCCCGTTGCGGGTCCCCGCTGGCGACCGTCGCCGCCCATCTCGGCGGAGTCGTACATTGAGCCTGCGGCGCCGCCGCCAGACGCAGCCCAGCTGGCGGAGCGGGTGAGTCTGCCTGTGCTGGCCGGTGTGTTCGCTTGGGTGCTGCGAGCGGCGTTGCTGGCGTGGGTGCTCCCAGGCGGAGGGAGATGCAGCCGCTGGGTGTCGCGATTGCGGGTGGCGGGGGCGGGTGCGGCTGGCGGCTCGCACCGGTCGCATGACGGCACACACCGGTGAAGACGTCGGCGCTGTCGCCACAGACCCACCTACGAGCCTCGCCACGTCGCCGAAAGCCGCCCCCCCCCCCTTACCCCAGGCACAGCTGACTGCCCACCGTGACTTGTCGAGCACCATTCCGCACCGTACGGCGCGTTCCCACCCGCGCGCTGCCGCTCCGCAACCCACCGGTATTCACCACCGTGTGCCCGGCCGCGCAGATACGCGCCCGCCTGTACGGCCGCTCGCCCGCCGTGCTGGTCAACGTGGTGGGCGCCCGCGGCTACGCGCGCGTGCTGAGCGACGTGTGGGGGCTGAGCCAGAGCCGCACGCTCATGACGCAGCTGGGCTACTCGCTGCTGGCGGCGCTGCTGGGGCGGCTGTTCCCGGAGCTGCAGCCGCGGCTGCGCCACCTGCAGCCGCCACCCGTGCGGCAGGCGGGCGCCGGGGAGGGGCGCTGAGGGCGGCATCGCTCCCGCGGCTTGCGCAGGGGATCTTGTATATGACGAAGACTGGCATGGGGTGCTCTTGGCGTAGCCGTACCGGCATATCTTGATGAGGAATGAATCCTCGGCCGTGGCAGGTGGCACGAGTGATGCCACTCCACTGATGCGCCGGTAGACGCCTGTGTGGCAACGTCGTGTGGCAGCGATTCGGTGCTTGGCTGGGTTTTCCAGGTCTGGACGACTGACCGACCACTACCGGTCCGATATGGACATATGTCGACATGGATTATGGGTTTTGCGCTTGTAAGCCTGTGGCTGTGTACCCTGGTTGGGCGAGAGAGTGTGACCTGCAAGGGAACTGCAGACGAGGCCCCAGCAGTGGGGCGGAGCAACTGGGCACCTCGTAACGAATGGAAGCCAGATGAGAAGTGGCGGTCTGACAGACAGATGTGTATGTTTACCGATACCAGCGTCGTGGTCACGAGGATTACGGCGCACAGTGAATGCACCCGCTTGGGTTCTAATGCGGGGTTTCGCATCTTTTTACACCTCACGCACAACGCGGGGCAACTCCTTGGCCGCTGACTCGTATCAGCGCGCCGCCGTCTAACCCATCGGTCACCATCCTGCACCGGCCAATGCGCATGTAAGGCACACCGGAGATGTCCCCAATCTGTGAAGGGGTTTTAATTCATGATCCTAAGCGCAATTTGGCGCTGCTACGAAGGAAAACCTTCCTAGGCCGACAACCGCCGCGTTCCCGCGAAGCCCTGCTGTATGTACACACACGTTCTCGCCTGCCCCGAAAGGCACACGTCACATACGCATTTGAACAGCAAACCGTCACAGGACACACGGCAACATGTCGAACGGGTCCAGCAACACGTCACTTGCACATGCACGTCAAGTCAGTAATCGCTTGCGCCGCCACCACCCAGGCGATGCCGAGCGAGCCACGGCATGCGGCCGTCCCCCGCACGCGCTCGCCGTGACTGCCCGCGCGCTGTGCAGGTCCGGCCGGGCACCCGCACGCGCTTCGCGCAGCATGGCGGCATTGCGGCCGATGAGGGCGGCTTTACAGCTCGTCCTTCTCGGCGGGGGCGGCATCCTCCTCGGAGCCGCCGCTCTTCTTGGGCAGGTCGTAGGGGATCTTGGCGTTGGCCTGCGCGAAAAAAATCCATCCGGCACGGCAGGCCGGCACGGTCACGGCGAGGACAGGGCACAAGCAAGAGGCCGGAAAGCTGCTCGCACACGTGCACACGGACGGGCGTGCAGGTTCATGATGGCCGCAAGCGGCAAACAATCAAGCAATTGGTGTGGTGTGTGTGGGTGGGTGGGTGGGTGCGCGCACAAGCCCACCTTGATGAACTTGGTGAGCGCCTTGAGCGAGCGGTCGCCGCCCTCGAAAGTGACGGGCGTGCTGTCCTCGCCGGCGGGGAAGAGGATGATGGTGGGGAAGCCCTTGACGTCAATGTCGGGGTGCTCGTTCTCCGTGCCGTCCATCTTGGCGATCACCACGCTGTCCACCTTCTTGAAGCGCTTGGCCAGCTTCTTGTAGATGGGCTCCAGCTTCTTGCAGTGGCCGCACCAGGGGGCGTACACCTGCGCACGGAGGCGAAAAGCAGATGAGGGCGGGTAACACCGGTGTTGCCGCACAAGCGTGGGGGGCTCGATGACCCCGGCTCTTTGACCGAAAGCACACACGTTGATTGCGTTTGTTGCCATCAACCCAACCCCGAGAGGACACATTGAAGCCAGTTTTCGGAGCCGTATTCGACTGACGGGCCACCTCCACTTCATTTTTCATGGTACTGCCATGCGGACCCAGGGGATGGGAGCGGGGGTGTTTGGGCCCCCCTGCCCGGTGCCGGCGTGAAAAGTAGGGGTGGCGCTGGCAGGGCCCACTCATTGCAGCTGTCCACGTCCGTGCTTGACGTGATACGACATGTTGCGCACGTACGACCGCGCGCACCTCGAGCAGCACGTCCTTCGTGGGGTCCTTGACCACGGCGTCAACCGCCTTGCCAACCACCACGTACACGCCGTCCTCATAGGGGTCCTCCGGCACCGGTTGGCTCTTGAACTCGGCCTGCGCGGTGCCGTCCAGCACGCTCTGGGCGAAGCTCTCCACGGCCTCGGCCGTGAAGGGCTCTGACAGCTTGTACTTCTTGTTCTTCTCCATGTAGAAGCCCAGCAGCTGGGGTTTGCAGGCAAAACAAGGGAAACTCTTAATGATGGAGTGAGGAAGAAACACCTGAGTGGGACGGTCAAGTATCACGCCGTGGACAGGTGCAGAGCTGAAGGGAGTGGCATACAGCGAAAGCGAGATCTGGCTTGGACCGAACACATATGTGCTTGCGCGCCGGCAGGGGCGGTGCCATGCGAGCAAGCAACGCGGGTGAGGCGCGTATGGGTGGGGACTGCGCCGCCGGGGCAGACAGGGGCTGGATCGATCGTGTAAACGTACCACGGGTGCGTTGGCGCCCTTGAGGCCGAAGAAGTTGGTGACGGGGTCGGCGCCCTCGCCCTCGTTGTTCACGGTCACAAACACCAGCTGGCCCTTGAACTTCTTAGACACCTCGCGGTAGATCTTGGCGGTCTGCGGCGACGGGAGGGCACAGACTCCTTAGTCACGGTGTCAGAGCGCTATACGACATGTGCTCTGAATACACGCCGCGCTGACCACCCGAGAGCTGGGCCCCAGGCCGGCCGCCCTAGGGCGGCCTCCACAACCACTCCCGTAAACGGGCTCGCCATGGAATCGAATCTTCTCATTGAAGCTGCTGCTACGGCGGCCCTCTCCGCAGCATCGCCGACCGGCTCCCAGAAACGTTCGCCAGCTGGCTCGCGGCCGCGGTTACCAACAAGCCGTACATCTCCTGCAAGCGACACAAGGGCAGGCGGACTGGCTCCCGCGAAGCCCAGATTGATTGGCGGCGCACCTCGGACGAGGGGGCCAGGTCGGCGGCGGTGCTCCACAGGATAAGCTGCTTGTTGATGCCTGAGTTGAAGATCTTGTCGCTGTTCTTCTGGTTGAACTCAATGGTGGGGGGCATCTTCTCGCTCTTGACAAACGCGGCCAGCGAGTCGGCGTCGAAGTCGGCCAGGGTCGCAACCTCGCGGGCCTCGCCTGAGGGGGCGGAGGAGCCGCGCAGGAGGGGGGCATCAAAGCTGGGTAGCTGGGAACCGGTGGCGCGAGGTCAGGCTGTGATGCCGGGACCCGGCCACGGGGAGGTAAGGGTGCGCTCGCTCCGAAATTGTAGATGGAAGAACATGGGATATGCCAGCATGGCCGTGTGAGCGTTCCCGACGCCGCCGACACAATGGTGGCACCAGGAATCAGGGGCCGATGGCTGGCCTGCCAAACGATGCTCTGGCAGGACGTCTCGAGCGTCCCCCGGCATCGCCTCGCCCCCCACCCTCCGCGCGGACGCCGACAGTGGTCCTCGTCGCCAGACACAAATGCGTCGCTCCGCACGCACGTGTACCATCGCGCTGTTTCGCCACCGAACTCTCTCCGTCCCTTATAATGGGCCACAGAGCCCCCCAACAAGCACGCTCACCCTCGAAGTTCTTGACGGCGGCCACGGTGTCGACGGCCTCCAGGCCGGCGGCCTTGGCCACATCGGCCGAGGTGGTCTGGGCGAACGCCACGTCCTCCGTCTTGGCGGCATACGACTTGAAGGTGCTGTAGGCATCACCCTGCAGTTGCAGCGGCGTGCATCTCAGAGTTCTATCAGGTAGCTATCAGGTAGCATCTAGATGGTAGCCTGAGACCATAGTGTGTAGTCGTGCAGGCCGGCGCTCAGAAACGGCACCGCCAGAACACCCGAAGCGGCGGGGCAGCCCAAATAACGCGCCGCGGACTAACAGTTGGGTGCATCTGGAGCATGCGTCACGGCAGATGCGCGAAGACTAGCGCCGACGGCTTGCAGGCGTGCCTCATACGAAGCCAAAACGCAAAGAATAGCCGACAGGATATAAAAAAAGCCGACATTGTCAACCGGTGGAAACCGTGGAAACGGTGGCAGTGCGGCCATCGCCAGACAACGCAAAATCTCGGGGTGGTGCCCCTCCCAAACACCACTTCATTGCATTTAGGCCTCACAATCATGCGGGCACCAAATTGAAGTTGTGCAGGTGCAAGCATTGCTCGACCGTGCGTCTGCCGCCCAGACTGGCGGAGAAATCCGCTGTGCGGCCCACTTGCCAGCTCCCCCCGGTAGAGCTGGGCCAGAAAGACGGTTTCACGCTGAGCTGTGCATAAGCACACCCGCACCGGCAGTGACAGCGAAGCCGGCCGCCGGCACGGTGCTGCACATAACCGCGGCGTGAGTCCCCGAGGGGCGCTGCCCATGACCCATGCCCGCCCGAATCAAGGAAAGGCCTGCATGGGAGCGCGCAGGCACCCCCCGGGTGGACGTCCTGAAGAACGCGCCAGTCCCCAAGTTTCGCAAGCTCATGTGAGGGGCAGGGGTTGGGGGCTCACCTCGAAGGCGCTGAAGTAGCCAACAACGACCACGCCGTTCTCAGTCTCCAGGGCAGTCAGGGCATCCACGTCCTCCAGAGTAACGGCGGCGGGGCCGGTCTTCTTCTTGACCCAGTTCACAATGCCCTCACTGCAGGGCACAAGATACACACGAAGGACCGTGCTTATGGTGTCGGGCTCGGACTCACGCGGCACATTGCAAGACCAGGCAGCTTGGCAGGTAGTAAGAAAGGGGGACCGCCATACGTGGACATTTGAAGCAAGGCGCAACTGCCTTTGCGTGCTTGTGACTGTATTGGGCACGCTGTTTGCATTCCCCAACGCACGACTCACGCGTCGCGGGGGCCGTTGTAGTCCGAGGCAAGCTCGCCGTCAATGAACCACTTCAGGGTAGGGTAGCCCTGAACGCCAAACTTGGACCCAAGAGACTCCTCAACGGTGGCGTCAACCTGACCAAGGGACAGGGTGGGCATATGTGATCTGTGAGGGATGGGGAATCGATGCCCGACACCAGGATTGGGTTTTGGCGCGAAGGGGACACCACGAAACGTCACGTCAGGGTCCATAACCCCCGCCCGCCCGCTCACCTTGGCAATCATCACATCGGGAGCAGCGGCCTTGAGGGCGGTCGCGGCCTTGGCATAGTGGGGCTTGAGGCTCTGCGAGGCAAGGAGGTGCACGGGACAAGATCGTGAGGCGCTCATTGGCATCGGCAGGCCAAGCTCGCAGCCTACCTTGCAGTGTCCGCACCAGGGGGCGTAGAACCTGTAGGACCGCAGCACGGTGGGTTTGAGTGACGGACCCCGGCGGCAAACATGCATGCCGATCTCGGCGCCTTACTCGACAAGCGCGAACTTGGACTTCTTGACGGTGTCGTCCCAGTTCTTCACCGTCACGACCACCACGTCCTTCTCCTCATCGTCCACGGGCGCGGCAGCATCGTCGTCGTCGTCCTCATCGTATTCGTCCGCAAACGCGAGGCGGTTCTTGGAGAACGGGGCTGCCACTAGGAGCAGCCCCAGTGTAAGGGCAAGGAGGCTCCACCGAGACATTTTGTTGGAACGTGGGAATGCAGGCGGACGGGCACTGCTTAAAAGCCCGCTCTCCGTATCTTTGCCGTGCAGTGGCGCGCTGTCCCCTCGGGGGTCACATCGCGCAGACTGCGATGCAGTTCCACAGCAAGCAGTAGTGCAATCTGATCACGCATGGCATCCGAGTGGTGCAGGGCCGAGAGGGTCAAGTTGCAAAGTGCATCATTTGTCTCCCGTCGGGTGCGTTCGGCGCATAGGCATTCGGCGTTGGAGCTCTTGTTATGTATAAGGCCTATAGCTTGCTCTTGGAGTTGTTTGCACTGCGACGGCGTCACGCGCCACGCAACAGCCCCGCCATTCCATGATACCTACGAGAGCATCAGCAACAGGTTTACTTCTTGGCGGTGACGTAAGTCCGGCGTGATCAACAGCGGGGTGGGTCTTTGAGATACCCAGGAGTGGTGCATACAGGCATGTACAGGCCGCGGCGCTCGTGACTCCCCAAAGCCGCATCCGCCGCGGCGTGCTGGGCCCCTCCTTCAACTGGTGCTTCGTGACGTTAGGACAGGCGGCGTACCGCACCGCCGTCTGGCTTCACTGCCGGGTGGTGGTAAGGGCGCCAGGCCCATGCAGGCGGGCGCAGGGCGACGGTGGACCCAGCGCAAGGTGTAATGGGATTATTTCTTCGGGCGCATTGTCGTGCGGTCCCTCCCCCTCAACATCGCGACCCCTATCGTCCCATGCACTCCCGTCCTCCCGCCGTCGCTCCACGCCCCACCCCTCCACAACGGTAACCTGTGTACCTGACGGGCGGCGAAGCACCAGCCCCCAGTCGCCGTGAGTGCTGACGGTACTGATGCGCTCCGCTTACGAGGTGCAAGGCACGTGCGGACCTCGCGGGAAGGCGCGTGGAAGGCGCAGCACAACTTCCGCCCGATATCATCACGCAGCACGCAGGGGAATCCGGGCGCAGGGCAATCCGGCCTAGAAGACGGGGGGCTGTAGCATACGAAATGGGACAGGGCGTCATCACGCCTCGCACGGTTCCTTGGCGCCTTGCCATCACCCCAGCAGCGCCTGCGGTTGGTCGGCAACGGACGGTGGCCGTTAGACCAGGATCCGGCGCGACCAGCCTCTTCGTCCGTAGTCCCTAGCTCTTTGCAAGCGCCCCATTGCAGTAGAGCGTCCTGTGCAGCGCATCACACTTTTCTGCGTGTTGCGCGGAATCGCGCGACCCATGCGACACCTGGCCTACTCCAGCCTCAGACATCGCGCGAACGGGAGCCGCATTGGCACGGAGCGGTTGCATACGCGGGAAGCAGCGCGCGCTGCCGGCCCGGGCCACGTGTGCGCCCGAGCCCAGGCCGGGTGGGGGACTCCCTTGCGCCCCTGCCTCGCCGGCGCACCAACCCCCTCTCCTCCGCAATCCCTCACCGCACACAGCCCCAGTAGCCCTGCCCGTCTTGCGCTCACCGCGGCCGCCACGAGCAGCTCGCGGTCTCGCGGCAGCAGCGCGCCGGGCCGTGCGGCCCCCCCTCTTGAAGCCCTAGCGGGCAACAGCAGCCCCGGAGACGCCCCCCTGCCCTCAGTTCCATTGCCACAGCACAGCAATGCAATAGCCACGGCAGCCATGCCAGAGCTGGACCCGGCGGCGCTAGTGGCCGCCGACACTGCCGCAGCCGCCGTGGCCGCGGCCGTGGGGCCGGGCTGGGTGGACCTGCTACCTGCGCGAGAGGCGCTGCCCGGTCTGCCGCCCCGGGCGCTCCTTCACGCCGGGCCGCCCCTGCCGTCCGCGCCCCCGGACGCCTCCGCAGCCGGGTGCCCTGCCGACGCCGACGGCGCATCTCGTCCGTGCGGCCACATGAGCGTCGCTGCGGTGACGGACGCGACGTGGGCGGCGGCGGCCGGGTTTGCACCCGAGGGCGGCCGGGGCGGGGAGCACAGCGCGTGTAGCAGCCTAGGGGGCGGCAGCGCGGCGGTGTTGATTCCGTCGCCGCTGCTTCACAGCGCCATTGTGGCGGTGCTGTTTGAGGGCTGGGCGGAGGACGAGGCGGCGGCGCGGCGGCTGGTGCTCGAGGGCGGCGTGCAGCTGCTGGTGGGGCAAGTGGGGTGGGGTGGGGAGGGCAGCGTGCGGGGTGGCGGGGTGGTGGGGTAGTGGGGGGCGGAGAGGTTGAGGGGTGAGTGTGCCGTGCCGTGCCATGCAGGATTGAGCGGGTGGATGGCCAGGAGCACGCATTTGAGCTGCGATGGGCTGGACTGGGATGGTGTGGTGGACGCCTGAGCAGGATGAAGCCAGGTAAAAACCTGGTGGAGGTCTGTAGATGTGCTGACGGGCAATGTGCGATGGGCGCAAGAGGGGCCGCCGGGGCCAGGGTCAGGGGCGTCGGCTTGCGCGCGGCGTCATGCGCCCCTCACGGGCCTTGCCTCACGGGCGCCTCGTCGTGCGCCTCGTGCGGACCACACTCCTGCCCAGGCTACTCCTGCGCTTGCTCCGCAATCTGCGCACAACCGCATCTCGCCCGTCGGCGCCCCGCTGCCCCCCGCTTCCACGCCCCCTCCCCCGCCCGCCAGCCGGCCCAGGACTTCCGTGTGGTCACCCCGCTGGCGTGCGTGGTGTCCCCCTCCACGCAGCTGCAGGTGGGGCGGTGGCTGGGTTGAGGAGGGTGTGGCCGCATTGGGCAGGGAGGGCGAGAATGGGACAGCCTCGGGCCTTACGGGCGGCGCTGGGCAGACAAGTCCGGTGTGCCTTGGGATGGGCCTCGCGAGTCGGCAGGGGTCGGTACCCGGTCGGCGGGGCCACATGAAGGGACGGAAGTTGCGGCAGCGACTGGCAACGAGGGTTCAACGCCCTCCGTACTCCACACGTGCAGGTCGTGCGAGACCTGGCGGAGCGTGAGCCCGAGGTCGGCAGCCCCACCGGGGCCGTCGGTGCCCTGCACCCCACAGCCGCCGCCGCAGCCGCGTTCAGCCCCCTGCAAGCCGGGCCCCCGCCCGCGCCCCGCTTCGGCACGCTCCACGACCTGCCATCCCACGTCGCCAAGCTCCGCCGACTGTACGGTCCACTGGCGGCGGCGCTGCGCGCCGCGCTGACGGCGGCGGGGCCGATTCCGCTGCTGCCCGCCGCGGCGGCGTCACTGGCAGCGGGGGAGGAGTGTCACGCCGCCACGACCGTCGCCACCGCTACCGTTGTGGAGCGGCTGCTGCCGCACCTGGAGCGGACTGCACAGCCGCCTCCGTGCCAGCGACCGTCACCGCCGCCGCCATCAGCGGCCGGCACGCGGCGCGAGGCGAGTGGCGATGCCTGCCGCGGCGGGCTGCAGGCGCACGAGGACGCAGCCGCCGCGGCGACGGCGGCGGAGGCGGCGGCGTTCCTGCGCTCCGCACCCAGCCTGTTCCTGAACCTGTGGATGGCGGCGTGCAAGCTGTCGCTGCTGGCGGCCGAAACATCCGTGAACGGGACCGCGGCCCCAGGGGGCGGCGCTGGCGCGGGGGCCGGGGACGGGCCTGACGGCGGGGTCCTGCGTGCGAATGGCACCTCCCCTGCGCGGCCGGCTGGGCTCACGCTGGTGACGGCGCTGGGCGGCAATGGCGCCACCGTGGGCATGCAGCTCGCAGGGGCCCCCGGCGTTTGGTGGACTGCGCCGGCGGCGCCGCCGACGCCCTGCGTGATCGCTGCGCCAGTGGGCGGCGCGCCGCCGCAGCCGCCGCCGCTGGCGGCTGCGGCTGGCCTGGACGGTGCGAGCGCCGCAGCGGCAGGGCCGGCGGCCGTGATCGCTGGAGCGGCGTTGTGCGGGGCCATGGGCGACAGTATGGTCGTGGATGCGTGGGGGTTCGGTGCAATGCTGCGGCCGGTGCTGCCGTTGGCGCCCGACGCGCCGGAGGCTCCGGACGCGGAGGGGCACCGGGCGGAGGGGGGCCTGGCGGCGGAGCCTGGCCGCGATGTAGGCCTGGTGGAGCACCCCGGGCTGCCAGCCGGCTTCGTGTCCAACGCCGCCACCGGCGCCGCCCGAGCTTTTCCCGTGCGCGTCGGAGCGTCGGCGGCGGCATTGTTGGCGGGGGCCGGGCTCTGGGAGCAGGCTCTGGAGGGTCGGGCTGGTGGCATGCAGACGGCGGCACACCCGGGCCAGTTGGCCGCCCCTGCGGGCGCAGGTATGGGAGGGGAGCCGGGTCCGGACGCGGGGCCCTCGCAGCTGGCCGTGAACCTGTCGGCGCTGGATGCGGCGGGGGTGCTGGGTATCGTGGGGCGGGGCGTCTATTGCGTGCCGTACGGTCTGTTGGCCGGAGCGGTCGCGGGCGTCCTGCAGCGGAGCAGCGGGCGGGGCGGCGGCTGAGCCCCGTCGGCCCTCTTGACTGCTCGCTAGTCGCTACGAAGCCCTATCCACATAATGTCCTTCACTCGTCAAAGCCAGTGCCGCACCACCACTTTGCGGCACATCGGCTGGCTCCCGGCGCGACGCGCGGAGCCCGGTAGTATGAAGCCCGCTGCGCTTGCAACCTTGGTGGACAAAGGGCAACAGGACGCCGGCTACCAGGTGTCGCCTCCAGCTATGCTGACCCGTTCGTAGGAGCTCGCTACAGATACAGATTACAGTTGCTGGAAACGGCAACAGCCGTGTGACGCATCCATGTTGCTTTACATACATGCGCAGAGAGACTCGCAGGATGATGCTCACCTGAGAGCCCAACAGACCCAGCTGCTCCCAGTGCCCGGTGCCACCTCAAACGCATGTAACGTACCAGGAACAGGTCAAGCCAATGTGAATAGCTACAGCGTCAGCCAATGCTCACGCCCAAACTGGAGGATAACGGTACATTGTCTGCCTGTGTGGCGGCCTCGGTGCGGTTCGCGCCCATGCCACGCTTCAGGGCGCCCCGTACCGTCGTACGTGCCCACTGGCTCCCAGGCCAGGCGACCGTCGTTGCAAAGAGGTGCGCGGGGCCCTGCGTAGCGAGAGAACGCGGTGACGCCAGTCGGCGGTGCTGGACCTCCGTCATTCCGAGCAAGTTGCTGCCGTCTGCGCCCGCCCAACTCCCAAGCTTTGGCCCCTGCGCGTTGCTGATGCCATGCCAGCCGCCCTCAACGAGATGGCCGCGACCCTGCCGTCGGCACCGGCAGGGACTGCACCCCGTCGTCCGTAACAGTGAGCAAGGAGGCGCGCTTGGGTCGCCCCTTAATGCGTCAGCCGTGGAAGGCCGTCCAAGTGCCTGTGTTCATGCGTCAATCACCGCTTGCACTGCTGCCCTAGGAGCGCCCCCTCAGCCGAAGCAACTGCGCCTAGGCGCCCATGCATTCCCCCAGCCCACCTGCCCCACACGCGCCCAACAGCCAAGCACTACGAGTGCCCTGTATCCGTCATCGGCGTGTCGCCTCCTCCCTGGCCTGTCCCCGCCCCGGCACCCTGCGCCTGCAGTGCCAGTATCCCGCCTGGCGCCACGGTTGCGCCCGCCAGGCCCCCCTGCTGCTGCTGTTGTTGCTGCAGCGCCGCCAGCTGCTGCTGCCGCTGGAGGAGCAGCTGCTGCAGCTGCTGTTGCTGCGCGGCCGTGCCAACACCCGCCGCCTGGAGCTGGAGCTGCAGTTGCTGGCTAGCCTGCTGCCCGCCCTGCTTCAGCAGCGTGGCAGCCGCGAGGAGCTGCCCCGAGGGCAGCGCCACGAGGGAGCCCTGCCCGAGTGACCCGTGGGTCGCCAGCCCCGCCTGCCCGCCCTGCTGCGCATGAGCGTGGGCCTGCGCCTGCTGCTGCGCCGCCAGCCGCTGCATGAGCGCCGACGTCAGGGCCTCCGCCGACATGCCTGCCTGGCCGCCGCCGCCGCCCGCTGCAGACAGCAGCTGTAGCCCGGCAGCGCCACCGCCGCCGCGCATCAGCGCCGCCGCCAGCTGCTGCGCCGTCGCGGGGTCGGCGTTTGCCAGGGCCTGCGCCAGCGCCTGTGCCTGCCCCGCACCGCCAGCGGCGCCCAGCTTAGCGGCGGCTGCCGCCAGGGCGGCGTTGCCGTCGGAGTGCTCCGATGCGCGCCGCTGCGCCTGCGCCTGCGCCGCCTGCTGCAGCAGCAGCTGCTGTTGGAGCTGTGCGACTGCGGCGGCGCTGGCGCCCCCAGCGGCGGCATTGCTGCCGGCGGACGCCTGGCGCTGCTGTATCTGTTGGATCTGGGCTGCCAGGGTGCTGGCGGTGCCCGCGTTGAGGTTGTAGGGCATCACCTGCAGGCCGGGGCCCAGGAGAGCCGAGGCCTGCTGCGCCGCCTGCGCGGCCTGCGCCGCATGCGCGGGCGGACCCGAGGGAATGGGCCTGCGACGGGGGGGGGGGAGGGGGAGGGGGAGAGCAGGATCGGGGCAGGTTAGAGGCAGCCGGTGACGGGGTTTCAAATGCAGGCGAGTAGCAAGGTCCACGGGCGCGGCAGCATCGTCGTCGTCCCCTCGGGGGTCACATCGCGCAGACTACGATGCAGTTCCGCTGCAAGCAGTCGTGCAATCTGATCACGCATGGTATCCGAGTGGTGCAGGGCGAGAGGACCAAGTCGCAAAGCCCATCATTTGTCTCCCGTCGGGTGCGTTCGGCGCATAGGCATTCGGCGTTGCTGTGCGTGTGACCTTCAGCTGGCTCTTGAAGACATTTGCACTGCGACGGACGCCCCGCGCCGCGCAACAGCCCCGCCATGCCATGGCACGAGTCGCGCAAACAGCCCCGCCATGCCATGGCACGAAGTCGCGCAAACAGCCCCGCCATGCCATGGCCCGCGCCGCGCAACAGCCCCGCCATGCCATGGCACGAGTCGCGCAAACAGCCCCGCCATGCCATGGCCCGCGCCGCGCAACAGCCCCGCCATGCCATGGCACGAGTCGCGCAAACAGCCCCGCCATGCCATGGCACGAGTCGCGCAAACAGCCCCGCCATGCCATGGCACGAGTCGCGCAAA
>LSYV01000035.1:433300-444932 GCA_001584585.1 Gonium pectorale | reverse complement strand
AGTTCCGATTCATTAACATCGGTTTCGTTGTGATCCTGATGGGCGGTGAAGTATCAGGTCTTCAGGTGCTTACATGTGTGATGATTCGGTTTTCGTTTTGCACCACTGGCAGCACCCCTCGAAAATGTTTACGAAAACGGCACGGTCCCGTGGGGGCGAAATCGTACCCAGCCAAACGAATTTCTTGGCCTCCGGAGGAAGGGGAAACGTGAAGCCTGACGAATCGAATCCCCATAATGGAAGATAACCAGGCTGCTCAGGCTCCTAGGTCCGGACTGTCAATATCGTATGCAATGGACGTTCCCACATCCCACTAATGCTACCGGCCTCACTTTTAGCCCCCATACACATGAAAGGTGCTTCTTAAACATTTCTATAACCTCCTGTGTTCCTGGTTAAGCGCCCCCGCTCCGGGTAGTCGCCGCGTCTGCAGGTGTGAGCGGCCGCCAGTGCAGCGCGGACCTGAGCACGCGTGTGTGCCCTCTCGCCTGCGTGAGAGCCCGTGGCAAGGCAAGGCTGCGCCATTCTCTGCCCCGTCTCATGGATTGCCAGCCCGCGCCAGAAGCACAAGTAAGAACTCTGAGAAAGAGGGAGCCCGCCTCTACACGTCATACACACCCGAAGGCGCAACGTTGCCAGTAGGGCGGGCGGGTGCAGGGCGCGCGCCACGAACGCGGTTCAAGCACAGACATTGGGAGCGGGCGTTCTGCTGTCGGCAGCAGCACCGCGTGCCTGCCGTTGCCAGGGGGCGCAGCCGCCGCCATCACCACCATCTGCCATCTGCACCACACGTCAAGGAAACGCCGGTCGATGCTGCCGCGCACTGTGCAGTCACCGGCGCTGCGGGCGCAGCACAGTGGCAAGGCGCGGCCGCCCCCTGCTGCCCCCGGTGGTCCCGTCAGCCTGCCCGAGCGGATCAGGCGCCCTGGCTGACGGCAGTAATGGTCGCGACGGTGGCGGCAGCAGTGGTGGACGGCGGAAGCCGCCACCCCACTTCCACGCGTGCAACTAGTTGCACTATTACGCGGACCGTTAGCCCCGGCGACACCCGGCAACCAGCGAGGAGCCGCCATAGCTCCTGGCCCCAGCGGGGCGACCGCTGCAATCACACAAGCAGAGTGGATATCCTCCAGCCCGCCGGCTGGGCCTCCCGTCGAGCCCTCGCCTCCGTCCCCGGCTTCGGTACCCAATGGATAGGGGTAGGCGCTGCATCAGCGCGGGCGGCAGGGCGTAGAAGGGGCCATCGTGCGGCGATGATGCGTGCCCAGCAACTCTGGATCCGGTCGAAATTAGGCGAGGCTCAATAAATGCTCAATGACCTAGGCTTAAGCAGACCGGTTCCGGGGTTTGCTTAGACAGCTATAGGGTACACCTGGTTCCGTGCGGCGCATGACGCGCGCAATGGAAAATTCGTGGGAGGCGTGCACGCAGCCGTTGCCCACCAATTAGCATCATAATATTTACGTTGTTGGTATCGGATATCCCTCTCTTGAACCCACTGCTAGTGCTACCGCGCAATTATGGCGACTGACATACCTGCCCTTGATCTCGTAGGGCTGCTGCGATCTGCTGCATTCCCGCCAGCTTAAGCTGTGGCGCGAGCTGTGGGCACCCTAGTGCACCACCCCGCAGCAGAGGCCGAACTTGAGGGCACGCTGTAAAGCGTACACAACTAGATATGGCGTTCTTCGTCATCAGCGCTGTCACGGCGCTCATCGCGGCGACGCTGTACTCCATGTCGGGTGCGCGGGCGGGAAAACGCCCGCACTCCCAAGCGCTGCGGCCATGACGACGCCCCCGGCCGCCCACCCTGCACCACTGTTTCCCCCCCCCCCCCGCCCTACATGGCCTCTTTCCCCCAGGCACCACGCGGTTCGTGCCCGACGCGTGCCGCAACGCCGGCTCCTACCTGCCCGCACACGTGGTGGGTCAGGACCTGGCCATCCGGCAGCTGGTGGACGCCGTATGCGAGCACCTTGCGGAGCCGCCCCCGGGGGTGAGCCCCTCGGCGGCCCGCGCCGTGGCCCCCCGCAAGCCGCTGCTCATCTCGGCGCACGGCCCCCCCGGCGTGGGCAAGACCTTCACGCACACGCTGCTGGCCAGGGCGCTCTACAACCGGGACCCAGCCGCCGCCGGGGAGTGCCCCGGGGACGGCTGCAAGGGGGCCAAGGTGCGGGCGGGCCGGGGGGGGCGGGGGGGGTGAGGAGGGAGGGGTTTCCAGGGGACGGGCTGGGGTGGGCGGCAGCAGGCCGCGCGCTAGGTAGCGGGAAAAGCCGCAACCAAGAGGAATAGAGGATACCGCGTAGGCACCTCCACATCCACTTCCTCACCGTCCTCAGTGATGCCCGGTGTTCGCGGACGCGGGTTGGAGAGCCCGGCGCGCGCTAAGGCGCGCCCAGCAGTGTGTGCGCGCCGCTGGCTGCCTGCCGCGCCTGCCGCTCCCCGTGCCGGTGGCCCACACCGCCATCCAAGCGCCGGTCCCCACTGTTCCACCCCCCCCGCGCCGCTCATCACGGGCGCCTCCATTGCGCCGTTCGCTCCCGGGACCAGGGCCAGGGCCGCGCCAGGCCGCTGCACCAACTTGCCGCGAGGCGCGTCCTGCGTCTCTCAAGGCATGTCCCGCGCTAAGGCATGTGCTTCTCCCCGGGCGGCCCCCCCTCGCCCCACCCCCCACCCGTCCCCACTACCACCACCGCGAAAGTAATCAACCCTCACTCAAGACCCAACCCTGCATTGAACATCATCGCGCCCAACAGGTGCTGTATGGCATGAGCTACCTGGAGTCTGACCGCGCGAGCCAGCTGTCTGCGGTGCGCGACGCGGTGCTGGACCACCTGCGCTCCACGTCCAACCCGCTGCTAGTGGTGGAGGAGTACGACAAGCTGGACTGCGAGAGCCGCGGCATGCTGCGGCAGCTGGTACGGCACCCCGAGCTGTCCAACGCGTCCATGAGCAGGTGGGGGGGGGTGGCGGCGGCGGAGGAGGAGGCAGCGGAGGAGGGGGTGTTTGGGGCGAGGGGGAGGAGTGGGAGGGGGGCTGTGAGGTCGGCGCTGCAGCTGGAGGCGGGAAGGAGGCGCGGGGTGCACTGCATGACGGAGGAGGGGCGGCATCCCTCCGGGTCTGTGACCGCATGCTGTTCCAGAGCCCCGGCCGACCTCCCCTCTAGGGCTTCCCCCTGCTGGTGGGGGTCAGAAAGAGGAGGGGGGGACAGAGCGCAGGGGGCGCGTGCGGCTGCTGCCGGGCAGCAACCCGTGCCGCAGACAGCTGTCACAGGGACCTCCATGGCAACCGTGCAGGTACCCGAATACCGAAACCACCCGCTCCGCCATGCGAAGCGCTTTTTATCTCCCTTTACCCGCTCCCGCTCCGCTACCATGTCCACCTCGCCCCTCCACGACCCCGCCCTCCCCTGACACCCCCCAGGGCCATCGTGCTGCTCGAGTCCAACCTGGGTTTTCTGGACCTGGAGGCCATGCTCACGGCAGCGGGCGGGAACAAGAGCAAGGTGGGGCAGGGATGGGCAGGGCCCCTGGGGCCGGGTAGGCATCTGGGCTCGGAAGAGGCACGTGTGCAGGGGAGCCCATCACTGCGGAAGAGTCATTCGGGTGCGCCCCGGGAACCGCCCCGCCGCCCCTCCGCGCCACGATGCGTCTCTCCCCATTTTGGGGCCTTCCGGGAGGCCCTGCACCACCCCTGTCATGCGCGTCCGGGGTCACATATCCAGCACGCCAGCCCATGGGAGCCAGGAGCTCCCACGTGCACACACACCCAAGGCGTGTCCCTCGCGGCCCCAGATCACCGCAGAGGCAGCCGAGTCGACGCTGCGCCAGGTGGTGCTGCAGCAGTGGCGGCGCAAGCCGTGCGAGAGCCTGGAGGACACGCTGGCGTTCGCGTCCGCCATCGACTTCTTCCTGCCCTTCTTCCCGCTCACGCGCCAGGAGGTGAGAGGCGACGCCACCAGCCCGCAGCCGGCAGACAGACCACCCGGGGGGCGGATGCGGCTCGAGCGAAGGGCTTTCGCCCCATGGGGAAGGGGGCATCGTGCCGCAGCGCAGCACAGCCGCCCGGAGGCGCGCGGACGGGCGGCGCTTCCCGAGCCCAGGGGCCCAGTGCTGCGGGGTCCAGCGCTGCAGGGCCCAGCGCCCAGCAAGCGCCTGCGCGCCGGCGGCATGCCCTTGGCACCCCTCCGCCGCGCCCTGCCACCTCCCCTCCCCCCCTGGCCCCGCTGGGCATACAGCAGCAGCATCCCCCTCCACCGCCCCCCCCCCACACACACGCACATACGCACACACACGCAACCCCCGCCCGGCCCCGCCCGGCCCCGTGCGCGCGCCCGCAGATCACGGCGCTGATGCGCACCGAGCTGCACGAGCACTACGGCCCCCGGCTGCGGGCGCTGGGCGCCTCGCTGCTGCCCGAACCCGCCGCCGTGTCGTGGCTGGTGGAGCGGGTGGACTTCTCGGGGGACAGCTACCCGCTGGAGGGGGCCAAGCAGGTGGGGAAGGGGGCGAGGCGGGCGGCAGGATGGAGGGGCGAGGGGGAGGCGGGGGGCGGATGGAGGGGTGCGGGTGTGCAGCCCGGGGCGAGGGGGACAGAGGGCGAGGAAGGGGGGAGTGAGCTAAGGTCGGTGCGGGGAGGGAGGGGTGCACAATGGCAGGGGCGCGAGGCGAGGTGGGGCCGCATGGGAATGCGAGTGCTGTGCTAGGTTCAATCTAGCACCGAGCAGGACAGGGGGGGCAAGCATGTGACTATCCTAGCCGGCAGTTCTGGCCCGTGAGCTGGTGCCAAGCGCCAGTCATGGGTGCAGTGCATGATGGGGTGCTGGAGGGGGAGTTGCTCGGGGGGGGAGGGGCGGGCATCGGGCAGAGGGAACGGACCCCCTTGCCGCGGGGTCAGGCAACGGCGCGCTGTCACAGAGAAGCGCCGGGGCCTGTGGCCCGTCGCGCGCGCCTCCCACCAAACTGTCTGTGTGCCTCGCGCACCAAACTGGGATGTGACAGCACACGCGATGTTGACTGTCCAGCGGTCCGTCCGCATCTCTTTCGTGAGGCTGGCCCCTGCCCTGGACGGCTCACGCGGCCGCGGCTCGTTGGGGTCTGGCACCTGGCGAACCTCGCGCAAAGGCCCCGGCACACGGTGCCCAGCCCCGCATCCCAGCGCATCACACGCTTCCTATCCCCGTCCTCTCCGTAACCCACCCGCCCACTCGCCCCCACGCGCCCGCAGGTGTCCACAGTGTGCGTCAAGCACGTGTCCCGCCTGGTGCGGGTGCTGCAGGACGAGCTGAGGGCGGAGTCAGCGCGGGGCGGAGCCAAGGGCGCGGCGGGGCACGGGGGCCCACAGCTCCGGCCGTATGTGCTGGAGGTGGCCCCGAGCGGGGCGAGCGTGCGGCCTGCGGAGGTCGGACCCGGACTAAGGCGGGCTGACGGGGTGCCGTGGTGTGGGCAGGCGGTTGACCATGCGGCGGCGGGGCGGCGGGGGGGCTGCACCCCGCTCGGCGCCGGCGATGGCGCTGGTGGCGCCGGGGTGGTAAGGTGGGATAGGGGGGCGTGCGGAGTGGCCGCCTGCTGCAGTAGTCGAGCAGGTGGTGCGCGGGCGGAGGGCGTGCGTGGTAAGGCGGTCTTGTGGGGCAGGGAGGCGCCGGATTCGGGTGCCAAAGGTGGTCGTGGACTTGGTGTGGGGGCGGCGGCAAAAGAGCACTGGGGCGCGCTCGCCCCCGGTTTGATTGGCTTTGCGGCGCACTGCGGCGACACGGCTTGAGGTTCGTGTATGACGCTGGGCAGTGCGTCAGGCTGTTCGGCCGGGCGGCGGTTTTACGCTGTGGTGCGCATTGGGCGCGGAAAGAATGGAGAGGGAGGAAGGCTCGCCCGTGCGGGCAGGGCTGTCGTCGGTCCTCTTCACATGCCCTCCAGCGGCGCTAGGCTGCACGGTATGTGTGTGGAGGAGTTGCGTGGCTGTGAGACAACCGACCAACAGCCGGCATGCGCAGCCCACAGCCCGAGGCGCCGCCGCACCTGCCGCAGGGCAGACCCGGTTGCGCCCCCTTGGGCGCCCGGCGCGCTTGCCGGGGCATTATTTTTGCGCTGTAACCTTGGCACCTTGGCACATCCTCGCGTGTGCCCGATGGCTGCCTTGCTCGTCTTCGCTGCGGCGCTGAGCGGGCAAGGCATGGTACCGCGGCAAGGCCGTAGGCTATGCAAGGCCATGACAACCGGCGGGTGGCCGGCGGGTAGCAGATTCCGGTTAGCTTACAAGGAAACACATGGCCAGCATTATTGCTGAGCGCCAGAAAGTGCCACAAAAAGCATATCAGATCGTCCTGTGTCGGCACCCCAGGTGCCTTCCTCCCCAGGCCGCCCACCAAAGCACGTGTGCGCCATGTACGCCTTAGACAGCTAGACAGCTTAGAGCGTGAGCTGTTTGACGGAGCCATCTCAGCCAACTATTGCTGGTGGTGGGGGCACGCGGCGGCAAATGCTGCCCTCCGCGCCCCCCCCCCACCACCAGTCCTACCCCACATTCACCTCCATGGAACGGCACGGTGCGAACGTTGAAGCGGTACACACCGCTGCGAATCATAAAGATATGAGGGAAAGCGTTGCATAGGGCCGCTTTCCCTCGAAGCACTAGTAACAATGGACACCAAAAGCCATCACACACATACCAATACGGTATGGTGGGAAAGGTAAACGCAAACGCACGCGTTGCCGCCGTCCACAGATTTCCACAGGCATTACCCCCATACCCCGCCGCGCCAATGTGGCGCAGCACCATTCGCAGTGCCGCAAGCCTTCCTTGAACCAGGCGCCCCAGAAGCCGTACGTGCGCCCCAGAGGCCGTATCGTGCATACACCAAAAATGGGTTTAGGTACGCGGTAAGCAGGCCGCAGCAAACAAACGTGACACAACGGAATGGAACATCAAGACTTAGGGGGTGGGCAAAGCGCCCCAAAAATAATGTCGCGGCCGTAGTACGCGGCGTGCTCGCGCAGGCAATCACGCCCGGGAGTCACGCTGGACCATCTTCATAACCCCACGGGCACAGCATGGAAGTGGTCAAAGTCTCTTATCGCTGCACCCTGCGGTCAGCGCCTTCTCCTGCTTCTTCGGCACGTGGCACCAGTATCACCCGTCGTACACGGATACAGGGACACAGTGACCACGTGGGCTAGGTGGGCGCAGCAACGCGCCCACCGCTCGGCACGCCTCTGGGCGGCATCTTGACTCTTCATTCCCGCGTCTGCGCATCGCCACACAAGCACTCCCGCCCCTCCTCGTCACGGGTGCATTGGGGCACACGGCGATCTGCAAACCGTGGCCCCTTCACGTGGAAGATACCGACTGCCAGGCTGTCCTAAAGCAGCTCGGCCACACGTCGCCCCAAAACCAAACTCAAACCAAGGCCATGATTGAGTGCGCCGCTGCAAATCCGACAGCCGACGCTGGGGAAGGTACACAAAAGCCCAGCGCTCGGCACAAGCCTGACCCAGATCAGAAGCGCAGCTGCACCTGGCCTTGTACGTTGGTGGCGGGTGCGGCCAGGGCGGCGGCCTCCGGGGGCACGGTCTGGGCCTTGGCTTCCAGGACGGGGGCGTCAATGTCCTTGTACACCTTTGACATCGCCAGGGGCCAGGCAAGGCAGCGAACTTTACTTGGAATTCGTCAGCTGCTTTGGGGAAAAAGGCTAGCGTTTGGGAAAACAGCCGGAACAATGATAGCCACAGTCAGGTCTTAATAAAAAAGCGGGACATTGACACGCACAAACCGTCAAATGTACTGTCAGGGCAGGCCTGACAGCTTGCCTGACAGCAGGACAAGCCAGGTCGGCGGCGCTTACCAGGGTCACCGCCAGCGCAATGAAGAAGGGAGCGCCGACTACAGAGAAGCAGAATGGCAGACTGGGTGGCTGGGCGGGCTTGTGGTGGTGGGCATGCGCCTGGCTCGGCCACTCGACGTCGTCGGTGGCACCGGGCAAAGTCTCGGCGGTCCGGCTCGTCCAGTAGGTCCAGGCCTTGTGGAGGAACTGTGGAGTAAGTACATGAGGCGCGTCAAGCCCGTGGTGCCGAAGAGCGTTAGGACGTCAGCATGGCAGCGTCAGTATGTATGAGGCGCGATGAAATCCCGGCTTGCAATACCCATGAAACAGAGGGCAAGAACATCTGCATCCACTGCAAATGCGCAGCCCAACCTAGGAAGGCAAGCAATGGCGGTAGCTCACGGCGCCCCACACTTGACCCACACACGAGCCCCCCAACCTCACCGCGCAGCGGACGTTCCGGGCAACGACGCGGTTGCTCTTGCTGGAGCTGTGGCGCACGGGGCCCGACAGCTTGACAGATGCTAGCGACGCCATCACAGCAGGTAATTGGTTGGCTGAGTGTGGAAAAGCAATTTCTTTGCTTGTTATTGCGGACTTATGCTGCAAAGATGTGTCTTATACATTATATATCAGAGGGCGCTGTCGGAGAGAACGACTAATTTTTTTACTTAAGGGCTGACACACCTGACGCCGAGGACCTGACACGCTCCCGGAACTGTCCTTTAACAAAAAGATATTGATTTCCTTTCCGTGTAACAGGACTGCGCATGCGGGCGCATGTAGCCCTATTGGCGCCAGAATCTGACAGAAACAAACCTAAGCAAGATCGTAAAAGCGCCCCGCTTATGGTGACTTCCATATCGTCGTTGTCATTCCTATCACTACCTGCTGTTACCATGTATCAAAGTCGGGCACCGGGATAGTTGCGAGCTAAAGGGTGCTTTTGGTACCTCACGTACGTCTGATACACGCGTTTCGCCTCTCGGTTTGCCGGCTTTGCACCACGAAATTAATTGCATAGATGCTTTGGCGCATCGTGCGCGGCAGGTCTAACATCCTTACGACCTCTTCGCCATTATTCCGCCGCCGAGGATGGCGGCGGGGGGGAGGGCGTGCGTGGCCGCCTGCTAGGCAGCCCGGATAAGTGATGGACGGGTTAACAGCATGCGCGACTAGTCGGCCTTGCGGTGCAGCGAGGCGCCAGACTTGAGGGCCGTAGAAGCTTGGGCGGGCCACCTAAGCTCGCACCCGGTGTAATAAGCCTTGCGGCGCATTGCGGGCGCACGGCTTAAGGCCCGTGTCTGACGCTGTTGTTCGGTCTTGCAACCCGTCCTCAGCCTTCCTCAGTGGCCCCTACAGGTGCGCTGGGATGCACGGAGGGTTGGACAATGCGTAGGTGCGCGTGGGTGTGGGACAGACTGCGGAACCGGCACGAACCGGCAGTGTGGGAGTCGCGGCCGCTCGCGGCCGCGTCCATGCGGACCATCTGCCGGTCAGCCCAGCAAACCAAGCTCAGCCTAGCTCTCAGGACTGAGCTCAGGCAGCCAGCAAGCAACCCATCCGGCACCCATCGACCCTCCGCTTGACCCACAGGGGAGACAAACTCCCCTGCAAACATACTTTATTTGCACAAGAGGACGGTGGATGGTCGTCCTCCGTCATCAATCCTCATGGAATGTAGCATCTGGCTGCAGGCGCTCGTCTCTTGCAGCTAGGCCTGCTCGCGACTGGCAGCGGCCTATACTGGTAGCGGGCTGCGCCCATACCTGTGTGTGACAAATTGCACTCATGCAGCGCCAACACACAAGCGGGGAATTGACTTCACGAGCAAATGCACGGTTACTATCTACCAACTGCGGTTTACACGGTCACATGTCTTGCTCTATACCTGCCCGCCCTACTGGAAACGTCGCGCCTTCGGGTGTGTATGGCCGTAGAGGCGGGCTCCCTCTTTCTGTGCAAGTTTCTCCTTTTTACACTTTTTATTGACAAGCGCTGCGGTTCTCCGATAGTGCTGCGGGTGCGGGTCTTGAAGCGAACGGACCCCAGTCGAGGGCCTTCCACACGCAGAGAAGGCGGGGTGAAGGCCGGAGCCAACAAGCGTTCTCGCGAGCGGCGCCCACAAGACTCACAGCTTATGGCAACGCGGGCAAGCAACGGGGGGATCGGGTGGGGCCACGCGGCCACCACACGGTGGCACTGAAAAGCAACGAGCTCTGTAGCTGCAGGCAGAACGCCTGGCTCGTTGCGGTTTGGCAAAAAAAATCCGCGGCGCCGTCACACAACCGGTTACGGCCCTTCACGCCAAACCACCTTATGTGCCAACACACGCATTGTTAGTATAAGTTCCGGACCTGTGCTGCTGCCCTCCAGCCGGCAGTTACCAAAGTACCTCAAGCCAGCCTAAGGCAACAGCGCTCCCCAACACCCCAAGGCGGTACCGGCGTCATGCTTGACCCTATGCTGGAGCCCGGGGACAACGAAGGTTGCCAACTCGATGCCGTAGAAACTAGAGCAGACCAGAACCATGACAAATATTGTCATATTTGCATATGTAAATGTACTGCTTAGGTATGCTCAGATCGGAACCTCAAGGCTTGAGCATGACAGCAAAGTCAATTTATGCAGGTCATGTGATGCCAATACCACGCCTGCCTGCCTAAGCTACCCGCTTGCTCCCACACATGCAGATTTGCGTGCCGGTTCCCAACTGATGTAGCAGAGATAAGAACTTGAGTGACTGCTACAGGACGGTTATGACCCGTCAAGTTAGGGAAGTTGTAGACACACAGCCGGTCAGTGACTGTTATCAGCCTAACTCTCCCCAAGTATAAATACCCGTTGCCAAGGGGACCGAAGCGACATCTGGACGAGCGGTCCCGTCATCTTCTCTGGCCAGGAGACGACTAGTCACAGTGTCTCTAGATGTTCTGTCTTCTTTCAGGACTGTCCGTCTTCTAGCGTTACTCAGTCGAGTGAGGCATGCAAGGCATGCGCTGAGCCTGGCTGACGCCGTGCTACAACATCTGCCTCCCCTCCTCCAACCACTCCAACTCTGCTAAGCCATCCCAGCAACCCCAAACCTCCTTCCCTTCTCCCCCTTTCAACCACCCCGACGTCGCTAAGCCATACCATCCATCCAAACAATACAAACGGCCCTACCTCACCCTCCCATCTCCCGCTTCCAACCCGTCCCCCTTCCGTGACCCGTTAGACACGCCCCCTGGACCCGCTGGACAGCCTATTTCCAACCACCCCCATATTTACGTACCAGCGTCCGCGCTGCGCTTGTCAGGATGCGTAGCCCAGTACGACCGAAGCACAGAGTCATCAGCGAAGCTCGCCTCATCAACCCAAGTGTCGTTCACAGTTCACAGTTCACAGTTTACAGAGCGAGGAGCGAGGAGAAGAAGCTGAAAGTGACGCAGACCCAAGGCACGGAAGCCCTGCTGAACTATACCTTTGTCTCGAAAACCCCGCGCCCGAAGCAGAACAACAAGCGCTCGGCGTCCGACGCTTGGCAGACCGTCTCCAAGAAGCAAAAGAAGCAGGAGACGTGCGAGGGCGACGACGGCCCGTCGACCTCCGGCCGCGCCGCTGACCCGCGTGTGGTCGTCGGCCAAGAACCGGTTCCTGAAGTGCTCCGAGTGGCAAGACTGCCTCAAGAAGGGCTCCTTGCACTCCTTCATGCGGTGGTTCTTGCCCATGCAGTTACGTCGTCGCCGACCGACGTACCGTTCCGTTTACGTTACGTACGTACGTTCGTCCGTACCGTACCGGTACGGCGGTCCGTCCGTACGGTAACCGGGTTAC
>LSYV01000035.1:411136-422677 GCA_001584585.1 Gonium pectorale | reverse complement strand
CTGCCATATCAATCGGGCTTGCTTGAATCCCATTTTAATATTCATCATAATGGCGCGCGTGGAGTGAATGGTTTGGAACGGCCCGTAGCATCCCCTGCCACCTACCCAGTCCGCCGCCATCACCACGAAGGACAGCCCCGTGGACGCCACAGTGACGATGCCCGGCCATCCGATTGCAGGACCCATCATTCCCCAGAGCCGAACGGGTTATGTGGAAGTTGCAAAGAAGCCAACTGTGTGTAGGTGTCGGCAATGAATGCGTATGAGAGCGTATGAGTAAGGCGGAGGCCAGGATCCAAGCCCAGGCCAGGAGCGAGGCCGTTCATTGGAATGAGGCCGGCGAGGGCATACTACCCCGCTACGTCACTCCACTTGCTACCGGAGCGGAACGTAACAACAGACAACAAGGTGGCACGTGACATGCCATCAAGCGAACATGGATTACTATGATGCGTCACCAATGTCACCATTGGACGCCAACTGCCGCTTGCGCCGCCAGACTTGCTGCATCTCGACGGTGCCGTTAGGGCGCTGATCGCTAATGACTGCGCCGTCGGGTGGGGCCGGGCCGGCAGTGGCGACGGGGGTTCCGGCCGGGGCGGTGCGCGACAGGGGTGACGCATACGCGGAGAGCAGGCAGCCATTGGCGGCGTACCCGCTTGCGGCGGAGCCTGACTGTGACAATTCTGCGACCATGACAGTCTGCGGGTGGCTTCAGAGCGAGATTCTCCTTTGCTTCGAAATGTTTGCGATCGGCGCTCACACGCGTCCCCGCCCGCAATCGTTCCGCTGGAGCTTCATGACCTGTTGTGGACGGTTATCGTCCTGGTGTTCGGATAATCTTGCAGAAACCTGCAGAGAAGTAGGGAGCCCGTGGTGTCCTGCTGCTGTTGCTGTGAAGAAAACGAACAGAGTTTCGCAATAGGTGGGCCAACTGCCCCAGCCTTACCCCCAGCCTCCAAGTAAAAGCCTCGAGGGTGTTAAGCGCATTCAAGAGAAGCCACGACGCCTTGAGCAGTGCTAGAAAGTACTACATCAAGGGGTTCATTGGATGGATGGCCAGGGATGGGTGGAGGCGGCAGCACGGATGGGCGGAGCGGACATTCAGAGATGCTCCTTGACTCAGGTAATGGATGTCAGGTGGGTTTGCAAACATACAACGTATAATGTCGGGTGCCCCTTGACCCAGTCGTAGCCCGTGAAGCCCATGACGAATGAGGCCGGGGATGTGACATTCCGTTGGCACACTCTGCCAGCGCCTGCGTGTCTGTGTGCCGTGGCCCCTAGCCTGCCCCTAACAGCCTTTTGTACGGAGGGCACTTGCCTGGCCCTATTTAACGCTTTGCACTATGGCGAAAGATGTCATGGTAAGCACCCAAAGTTGTAGGGGAGGTCAGAGAGGGCATGCCGCATTTCAGTCCGGGCAGGGTAGGATGTACGTGCCAGTTTACCAAGGGGTTGGTAGACCACGTACCAACTAGGCGACTGTATGGCCCAAGCTGCACCTTGGTGCCGGCACATCATACTGCTCACCGTTGTGGTTTCGTGTAGACTGCCGTACGTCCAGTTCGTGTTCCCGGCGAAGCGACATTACAGTTACACAAAGTTAATATACGCCTGAGGCGCCTGAACTAAGGGCGGCAAGGCAAACACCGACAACTTCGACGTCGGAACACGGAAGTGTTACCGTACTTGCTTCTGAGATAGGAACATAAATGGACGCATAGCTTAGAACTATAAACAATCATGGAGAAGCCAGAGGCCATCGTCCAGGGCATTGAGAATTATCTAGCGGCGCAGCGCTTAGACAAAGTAATCAAGGAGCTTGTCGTCAGCGTCCTCCACCACAAGCCAAACCACCCCAATGAGCACCTGTACGTCGGGATTCAGTCGTTCCCTGCTACCATTCTATAAGCAATAGCGCTTAGACAACGCTTGCACCTGCAGGCTCAAAGAACTATTGCTGAGGACCAAGGAGGCTGAAGGGGAGGTTGCGGCGTCTAGCACTCAGGATGGCGCGGCCACCGTCGCTTTCACGCACACGGACTCGGCAAGCCAGAAGTTCCTCGTCAGCGCGGGAGTGCACGAGCTCTTTGCGGAGCTGCTCCAGCGGGTCAGTGGTGGAGGGCGGGTCCACGGGTCTCTCACATCCTTGCAGGGTGCTGTCGTATCCCTGTCTTACCGCCGTTCCCCTTTTTCCTGCGCAGCTGGCGGCGGAGAAGCCGGAGGACGTGGCGGGATTCATAGTCCAGCACCTGACATCGCCGCAGTGAGCAAGAGGAAGGCTCTCAGTGTGTGCGTGACTCGCCACCTCCTGCCTCGCATTCGTGGACTGAGAGGATTCGGGATAGGTAGCCTGGTGCTTCAGGCCGCAGCCAAGGAGGCAGGCCGAGCAGGCTGTTCCGCAAGGGAGGTGACGCTGCTGCTGCTGCTGCTGCTGTGGCGCCCGCGGTGCATCAGTCGCCTGTGGAAGGCAGCGCGACAGGCGCTGTTGGGTGTGGATTTCACGTTTGGGGCGGCGCGGCGGCGGCCATCGCGCCCAACATTGGCCGCTTCGCATCTGCACAACCCCAGGCCCGCAGTGCGTTGCATGCCCCTCTGGGCAGGGCGACCCGGGTACACGAGCTCGGTGCTGCTCCTCCTGCGCGAGGTCCTGCTGCTGCTGCGGGAGCATCCAGGCGATGGCTCTGCTCCATCGAAGCACAGGAGGCCCGCAATGGCCCCGTCACGCTGCAGGCTGGTCCAGGTCGACCACTTGGCGCCCGTGCCGAGGCCGTATAACTTCCTGCGTGTGTATGGCGGTTGGCGACCGGCGACATTGCTGGTAGTGGTGGGAATGGCCTGCGACGGCTGCCTGCACGTGGCCGGCGAGCGCGCGTGTGCAGAAACTAGATAGGAGAGGTGCAGGCCCACCAGTGAGATGACTTGCGCCGTGTGTGGGACGGGCCACGGCTGGGGCGAAAGGAGGCGACCTGTCGATGACTGACTGGCGCGCCGTGGACGCCAGACGTCATACCGTCAGACGCTGATTAGCTCCGGCCCCCGCCCACCTGCGCGTCGCCGCCCGGGACGGCAGCGAAAGGAGGACGGCAGCGGACTGGGATGATTTTTCGTTGGAACACTGTGCGACGGCCATTCAGCAGGTTACGGCCATTCGCTGCATAGGAACCCCGTCGCCTTATCATTCCCGCCTGCAAGCCGGCAGGTGGTGAGGGCGTCGCCATGGTCAGCGCGCCTGGCCATGGTAGCGGTGCTCTGTTGGATAGGGCAGGTGATTCCCCTAACTGCTGAGCCCCTGTGACTCGCGCTTGAATGCGGCCGATGTGCTCAGATCGTCGGCGCGTCGGTTGCCCTGGCCGGGTTGTTTTGGGCGCGTGGATTATGGCTTTACGGAGCCCCTGGCTGTCGTAGGAGCCCGGTGAAGGCGCAGGCAGGGACCTCTCTGACGGGTGTGCGGGCGCGAAGCCTGGTCACAATTAGACAAACGCATACGCCCGGACCGCCTTCCGGCATGCAAGGTTGCCAGCGCAGCTGCAGGGCCCTTGCGGTATACGGATGAGCGATGGAAGCGTGGGGGGGGGGGCATGAACAGCCTCATGCAGCAGCAGTGCGTTCGGAGCCGTTTCGGGCAGGGGATCCTGTCAACCAGCCGCTGATTCGCGGAGTGGGCACCACGGTCTCAATCCCGGAACAGCTGTGGCACCGCTGCATGTCCGCCGCAGACCCCACGTGGGGACCGCACTGCGCCAGCTCCGCACTGCCCTGGCGTCACCCAGTCCCCAGGGAGCCGACTCAAAGAGGGAAGCCGGGTTGGTTTCATCTACGCTCGCGCGGGCACATCCAAAGGACGGCCTCGGCCGCCATGTCACATACGCAGCGCCCCAACACACCCGGTGCAAGCCCACACTGGGCCCCGCAAGCAAGCTCTGCTGAGGGCACAAGCTACGCAACGCAAGGGTGCAAGGTCCGAAACGCCATGGCGGCATGACAGCGGAGCCGCACCGCCCGTCACGCACGAGCAGGAGCGGGGAGATCACACAAGTACGCGGACGCAGTTCCTCTGGCCCTACGCCCCACCCACCTACTATGCCGTGCGTCTTGCTGCATGTCATTTACTACACTGCTGTTCGGCCCGCGCAGCCACCAGCACGGTCAGCACGCCCACCATACCGTACAGGTGCAGACCAAGATCCCGGATCGCGCATATCCCCTGCGGCGCCTGCAACCAAGCCGACAGGCCGGCGCAGGGGCAGACCGCGCTAGGACCCTCCGTTGCGATTTTTGCTCGGGACGGAGCACCGATACTGCTGCATCCGGGGGTGCCTCCCGGGGCTCCAGGCCAGGGATAAGCAGCACTCAAGCCCACTGCAATCATACGTCACGCAACCGTAGGAATCTCGCCTGGGCACACTTGAGCCGGTCCCCTGCCATCGAGCGCCCTTCAGTAAGCATAAGATATGTCATTGCTTTTCGCATACAAATTGTGCACATTCTCCAGACGTGGACGCAGAATACGGCAGAACAGCACATGGCATCTCACGCCATCCGTAACCACACCTGGTAGTGGTACAAACAAACATACATAACATGGGTAGGCTTGGCACACGTGCAATTGTTTGCGGCTCCCCGCAATACGAATAGGATTGAGCTGCCCGGGTCAGCATCGGTCCTGGGATCCGGCGGCTGAACCCAGGAAAATTGCCACCGTCACCTGCCCCCACCTGCTAACATACCCTGCGTCACGGGTGCACCGTCACAGCCACCGTTTTACCAGGCACATGGGTCAGGGGACATCAGGGGTAAGTGCCCACGGGAGAGGCTCGCGACAGGCATGCCATACCCATCCAGACTCGGGGGCTCCAAGGGGCACGGAAACAGCCCGGCTTCCTGTGCCACACACGGGCACGTGGGCAGTGCATTCGGCAAGGCATTCCGGTCTGCCCTGGCCTGCCGCCAAGCCCCGCCTTCCCAGCCCCGTCTCCCTGTCCCCGAGCCCCGGCCCGCACGGCCCCTCAGCCCCGCGCGGCCAGCTCCGCTTCCACCCCGCGGCGCAGGTCCGTCAGAATGCCCTCCACCTGGCGCACAAAGATGCTCCGCGTGTAGTAGGCCACCGGGGGCGGCATGGGCATAGACGGCACCACCGACAGCACGTGCTCCACCTCACACCACTCCCCCTCCTCCTCCTCCGCATTCCCGGCCGCCCCTGCGCGCCTCCCCGGCGGCGGCGTGACGGTCCATCGGCCTTCAAAGTCGCGCATAAAGTTGGAGCGGATGAGGCGGAAGAGGAGGCTGCCCGCTGCGGAGTCCTCCGCCACCGCCAGGTGCACCAGGAAGGTGCCCGAGAAGGCCAGGAAGCTCCAGCGACAGCCCTGAGGGGGGCGGGCAGGGGCTGGGGCAGTCAGGCAGTGCGAGCGGGGAGGGGCGGAGCCAGGGGGATGCGCAGCGCGAGGCGACGGACGCGGAATGCGGGCTGGGGCGGGGCGGGGGCGCACGGGTCCCAGCCGGCGGAGCGGCAGCCCCCGTGCGACCACCGTGCTTCCGCCCTTGGCCGTTTGCTGCTCCCGCGTCGATCAGCCGACAGCCCTTTCTCTGGCTGCCATGTAATCTCCAGGCCAGGGCTGCGCATTATCGGTGTAGCAGCCCCGAGCGAATGTTTGTCCACGGGCTTCTCCATACTCCTGTAACGCCACGACCAGCCCTGCCGAGGCCTCCAGCCCTGCACATCCCGAGCCATGCCGGGCTGCCCCTGTCCCTGCCTCTCCGCACTGCCTCTAACGCCCCTCCTGGTCGGCCCTCCCGACCGCCCGCTCGCAACCGTGCGCAAACGCCTGCGCCGCCCCCTCCCGCGTCACCACCAGCACCCGCCTGCGCTCGTCCTGCCTCTCACATCGCATCATCCCTCTCCCCCATACTTACCCGGCTGCCCTTCCTACCGGCAGAACCCCGCGTCCCGCCCGCCCGGTTCTCTCTCGCCCGCCCGGCCCGCCCACTGGCAGGCCCCAGCCCTGTCGCGCCCACCTGCACCACCTCCACGCCTCCCCCCTCCAGACGGTGCACCTCCGAGGAGGCGATGTTGGAGAAGACCCGCTGGCAGCCGCCGTAGTCGGACAGCAGGGAGTACACGGCGGAGGCGGGCGCGCGGAGGCGTATACGGCCGCGGACCTGGGGAGGGTGGGAAGCGGCGGGGCTTGGCAGCTGCGAGGTCCAGGCGGGGTGCTCGTGCGAAACCCGAGCAGTTGGGGGCGACGCTGGCGACCGTTGGTGCGGTGCAGCGGTTGGGCGCCATTCGCTACTTGTAATGAAGCGGATGAGAATGCCGTTCGGGATCCAACGCGCTGCCGGGCGGCAACCGCCCCGGCCGCGCTGCCGGGCGTTACGCGCTGACGTGGCCCCTACCTCGCCGGGGAGCTGTCGGCCAAGGGCTACCGCCGCAGCGTGTGCCGCCGTCACACTGACAAACCTCTCACCGTTTATACTGTGTGTTTGGCAAGGACCCACCCACCGTGTGCTTTCCCTGGTCCAGGGAGATGTGCGCCACCTCGGGGACGCCAAACTCCACAGGCGACTGCGGGTCCCGCCCGGCCTCCTCAGTTCTGAGCTCCACGTCCGGGTAGGTCGTCCGAGCGGGGGCTTCCAGAGGTGCAAGCTGGATCACGTCCGTCGGTGCCGCCCGGACGATGAGCGGCAGACGTGGCCCGGCCGGGGGCCGTGCGACATTGAGTGGCACGGTCCGAGGGCGGGAGGCGCATCGGCAGCGATTGTTCGGTCCAAGCGTCCCAGGATCGACGTAGTTCCATCGGCGGGAAGCGGCCCTAGCTAACGGGTTCAGGTCGAGGAGCGCCATCTCGTGATGCAAGTAAAGGCGCCGGCAGCGGGTCAAAGAAGAACGCTTTCACAAAATATTGCCGAGCTTAACTCGTTTTAGCTCAAAGCGACCGAGCCAGACGATGCCAGGGCCTGTCTTGGAACCATACGTATCGCGGGATGACAGACAGCCTCAACGCCAAGTGCCCATTCAGTACGCTGCAATGGACAAATGGTCAGAAACAACGCATCGCATAGAGGGCGATCTCGCTCGTCCTAACCACCGCATGCACCGTAAGACCGAATCGTGCAGCGCTTGTCGCCCACAGTATGATATGAATAGGACTGAAATGATAGCCAGTCAAGCTCAACCGTGCTTGACGCCGTGTAAGTTCATGTGCACACGAACCCGCCCAACCTTTCGTGAGTTGTGTGCGTGTTTGGGCCGTGTTGATATGTGAGCCCTCCCTATGTGGTTAGAACCCCTTCTGTCAGGCGGGGCAAGTCTGCGGGACTATCACACGGCCCTAAGCGGGCCAGTACAGTGCACACGTATGGGTGGATGAAGCCAATGCTGTCGGAGTTGCCCCCTCGTTATGCCGCGCCTCTGTGTCATGCACTACAGTGGGGGCCTTAGGGGGCTGTTATTACGGTGAGAACCCATGACGACCAAGGTGCGCCTCACCCCAGCCCTGTCTGCCCTCCCTCCCACGCTTATGTGCAGCAATGTGAAACACCAGCCATGCATACTGCCTGGGCACACATATAGTCAACAAGTAAGAAGGCACCAAGCTGCGGTACAAGTCGGGGAGAAACGCAACCGCGAAGCAATTGCGTCCTTGTATTAACTAGAATATTTATAGGAATACATGCCAATGCGGCCGTATTATCTTGGCCGGTCGACCACTCTAGCGGCCCGGCCCCTCTTTCTTCGTCCCCCGGCACTGACATAGGCAGTGAAGGGGGGTGCACTTCGCAAGGACTAGGCCTCCAGGGCACCAACTGCGCGCCCAACTGAGCAGGAGGCCAGGGCTTGGGAACAGCCCATTGCTTGTGAGCAATGGGCTGCGTAAATTCCAAGGAGGACGTGCTGGCCGGCGTGCCGCCTGGCAAGGAGTTCACGGATATCAACCAGGATGCCGGCGTGCTCTCCGTCTATTTGACGGGCGGGCCGCTCACAGCCAAAGACTACAAAGAGCGCCTCGTTTCGTCGGAGGGAACGCAGACGGTGTTTATGCCGCAGTCCGGCTACACCATCCGCTATGCCTTCGTCAGCCAGCGGGGTTACTATCCGGACGCGCCCAGCAAGGCCAACCAGGACTCCTTCAGCGTCCAGACGTACTTTGGAGGGGACGCGGAGCAGTGCTTCTTTGGGGTATACGACGGGCACGGAGAGTATGGGACACAATGCTCCCAATTCGCGAAGGAGAAGGTGGGCCCTGGCAGAGTCTTTGGAAGGGGCGGACGTGACATGGGCGTTAGCGGGCCGTGCGTGGGAGCATGGAGGGCACCCCCAGTGGGGCTGGGGACTGCAGGGACGGGTCGTTGGGTGGAGGGTAGGCAGGACCCAACAGCCCAGAAGCCCAGCGCAGCTGTCGCACCGCCCCCGTCTCCCGCCGCTCGCAATCGTGAGGAGCGTCACGTGCGACGCCCGCAGACTCTCCACCTTCGCCCAGCGCGGCCCGCTTCGTTCGGCCCCCCCGCTCTCGCGGCATCCCTCCCGCCCCCCATGCACACGCCCGTTTCCCATGCCACACTATTCCGCTGTACTTTCCGCTGCCCCAGGTCCCCGAGAACCTGCTGAACAACACCCACTTTGCGGTCAGCCCGGAGATCGCCTACCACCAGGCCATGGTGCTGTCCAACAACCAGCTGCACAGGTGCAGTGCGGGGCGGGGCGGGGCGGGGCGGGCTGCGCCTTGCGGGCATCGGGAGGTGGGGAGAGCTGGTCGATGAAGAGTCGACCAGCAGGCAGGGGCGGCAGGGGCAGCAGGGGGCAGCAGGGGCGCAGGGGCAGTGAGGAGGGCCGATGGCCCGGGGGCTAGCGAGGGGTCGCGGGGGCTGGGCCCACCGCGTGCGGGGCCTCGTGCGGGGACACGGGGTGCAGCGACCGGCCAGCCAGCGGCCACTAGCAACCAGCGGGCGTCGCACGCCTACCACCCATGCAGCTGGCACGGATGCGACCGGCCCCACCCTTCTCCCCTCAATTTCGCTCCCGCCTCTTGCCCCGCCCCTCCTCCAACGAGAGGGACGGCACGCCCTGTTTGGGCCGCTTCTAAGGGGTGGAAGACGCTCTAAGCCCCGCTCTACCCGCCCCGACTTGCATCCCCAAAACAAACCCTGAATGTGCGCCCCCGCCTGCCCCTGCCCCTGCCCCTGCCCCTTGGGCTCTTTCCCCCAGGTCGGACGTGGACGACTCCATGTCGGGCACCACCGCCATCACGGTGCTGGTCCGCGGCCGCACCGCCTACGTGGCCAACGTGGGCGACTCGCGGGCGGTGCTGGCGGAGCGGCACGGGGACAAGGTGGTGGCGCAGGACCTGTCGTACGACCAGACGCCCTTTAGGTGGGCGCTGCGCGAGGGCTGCGCGGGGGGGGGGCACACGGGTCGGGGTGGTGGGGGAGGGGTCGGCGGGGGAGGGGTCGCGGCTGTGCGCATGGTGCGGTGTGGGGGGCCAGGGCATGGGGTTGGGTGGCCGGGGGAGGGGGTGCGGCGTGCTGCCAGCGGCAGCTGCCCTCACGCCCCGACGCCCGTTTTCCCGCGGGGCGGCTCTCTCGCGCCACCCCCCCCGCCCTCCCTCTCGCTCCCCTGCCCCACTTGGAAGGGGATTGGTCTGCTCCGAGGCGCACCTCACCAAGTTGCCTCCCTCGCGGCCCCGGCTCCCCCTTTCCCCCTTTCCCCACCCCCAGGCGTGACGAGTGTGAGCGCGTTAAGCGCTGCGGCGCCCGAGTGCTGACGCTGGACCAGCTGGAGGGGATCAAGGTGCGGGGGCGGGAATGGGGATAAGGTTGCGTGGGGATAAGGCAAGGTGTGTGTGGGCGTAAGGGCATGAGCCGGAGGCGCCTGGGCAGGTTGCCCGAGTGGCATATCTCATGGGCCGCCGCAACAGGACGTGCGCCGCCCCGGCTGGGCGTGCGGCCCGCTGCCTCCGCGGCGGCTGACCCCGCCCCTCCACACGGGGGCCGGTCTGGGCCGCGGCCGGGCGGTGGGCCGGCGGGGCGAGCGCTGCCCAGGGTGGCCGCTGTCCGCCGGTGTCGGCCCGTGGCCTGCGATGCTGATGTGGTTCCTGGCATCTGTCCCCAGCGCCCCCCCGTGCCCTGCCCAACACCGGCCGGCCAACCATGACACCTGCCAGCACCGCCTCGTCCCCTCCTTACCCAACACGAAACCGTGCTCCTCCGCCCGGGTCTCCTCGCCTTGCGGCAGGACCCCAACGTGGAGTCTTGGGGCACCGAGGAGGAGGACGACGGCGACCCGCCCCGCCTGTGGGCGCCCAACGCCACCTACCCGGGGACCGCCTTCACGCGCAGCATCGGGGACAGCGGTGAGCCGACCCGCGGGCCGGCGGGGGGGCGCCGGCGGGGACGGGGGCGGGCAGCACCATTGGGGTGGAACGGGAGGGACTGCAGGGCAAGGCGGGAATGGCGGGTCCCGAAGCACCCGGCGCGGGGTCCCGGGGATGGGAGTGCCCGCTGTGGCGGCGTCATCGCTTGTCTGCTCGTTGACGCTCCCCAATCCCGCACCCGTGCATGTCTCCCCTCGCCACGCCCCCACCTCCCCCACCCACCCTGCGGCATCGGGGCAACGGAACACCGGGAGCCCTAGCCCCTCCTTTCCACCCTCAGCGCTCAGCCTGTTGTTTCGATGTTCGGGAGATGAATGTGCCCCAGGGCTTCTCTACTGAGAATGCCTTCCAACCATCTACCCCCGCCCACCCCGCGCCACCGGCTGCCCCCCCCCCCTCTGTCCGCAGCCGCCGAGCGCATCGGCGTGTTCGCGGAGCCTGAGGTGGTCACCAAGCAGCTGTCGGCGCAGCACCCCTTCATCGTCATCGCGTCGGACGGCGTGTTCGAGTTCCTGTCCAGCCAGTCCGTGGTGGACATGGTGCGCGTGGAGAGGGGGGGCCGTGAGGGAGAGGCGGGGGCGGGGGCGGCAGGGGAAAGTTAGGGGGAGGACTGACAATCGCGCTGGCGGGGGAGAGGGTAGCATGCGTGCCAGGCATTGGCGTGAGGTCGGTGGGAGGCTGCGTAAAGGTTACGGTGGTTGCAGTCGCGAAGCGGCCGGGCGCCTGCGGACAGCGATGGCGGCGGCGGACCGATCCATCGTGGCGTAGCGTGGCAATAGTCACGTTAGCGCCCATCCTGCGCCCATCCTGCGCCCATCCTGCGTCATGCACTACGACGCGCTTACCGTCTTAGCCAAAGCCCCCCAACCCCACCCGGAGGAGGCAAGGACCGGCTTGGCCGCCGGAAGGGACATACCCTGCTGGCGCGCAGCTCGTCGTTATTCATTCACCTTTCCCTTCACCCCCCACCCCCACCCGGTCCCCTCGCGCCCCCCCCCCCAGGTGACCAAGTTCGAGGACCCGCAGGAGGCGTGCCTGTCTGTGGTGGCCGAGTCGTACCGGCTGTGGCTGCAGCACGAGACGCGCACCGACGACATCACCATGATCGTCATCCAGTTCCAGGGGCTGGAGGACGAGGCGCCGCAGATGGCGCTACCCACGCCCAGCGGGT
>LSYV01000035.1:376757-397039 GCA_001584585.1 Gonium pectorale | reverse complement strand
CGCGCCGGGGGAGAGCGGCGTCCGCGGCGGCCTGCCGAGCGGGTCGGCGGGCGAGCCGCTGGGCGCGCTGCCCAGTTGCTGGCGCGGCGCGAGGGTTGGCGGGGCTGCCGCCCCGGCTGCCCACCACGGCCAGCGCCGGCAGCGAGCCGAAGCGGCCGCTGATGGGCGGCAGCGCGCTGCCCTTGGCGCCGCCGGTGCTGCCCGGCGCCTTGATGGAGATGCCGGGGCCCACCGGGGTGTCCTCCACGCTGCTGCCGCGGCCCTTGCCGCCCGCCGGCACCCCGCCCGCCAGCTCCTCGTCCACCTCGGCGAAGCGGCGGTGCAGCACCTGGAGACGGGAGGCGCATCGGGGTTTGGGGTTTGCGGGTTGGTGGGTGCCCGGTCCACTGCTGGAGTCATCAGGCCAGGCGCTGTGGATGGCAGTTCAGTCAGGTGGAGACAGCGGACGCGGCCCTGTCCGGCAGGACAGTGACACCCCGAGGCAAACCTGCCCATGCAGGCAACGCTCCCCACTTCCCATTCCCCCATGCCGTCCCGGGCGCAAGCGGGGTGAATGTAACCGTGCAGTGCAGTAGGGAGTCCCCGCCTCGACCCTCCCGCCCGCCTCACCTGCATCAGTGCGGGCTTGAGGCCCGCCCCGACCATCTTCTCCACCTCGAACGGCTGCCCCGCCGCCTTGCGCGTGCGGTACACCTCCGCTACCAGCCGCACCGCCGCCGTGCGGACCTTGTCGTCGGGCATGTCCAGCGCCGGCCGCGTGAAGCGGACAACGTCCTCGGCCATTAGGGCATCACCGCCTTTGCCAGCAGCGGCGGCAGCGGCGGGCGTGCGGCCGGCAGTGCCAAAGCCCATCTGCTGCTGCACCTACAGGCGGGTCGTGGGTGGGGCAGGGCCAGGCGGTAACTTCACGGGTTCGACGCCAAAAGATCGGGGTCCGGGTATGACATGGGGGTGGCGAATGTTGGAAAAGCGGAACGCTTCCACTTCTATTAACAGAAGCAGATCGCCATCTCTGGGATTGGCGATGAGGCTACAGTGGGGAACAGCGTGCCGACTACAGCCGCTGCGGGCCCCGCCAAGGCTGATAGTCCCGCAGCGCATAGCATGCCCGTTGTCCCAATCCAGCTCCCGGCCCTGAAGCACGTCCCTAATTGCTTTGACGCCCCCCGGCCCGCCCGCGACCCAGACGCCCTTCCCCGGAAGCAGCCCCAGGCGCCGCCGCAGGACTCGTGGTCCCCTCCCGGAGACGCCCCCGCCTGTAGCCCTTTTCCCGCCCCCTGGCCCCACTCGCCCCGCCCCGCCCCGCCCCGCCCGCTGCTCCACCTGCACGTTGAGCATGCACGTGATGAGCTCCAGGCGGCCCGACATCTGGATCGCGGCCGCCGCGCCGCTCTGGCTCTTCTTGGGGATGGCGCTGAGTGCGTGCGGCGCCAGGAAGGCCAGACCCAGGGCCGGCTGGTTGGCCAGCGTCAGGAGAGCCTGGATGGACGTCTCCTGCGGAAGGGGTCGAGCGCGATTGGTAGGGGACAGGGCTCAGGTGCTGTACACAGGCTAGCACCGCAATGCACCCGGTTAGATGCGGGCTGGGACCGTGGAGGCCCCGCCCCGCCCCGCCCCCGCTGACCTGGATGCGCGCATTGTTGTTGCCCACGCGGTGCAGCAGGGTCGGCATGAGCGGCTCCAGGCCCTGTGTGAGCACGCCGTAGGGCAGGTTTGGCGAGTAGGTGGCCACCAGGGTGGACAGCAGCTCCAGGGACGCGTAGTACAGCGGGGCCACCTTGTCTCTGTGAGGGGATAGGGGGAGGCAGGCATGAGAGCGGGCGACGCGAGCGAGGGAGCAGTTGAGCAGGAGAGGAGATGCTGCACAGCAGAGGGGCTAGGGCTAGAACGAAAACCCCTGGGGGTAGCCGGCCATCCTCCCGCTGCCGGCACGCCGGTGTGACAAGTTGCTTGATGCGCTGTGGACTAGATAGATTGGTCCCTGGCGCAGTAGCCAGGACGGATCCCACCTTCCTACGAGCTCTTAAGCGCTGAACCACAAGCGGTGTTGGGCCTCTGGCGCCACCCGGCGCTCCGGTTCCCACCGCAGCGGGTCTTCCCCTGTCGCTGCGCCCCCGCCCCCCGCCCACCGTCACCGTCTCTGCCACCGGAAGCACCATCCCTCCAGCCCCAGTCCCGGCGCTCGACTCTAGACCTAACCCAAGGCCCCCTCGTAACCACCCTGCCCCTACTTGAGCGCCTTGTCGAGCAGCTGCGTGACGGTGTTCCACACGTCCTCGGGCGACCGCTCCGCGTTCCAGCGCGCGTTGCCCAGGCTGCGCATCACCGCCTGCAGCGCGTGCTCGCGCGTCTTCCAGTCGGGCGAGTGCAGGTTGCGCACCGTGCTCTCGCCCAGGACTGCCGTCCAGGCGACCGCGTCG
This sequence comes from Gonium pectorale, assembly GCA_001584585.1. Taxonomy (NCBI): domain Eukaryota; kingdom Viridiplantae; phylum Chlorophyta; class Chlorophyceae; order Chlamydomonadales; family Volvocaceae; genus Gonium; species Gonium pectorale. Next base: position 394,619 of record LSYV01000035.1, on the reverse strand, counting down.
TCGGGCACCTGCACCGCCGCCGGCAGGTCCGCTGCGAGCTTGGTGCCGTCCGATTGGGCGCCCACGTAGTCGATCTTCTTGGGCCCTCGCCGAGTGGGGGTCATCACGTCGTTACTGTTGCCACCCCCCGCACCCGCTACGGCTGGCCGCTCATCGTAGGGAATGTCCACGGCGAGCGGTTTCTGTGCGGGAGGCGGGGACTCCGATGGCGAAGCCTCGGCGGCGGCTTCTTGGGGCTGTGATTGTGCCTTTGGTGGCGGCGAGGATCGGGACGGTATTGAGGCGGGTGCAGAAGAGGGAGGTGTGGGGGCGGCAGCGGTAGCGGGCGCCTCGTCGGCCGAGGGCCGAGGCCTCTGCGGGCAGGTTAACCGACGGGAGGAGGGTTTCAGTGAGGTGGCAACAGTCGGAGGTCGCGGATGTTGAACTGCGTTCCGATAGCAATAAGCATTATCGCGGGTAAAATTGCGCGGCTGGCAGTGCAGAAGACGGGCTGCGGCTCTAAGAACGACCCATGTATCGACATTTCCCACCTGCGAGCCGCGCTCGGTCGCTTCTGAAGGAGACGCTGTCGATGCCGGAGACGGCGACTCGGGTGGTGCAGACACAGTTACAGGGCTTGGTCCGTCATCTTTAGGCCGCGTCGCTGCGTCTGGCGTGAGTGCACGCTTGGGCATCTCCGGGGCCGGGCTTGTTCCATCAAGGCCCTCCAAGCGCGATGGCGCAGACCCAGGCTTCTTTGGCTCATCCTTTTTCTTCTTGTCCTTGTCCTTTGAGAAGATTGAGCCCATGCTGTTTGACGCGGCCCTAACGCAGCAAGGCGAGCCTCAGGGTAACTATACACGTGCCACAAGCATAACAGCGTCGCGTCCGTCAGGTCCGGTGCGAAGCCATTTCCGCTTCCTATCGACCCAGTACCATACGCTTTGGAATCCTATGAACAGTTCCGGGCCGCCAAGAGCTTCAGTGGCGCTTAGGGTGCCTACGGCGACCCGCGGCCCGGTCAGTTTATTTGGCATTGCAGGACATTGTCGTACTTCGATACGCGGCGCAGGCGGCAGGCCCTTCCTCTATTGGGTGTTACAAGATAATCAAGCAGAGGTTTAGGAATGTATTGAAGGAGGCCTGCCGATTCGACACCAGGCCAGCCTGGAGTTCTACGTCTCGCATCCCCGGGCCATGCAAATGGACATATCGTGGGGGCTCACAAGATCCCCGATGGGCGGATATGGTGGATTCGGTCCCGCCCCGTGTCCTTTCCACACAGGGAGGTGCTTAGGGCGCAAGGGTGCAGGGTTCAAGGCTGCAGGTGGGTTGGCAGACGGGGCAAGGCAGGCGCAGCTTCAGGAGATCGCGTTATCATGAGGCTGACTGCCCATGACAGTGCACTTACAGGAGGGCCGTAGATGACTCTGGACACTTGGTGCGCGAAAAATGGCATTCCGTACAATCTTTAACCATGCTAGTTGCATGTGCAGCCAGTGAGACTCACAGTTCCCGTGCAACCACCTCCATCAGCCACAATGCCGCATGCAGAGGAAGCCGCCTAAAGGCAGGCGAACCTGGCGAACCAGCGTCACGGTGCGCATTATATGAGCACCGAAATGCCCACTGCCACTATACCGGCTGTTCAAGACCTGGTAGATTTGCTTAAAGATTTGATAACTGCCAGTTCACAAGGCAAAAGAGCACGGTAGTCATGCGCCGCCATCGCCGTAAGGACTTGTCCAGGGCACCGCGTCAGGGTCACGTTCGCACTCAATGTCAACATGAAATGACACTCCAGTCCAGGGGCAGTCAGTAAGGGGGAGCCTGTTATCTGTATCTGTCTGTCAGTCAAGGCACTGGAGATCAGACATTGGACAGCTGCTGTGCAAAGCTCTTGAGCCACGCGCTGTGCTGCTGGAGTAACGACCGCGCCAGGTCGACATTGTTAACGCCTGAACCGGCCCCGGCGTTGCCCACAAGCAAGCCGCCAGGCGCGCCGGGTGGGGAGGGGAGGTTCCCGCGGCCCGGTGACGTCGTCCGGCTCCCGGGCCGGGCCTGCGCGCCCGCCGCCCCTGACGCGTTGGCGTTGCCTGCCAGCGTGGCGCTGGCTGTGGCGGTGGCCCTTGAGGTGAGGGCCGTCAGCTGTTCCCGCATGCGATGGAGCTGCGGGCAGTCGTGCACGCGGCAAGGGAAAGTGGGGTGCTGTAGGGATGAGCTTTCCGCCAAGAGCCTTCTGCCACGAGTCAATGAACCAGCCATGCGGCCTAGACCCGGTTTCTGCCCGTGGCGACTGGCAGAGATGAACTAAGTGCTGAAGCAGATCCTAGATGTCGCCTGCGGCATTTCGCACGCGGGGCAATGAGCCACCATGGCTGGCGGAAGCGGGTCACTCCACAGGAGTGGCGAGTGTGCGCACCTGCTTGCTGTCCTCGTTGAGTCGGTGCACCTGCTCCTCAAGCCCCGCCTTGGCGTTCTGCAGCATGGCCAGCCGCTCCTCGCTGCCGGGCCCTGCGGAGGACATGGTGGCCTTGAGGTCCTCCTGCGGATTGGGGTGGGGTAGAGGGGGACAGCAAGGGGCGGAGCGTTGTAGCTCACTAGATGCTTGGCCGCGTGCAGAACCAAGGACTCAAGTGGCGCTCGGCCCATTACCGTATCTGCTGACTATGACAATCCTGCACGGCATTCATCCGCTAAGGCACCACAGCCAGAGTAACTCAAACATACAGAAGGACGTGGGAGTGCAGTCCGGCGGACACTGCGGGGATGGGTGGTGGTGGTGGGCTGGGGGGGGAGAAGAAAACGGTTGAACGCACTGGCTTCCACGTGAAGCCTCCTGTCCGGCGGTCAAGCCATTGTTGCATGCGGTCCGCCGGCTCCCGGATTTCGTGGGGGAGGGCCTGGCACAGGAGCGCAGGCATACCTTCCAGTCGCTCCTCGCTGCCTGCAGTATTGAGGAGCGCTCCTTGAGGTAGGCCTTCTGCAGCTTGAGGTACACCCACGCCTGCACGAGCGGAGCCGCAGCGCCGTACGGAAGGAGCGAAGAGCAATGTCGGCACGCGACACCGTCCAGAAAGCCACAAGCTACAGCAAAAGGTCGAGCCTCAGGATTGACAAATGCGTTGAAGCTAAGCTTTGCAAAGGTCCGCCAGACCAGGACACACTGTTTCCCGTCACTGCGCCACAACCCACCCTCGACAGGACCGGGTCCTCCGCGGCCGCGGGCGGCAGAGGCGTTGTGTTCCAGTCCACGTTGCCTGATTGCGACAGCTGCGTAGACTGCCCGAAAGCTCCAGGCCGGAGCCGCTCCGGGGATGGTGCTGCCCCCGCCTGCGTCTGCTTGCTGGTGACTGCGTCAGCGCGGGGGCGAGGGGTCCGACGCCGTCAGAAGACTGGTCAATGGTATCGAGCGCACGGAACGCACAACGCGACAGCGGTGCAGTACCTAGCCATGAAATGGAAGGCTTGATCAGCGCGACCGACACACGGCGGTGGCAGGCACGTCGCGCACTTACGTGGCATCAGCAGCTGTAGGCTGCGGTGCAGGTTCTCCGCGAGACTGACCAGGTCTGGCAGGTTGGCATGGGCGCTCTGCGCGGCTGCGGCAGCGCTCTGCGCCGCAAGCGCCGCCGCGTACTGCGCCGCCGCAATGTCAGCAGACGATGGCGCCGCAGCAGCTGCCGATGACGCGTGCATGCCGTACTGTGGTGCATGCCCGCCATACTGCGCACCGCCGGCAAGTGTAATCGATTGTCCCAAGTTCATGAAGTGTTGCTGCTGCTGTGTGGGCGGCTGCATGGGGTCATTTGGAAGCATGAGAGGCGGGGGGTGGTGGCCCGACACAGTGACGGAGTATCCCGATGACGGCATGTACTGCTGGGCGCCAGCCTGGGCGGAACCCGGCAGCTTGGGGCTAACGGCCGGCAGGGGCCCCTGCCACATGTTGGTGGACCCCCGCAGGTCGTCCCCTAGGGTGTTGGTCGAGGAGGCTCCGGGCGCCGCGGCGCGTGAAGTGGCGGTGGAGGCCGCGAGGCCGGCGTGGTTGAGCTGCCCCAGGTGCGGGTCTTCTGGGGGGTAGCCGCCCCGGGAGCCCTGGCGCATGGGCAGCAGCGGTGCGGCCGCCGCCGCAGCAGCAGCGGCCTGCTGCTGTTGAAGGCGGGCCCGGTAAAGCTCGCGCTCGCTGACGACCTGTCATGTGCGGCAGGAGCGCCAGCAGGGGTGGCACGTTGAAACACAAAGGTGCGGACTGCAAACGGCTATAAAGGGGCAGACGGCTCTATGCCTGTGCGGCGCATCTTTTGGGCCCGTAGCCCCGCAGGCCAGCGCCTGTGTCACGGCATGTGGTCGATTGGCCTTCGGCCCGCTGGCCGATTAGTCCTCATCGTCCCGCTTCATTCACTCCCCGCCCACCTGCGCCTCCACGTCCGCCCGCATGGCCGCCATCTTGCTGGCCAGCAGCGTGCGCCGCTCCGAGTCAACCGCGTCGTCCACGTTCCGGAGCATCTGGCCTCGCTTCAGCTCCAGAAGGTCCTTGCCTGGTGGGTGAGGTGGCAACGGGGAGAAGCGGAGAGAGGGTATGAGTATCATATCATGCGCGGAAAATGTGGAGGACACGACCCCCCTCCCCACCACGTTGATACAGAGCAATACGAGCGCACTTGCGGCATTCTCACATGCCAGAACCATGGGTATTGAGTATCCGCGTCTTGCACCCAGAGTATCCCAGATGGGCATCACGAGGCAACTCACTCTGGTCGAGCACCGCCGCATACATGGAGTCGGTGTCTGCAAGCTCCTTCTGCCTGCGCAGCAGCTGCGTGGCCACGCTCTCCAGCGCCGAGGAGCGCTCTGCCAGCTCGGAGCGCACGGCGCGCAGCTCCGCCTGATTGGACAGCAGCTGGGAGCGCACCTCCTCCAGCTCGGCTGTGCGGGCGGCTACATCGGCCTCCATCTGCACGCGCTGGGACTGTGGGGACAGGGACGACAAGCGCGGAAAGGTGGGCCGAAAGGAAGCAGGGCGGGAAGCAGGGCGGGTTAGACGGTGCGGAGTCCAGGGCTCAGGCCCCGGCCCGGGAGGTGGCCATGCGTTGCATGCTTGGGCGATGCCTTTTGACTCTACCTGTACCCGGGTCCCGAACCCGCCGGGGTTGCGACCCCACCAACGCCCAGCCCCGGCCCCCCTCCTCGGCAGTCCCCGCCTCGCCTTGAGCAAGCTGCACTGGCCCTCCGTGCGGGTCAGCTCCGCGGTTGCAGAGGCTAGCTGCGCCCTAGAGGCGTCCAGCGCGCCACGCGCAGCCTGCGGACGGGCGGGAGGATAGGGCACGCATGCAGGAATTCATAACTGAAACCCGTTACGCACCGAATGGAAGGTGCTTACTAAGGAGCGTAAGCGTGATGTGGCTTACCTCAAGCTGCTTCTGGAGGCCCTCGTACTCCATGGTTGCGGCGCTCTTCAACTGCTCGACCACTTTTATTTCCTGCAAAGCGGCAAGCCAGGGGTTCCGTCATGTAGCCATGTGTTAATGTGAGTGGTGGCGCTGAGGCCCGGGTGTCCAGTCGCCATCGCCAGTTCAGCGCAGCAGCATGCCGCTACCTCTTGTCATCGGGGACGGCCTCCTGCTGCAACGTACCTTCGCCTGCAGTGCCGTCCGGGATGCCGAAAGCTCCGCGTTAACCTCCTGCGATTAGCAAGCGACAGGCGGCAGGTAAGGAGTACGAAAGTGCGATCAATGCAAGCTGTTATAACCCACCAGCTAGGGCCGCATGATTGCTGACAGCCTGCGACAGCGCAGCCCCACAAATGCGCTACCGCCATGTGGCCGGCTGGCAGGCCCTTAAGGTGAATATATGCTGTCGCACACACAAACCCGTCCTATGCGTCGTTTCGTTTCAACACCCGTCATCGAAAGCAGCCCGCTGCCCCCCAGGTGCGCATGCCCTGCCATCCGCGAAGGTACTGCAGCGGCTCTTCTTACCGTGAGCTCCGCCTGCTTCGTCGCCAGCTGCTTGCTGAGCGCCCTGAGCTCGTCCTCCCGGTCCTGCACGTCGACCGCCAGGCGCTTCAGGGTGGCCTGGTGGGCGGTCACCTGGGCGGACAGCTGCTCAGACTGCTCGCGAAGGGACTGCAGAGAAGGGAAGCAATCGGGCAGGGGCCAGGGCAGGGGCGCAGGCGAGGGTGGGCGTCAGCGAGTGGTGCAAAGTTCGTGCTGCCTACAGGCTACATAAGTGCCGAAGGCAATCTCCAGAGCGGCATTTTTCGCCGCGCCCCGTAAGCCCCGTTGACTGTGCGGCTGCCGGCTGGGGCCCTTTAAAGTGCATAATGTCGACCCGCCCGCCCGAGAAGCCATGAAGTGCCGCTACGCATGCTGGCATCATCATCACCTCGAGTATCATTCCCTGCCCTACATTGATGCGGTTCTGCGTCTCCAGATGCTCCGCCTCCGCAGCCGCGCGCTTGGACTCCGCAACACGGAGCTGCGGGCACAGAAAGCGAGTACATACTGTTTGCTGCACTTCACCGACGCAACAGAGGGGTGGCGAAATGTCCAGTCACGGCGGCCGCTAGGGCGCCCGCGCCTTGTGCAGTCTGCGCGGGCCCCGATGCGCACGACGCAGCGCTTAGGGTGAGCATCGCGTGTCAGCCCCCAGCTCGGCACCCCGGGCCGGCACGCCTCACCCCAACCCCATCCACCTGCTCCTTGGCCGCCTCCAGCTGCGCAGACTTCTCGCGCAGCTCCGCCGCCTTGCCCGCCGCACTGCCCACCATGGTCTCGAACTCGCCGCTCTTCGCCAGCAGCGCAGCGTTCACCTGGGACAGCTCAGCCCGCTTGCCGCGAAGCTCCGTCTCGGTGGCGGCCAGCACAGTTGTGTGCGCCCCCGAGGTCTGCCGCAGCATGGGAGGCGACGGCGGGCAGGACGCGCATTCAGCCAACGGCAACGGCGACAAGCATTATTTCCGAGTGCACGCTGGGAGCTGGGGAGCAGGTGAGCAGACTGCTGCCATGTCAGCTGCTCAGGCATGGCTCCCGGGTCCAGACTGGAGTCACGACGCAGGGCGCGGAGCTCACTGACTGAGGCTAAGAAAGGGCCCCGAGTCCCTATCCCGGCTCGCGCCATCCGTGCCATTCACGCGGCGGTCAAAGCTGCAGCAGCTACGGTCATTTGAGCCTGGACCTGTGGCACGCACCAGCTCCCGCTCGTTGGCCTCTAGTGTGCATTTCTGCGCCCTCGTGCGGCTCTCCAGCTCCGCCAGCTCAGCGGCCTTCTCGGCAATCTGCGAGTGATAAGCGCGAGGTAAGGTAAGGGAAGACTTTGGCGCTTGGTGTGACCAGCTGTGCAGCTGTGGTGGCGCATGGAGATGCCGTACAAGCCGTGGGCCGGGTAACGCAGCTGACCCCGGCGCTGCCCGCGGCGCACCTCCCGTTCGAGCCGCCGCAGCTCCACCGACTTCTCCGTGAGCGACTCCTGCGAGCAACATAACACATGCGGCAGGCGGGCATCAGGAGTGCACGCAGACGGCTGCATTCCTGGCTCGAGAGCGCCGGCGCTCCAGTGACGTCGTCCTTGCCCCAGAGCTTGAACCAGTCCCCTGCCCCCTGCATGACGCACCTGCAGCTTCGCCACGCTCTCGCCCCGAAGCCGCTCCCGCTCAGTCGTAAGCTCGGCATCCACCTGCGTGGGGGCAGGCACGTTAAGGCACGGTGCGGCGTGAAGTGACAACAGGAAGCAAGGTGTCCCGCATGCCCTCTGCGTCGCACTGTCCCAGGGCTTGCCGAAGGAGTTTCGCCGATCTGCGATGACGCAGACAACGATAGCCTCGCCCCATACGGCCTGACCCCTCCCACCACCGAGGCACGGTTGACCATGAACAAACACGCTGCAGCGCACACCCAGCCAACCGCCTCATACCCCTGCCCGCATGCCTCACTCCTGCATTACAGCCCGCATTTCATTCCATAACACAGCCCGCCTCCCCACCTGCTTCTGCAGCTGGGCTTTCGCGTCCTCGTACTGCCGGCTGAGCGCCTCCTGCAGCTGCGCGATCCGCTCGTCCGCGCGGCGGCGCAGGTCGGCCTCTGTGGCGGCCGTGCGGCGTATCACCTCCTCCTCCTCTCGCGCGTGGTGGTCGTGGTCGGTCGCCCGGTCAAACAGGCTGGTGTTGGTGGCGGCCCCGTAGGAACCCATGCCCGTGCTGCGGGCCGGCGCAACCGCCGTCACCGCCGGTGCCACCCCGTTATGGCTTCCCGCCAGGTGCTGTTGCTGCTGCTGTTGCTGTTGCTGCTGCTGTTGCTGCTGAGTCGGGGAGAGCTGTTGCACCGGGAGAGGGATTGGGAGCGGGTGCAGCTCGGGCGCGGCCGTGGGGGTCAGTGGCAGCAGTGAGGGCGAGGGTGGGGAGTCCGGCACCTGGGGTTTCCCTCGGGTGGTGGTTACGCTGCTCGCCCCGACGTCGTGTCTCCCCAAGGGGTGCGGGTCTTCGTTGTCGTGGTCAGACTGATAGCGCCGACTGTGGGTCAGTCCGCCGGGGGGTGAATCCCCGGGCCCGGATGCGCGGCCAAATGCGCTGATGCCCGCGGCGCCAGCACCGGCGCCAACAGGCGAAATAAGCTTGGCCGAGGCAGAAGGGCCCAGGTCGTCGTTGTTGCGCATCCCCGGCTCCACCGCCTCCCCCTGCGGCTCAAGTCCCACTTCAATCTCGTCCCCGTCGTCGTCATCGAAGTCAAACTCCGCAAACTCATCGTCGTACTTTTTACTGCGCCGCAGCGACGAGGCGCCACCCGCCGGCTTCGCCCCACCTGCGCTTGCAGTGCTGCCGGCGGCACTGCCAAGCGGAGAATTGACGCCCCAAGACGGGCCCCCGGTGGCGCCGCCACCACTGCGCGCGCTGCCGGGACCGTTAACAGTCTGTGCCCCGGCCACCGAGCTTCCCCGGCTGTCCATGCTGGCAGTTGGCAGGATACCAGGAGGCGGCACAAAGCCCAGCACCCCGGCCCCGCCGGAGGGCTTGGCCTCCGCAGCGCTTTCGTCCTTCCCGGGCGCGTCCTTGCCGCTCTTGGCGCCCCCGGAGGCACCGCCGCTAAGGGAGGTGGGCTTCCCGCCCTGCTGCGCCGTCGGTGTGGCGGTGCCCGAGCCCTGCGCGGTGCTGCTGGTGCCGGTCCTGCGGCCCCCCTCGTCGGGCAGGTCCAGATCCGTCATGGCCGCCGTCAGAGAGCTACGGGGGCGCCGTGCGGGGAGGGGATACGAGCGGCAGACGGCGCATGTCATACAGTATGCAGGGGGAGCGGTGCGGGGTGCGTCGGCTATCAAGTCAGCAGCCCGAGGCCCCGATCCGCATGCTCAAGGAGGCAAAGACCTGTCGCGGGTGCAGTCCGTACCAGGTCGCACCTGACACTGGACGAGAAGCTTTTCAGCGATGACTCATCCAGATCCCCCGTTTCCCGCTGCCGCTGCGCATTGCTTTGCGCCGCCCCGGCGGGCTTATCGTCCGCCTTGGCAGCATCCTGGCTCCCGCCCCAGCCGTTGCGCTGATGCCCGGCCCCGGCGACGCCGCCACTGGCGCTGCCTCCCTTTACGGACTTAGCGCCCTCCTCCTCCTCGTCGCCGTCGCTGCTGCTACTGCTGCTCGTGTCGTCGCCTCCATCGAGAGCTCCCTGTGTGCACGATGGCGCGTGAGGAGTGCAATAGCAACCGGATGATACGCGCGCGCGTGCCGTCTTGCGTCAGGGCCCGAGCATTGTTGACCCGCACGCCTGTCAGCCCATACTCATGTGGCCTCTCATGCACACCCCATCCCGGCAGCCCCACCTGCAGCCCGTAGTCTCGCGCCTCGTTTATAAAGTCCTGAGGGAAGGGGTTCCTTGCAGGTGAGCAGGGCTCAAGAACGCCGTGGCTAGGGACGACAGCAGAGTGGCCGTCGTACATTGGTGTATGCCCAGAGACAGCATCAGCGTCTGCGTTCGCTGGCTGCTACACACCGAAGCCCTCGGTAGGGAGGGACAGCAGTTCCATGCCGTGGCAAACGCGACTTCCCGCACATCTCCATGCGCCGCTCACCGATGCCTTCGAGCTGCTTAGCCCGAGAGGGCTGGGATTCCTTGGTCGATTCAGACCACCACGTTGGTCCGAAGTGAAGGACTGTCTGGGTTTGGCCGCCTGCAGCTTGGCCTTTTCGTCCTGATACTTTTTCCTGCGGTTTCAGGGCATACTCACAGCCTATTGGCATTGGTCACGTGAGCGCGCCCACGGCGATGCTCGGTACTTTGGGTTGCACTGCAGCACCGCTATCCGCACTTGCGTGGCGCATGAACACGACGAACGTGTGCCAGCGCACAGGACACACACCCCATTCCTGCGCCGTGTCCGGAAACCCACCGATAGTGCTCGTCGCAGGGATGGTCCCAAATGCTGTCCCCCGTGTTAAAGTTGAAGTAGTATATGTCCCCGGTCGGAGTTTTGCAGGGCTTCCACCCATCGGGGAGGGGGGACTTCAACCCCTCCCGCGCAATCCAGAAGAGCTCCTGCAAGACACATTACCCCGTGGGTTTTGCTCTCAATGGACTCCCGCGCGTAAGAGGTACGCAGTCCACCCCGAAGGGCAGCATCACTTCGCCTTCCCCACCTTTTCGGTTTCTGTGTCAATTCCAAGCCACTGAGCGTACTCTAATATTTCTGCAGGTGTCGTAAGTGGAGGCGGTTTAGTCGACCACCACATTCCAACATTTCTGCGTCGAAGCAGTCGCCGGACGCGCTAACCTTGCTCTGTGGGCTCGTAATGTTCGTCTATCTCCTCCTCGAGCACGACCTGGCCATCGGGCATCACCTCGCCCGAATTCGCCATCGTGCCACGCTAACGCCAGTCAGTGTCTTGGACAGTGTGTCATCGTATCTGTCGCGATATGTGTTGGTGGTCGCAATTCAATGCCCGGCATGCCGGGAGTCGATTTGGGGTCAAAGTGGGACGAGGGAGTTGACTTGAGTGTGATAGGACGCCGAAAGCAATTGTAAATGACGGCAATAAAGCAGTACGTATATTAGGAGAGAGCTGAAGCAGTTAAAGTTTCTACGATACTCAGCCCTTTTCCTCGCTGCACGTGTACATCGGCCGGCAGCAATACTGCAGCAACATACAAAAAAACGGTGACATCTTTATGGATGCTGGATAAGGCAGCTAGACAAGGGGCGAAGGTCGGAACCGCGGGTCGGGCTCCGCACCCTTTCCTGACTGCACCCCACACCTGTCCATCCGCGACCCCTGTCTACGCTCCGCACATGTGTTCGCACCCCAATCTGACGTCCCAAAGGTATGACAGTGTACGGGCACAGGTGCGAAAGCGGGCCGCTGCAACAAGGAAACAGAAACAGGGAAGGCAACCTCTACGGTCATATACACCCGGCGGTGCGATGTTTCCGGTCGGGCGCCGAGTACAGGGCATGGAGGGCGAAGGAGACGAGCAGACGGGCCACCTGGATAGTTACCTGACGACATGTGGTGGTAGAGACCGGGAGCAACGAGGGCAACCTCTATGGACATTCACACCCGAAGGCGCGACGTTTCCAATAGGGCGGGTGGGTTGGTACAAGGCAAGGCAGGTGAGGCACTGAGCAGGTGCCCACGGGATCGGCTTTGGATGCACCTGTCATGTGCAATTAGCTGCAACACCGCATCAGTGACACTAGTTGACCGGACTCCCCCCCTCGCACGCAGCCAGGAAGCTGGCGAGGGCGATATAAGTATCACACACGGCCCAAGCAACGACGGTCCAACACAGGCAGTGCGGCCGCCGAGGAGCAAGCAGGCGCCGCGCGCGGTCCACACCATACAGGACGCTCCCGAGCATCGTACTTTACACTCCGCATTTCGGCTTACCTTCAGCTGCGTACGAGGGACCTGTGGGCACAAAGTTGTAAACCAACTTATGTCAGAGAGTCAGACCCGCCCATCTACCATGAAATGAGTGCAGCGTGCTGATACAAGTATGAAAGTTGATGGGCTTGCTTAGAGCTCGGGCCAGCCTAGGGTCGCTGCGCCGACCATCCAGCCCCAAAACGCCATCGCCCGCACCCTTCACCTGCATGGCGCCGTCGCCCTCCGCCCAATAAGGTGCCGTCCCCCAAGCCGACCAGCCCCACGCCGCCGTCGCCCATGCTGCCAAGCCCCATGCCGCCGTCGCCCACGATGTCCATCCCTTCGCCGCCGTCACCCGCACGACCTAGCAGCCATTCCTGGTGCCCTCCTGGCCCCAGCAGCGGGCGTGACGTGGCGCCAAGCCCCGGCATCCAGGACGCTACTGTTGAAGTGCTTGACCCTGGATCCGCATACCTGCCCCAACGCGCCCCTTACCACTATAGGCAAGGGCACCCAATCATGACCATTCTCTGCCGCCAAAGCTTATGGAGCACGATAGCCCTTTGGCAGGCCCACTTCAGCGCGCACGTCCCGTCCGCCGCCGCGGTCACAATACGCCGCGCAGCCCACACGGACAGCGTCCGGTCTGAGACGTGTTGCCAAACGACCCTGCGGGTTTTGGGGTTCGACGACAAACTCCATCGCCCGCGTGCGCAGCGTCCTGGCAAGAAAGGGCGGGCTTGTTGGGCTGGCAGGCATACCGACGTGGCTTGGAGGAATGGAGTGTGGAGGCCCAGGTGAGGACTGGGGAGCAAAGTGTCCCTCGCGCTGACTTTACGCTGTCAGGTTGCAGGGGGGTCCGCCACGTCACAGTCTGCTATGCGCTGTGAGCCTGGGACTGGTCCGGATTGCATCCCGCCCGTGTTGCCCCCAAGAGGCCGGCGCTGCTGAGCCCGCCACAACACGCATCCACACATACCGCTCCTGTTTTCGGGAGCGTCCGAAATTTATATACAATGCAATAAATGAGCGCCCGTGCGCACGCCGCGCGCGCGTGCCGCCGCGGCGGTCCGTCGGTCCGAGCATGCATCGTTCCGTACAGCACCGCACACAGCACCGCTACGGCCCCGCCCCAGGACGCTGAAGGCAGGCCCGAAGCGCACGCCCTGGGGGGTTATCGCCGGACACGCCAGCAGTTGATCACCCCCTCGTCCCGGGAGCTCATACAGCGGTAAGAGGGGGCGCTCTGAGGCCAACCCTGCTTCCTAGCCCAGGCGCGTGTTGGCACCTTCGCACCCTCTCCACCCGCCTGCGCTGCTTGGCGTCCGACCCACATCGCTCCCTGCCGCACAGCAGCCGAACCCCCCCCCCCGCAGCACGTCTCGCCTGTTCAGTTGTTTCCCTAACAGCCAACCCGCGTCCGCACAGCCCCTCCGCCTCGTCGGCCGGCATCGCAGGGCCCCCTTCCATGACAGGCTCCCTGGTGGTAGTAGCGGCCCCGCCTGCCTGCCCGCCTACCAACGGCGGTCCCGGAGGACGCATGGCCGGCCACAGGCCAGCGCCCCGCTCGCCGCTCCCACAGTCCTAAGCAACGAGCGCGCCCTCACTTCTCCACGGGCAGGCCCTGCCCCGCCCACAGGTCGAAGCCGCCCGTCAGGTTAACCAGGTCCACGTAGCCCGCCTGCAGGGGTTGGATAAAAGGTGCGCCATTGGCGGGATCGCCCAAGTGGAGAACTGGCGTGTTCGGCGTGCCTGTGTTCGGCGCCCAATGCCAGACAACCCTGTGCCTGGCCGCCATGCATTCCGTATCGTACAGCATCGTACGGCGCCGTACCTGCGCGAGGACGTCGATGGCCATTAGGGAGCGGCGACCCGACTTGCAGCCCTGCGATGGGTGAGAGAACGGGTTTGACACTTGATACCGTCCTTGTTAGCCAGTCACCGACATGGCTGGCTCGTCCCCAACCCCACCCACACACGCGCATCCCGGTCTCGGTAAGAGGCTACGGTGGTCAGCAGCGCCTAAGTCCATGCCGAGGGTGTGGCGGGCGGCAGGGCCGCGCGGGAGTGTGCGGGCGTCCGGAGGAGCGGTTTAGCCCAGGACATGGCAGCAGTGCAGGGCAGCCGTGCAGGGCAGCCGTGGATGTGCAGGGATGGCTTGCACCGCTGGGCGCAGGCTTACCCGCGATGCCGCGAGCTGACCGGCGGGCGGGGGGGGGGCGCTGCAACGCGACCGCGCCCGTGGATCGCAACGTGTGAACTGCAACTCTCCAGGGGCTTCGGAGCCGTGCGACCGAGGACCGACCACCCTACGTGCAGATGGCCGCGGGTGGGGTGCCGCCGCCCCCAGTACCCCCCGCGCTGCCATTGCGTTGCCCTCCCACCACCGCCGCCGGGGCATCCGAGTGCCGCCCCGTGACCTTGGGTTCCGCTCCCACGACCGCCGCCCTTGCCGACCGCCCTTGCCTCACTCTCGCCTCAGCAATGATTGGCTTACCTCCCACCCCACCCCACCCCGGAGCTATTGCGTTCGCCCTGTCGTCCTGCGCTCGCCACCATTGCGCTCCATCACCACCCCAACCCGTTCCCAACCCCTTCCCAACCACAACCGACACCGCTACTGCCGCCACCTGCGCCACCGGTTCACGCTTCCGCCTTCCAGTTCCCGGCGGACTGCATGCCACATGGCGGCCGAAGCCTTTCTCCCATGAGACCGCTGTCAGCCCCTTCGCACCGTCCTCCCCGCCCCGCTTACCACCACCAGCGACTCTGCCCGGCTGGGGAAGAGCTTCTCCACCTCGGCCAGGAAGGCGGGGTTGGGCGACATGCCGCCCGAACCCAGGAACACCACCGGCACGTTGACCGACGAGGGTGCGTGGCCCGCGGCGAACTCCTCCGTGGTGCTGCAGGGGAGGCGGGAGGGTCCCCGCTTGTGCGCAGATGGCGGGCTGGAACTGCAGGAGTGAGAGTACACCCACCGACTAACAGCGACCAGGAGGCTTTTGGTGGGTGAGAGCGCGCGTGCGTATGTGGATGGGGGCGGGGGACGGGGAAAAACCGCGCCAACCCAAGCCCTGTCTGGTGTGCGTAGGTCCCGCCCTGTTGGGCACATCCCTTCCGAGTGCCCTCCCTTACCGGACATCTAGGTACTTGTACCCCTCTCCCTTCAGCAGCTGCTGCGCCTCCTGCGGCAGTGCGTCCTTGTGCACCGCCATGACACGCGACGCACTAATGGAGCGCGACTGCCGGAAGCTAATTCTGCGTGCGAATGCAGGCGTGTATACATTATGATTTTTCGCTGGAAAGCAAGCCATTAAGCTCACGAAACCACGCACCCAGCAAAGGTAGGGCGGGCCCGTGCGAGGCTGCGGAGCTGCATCATTTCGGCGATGTCGCGTGATCTTCAGGTTCCCCAGGAAGCTGGGCGACAAGAATGCGCTGATTGGTTCGGGGGTGGGACGAGCAGGAACCGGGACCCGCGCAACCACTCGCCATTCGTCCGTACGCATGATGCAAGAGCCTGCATGACACTGATATCTGTTACCACTTGGTTCAACACTATCATCACCACCTGACCGCCGCGTGCAACACCGTCGATCATTCTACACCACGCAGTAGAGAGCCAAGAGCCAACCCATACAAACCCGCCGCGGCTTACTCAGCTTCGGAATATCAGCGCACAAAGAACACCTTAACCCTAGTGAGCGACCCACACATACGGTCTGCACAATGTCGCTGCACGCCCCGTCTCGTGGCTTCCTTCACCCCGCTGGCGTCCGATCCACCCCGTCGGTGCCAGGCGTGCTGCCCCTGCAAGGTGGGAAGCCCATGGGACTGGGCTGTCGGGAAAGTGGTTGTGTCTGGTGGGATGCGTGTGTGGCGTACGAGCAGCTTCGAGCACCTAAGCACCTACGTCTCCAAACGGCTGGTTGCCCGTGTGCGGAGTGTGCTGCCCTCGCACCCCCTCCCGCTTCCACACCCTTGTCGGCTGGCAAGGGGGCGACCCCTCACCCAAATCCATGTACCGGCGAGCGCGCCAGCGAACTGGCGTTACGGTAATGCGCCATATGTTCTGGCTGGCGGACCGCCCGGGCCACCCACCCATTCACCCCCGGGCAGCCCTGTGGGAAGGAAGTCTGTGCATATGCTGTTGATACCTTGGTGGGGCAGCTCGCTGGGATTTGCTCCCCACAGGCAGCCGCAGTGGGCCCGCGCCCCCTAGCCCCTGGGACGGCCATGGCCTGTCGCCGCCGACGGGCCCAATGTGTGGGGTATGGCGGGTGGTGAGACGGGAGCACTCAAAAGCATGTTGGGGGGGACAGGGGGCGGATACATGGGGGCAGGCTGGGCCTGCGCCGCCGTGTGGGCCGCTGGGCTGTCCGCTCGCTCGCTCCCCAGGGCGGTAAACCAGTCGGTAGACCTGATGGTGGTGCGGTTGCACTCGGCCGTCATCGCCGCGCGCTTGCTCCCGCGCCGGGCCAGGCGTGCCTCCCTTGCCCGCCCAACCCCACCATCGTGGCGACCGCGGCGACCGCCCACGCCCTCGCCAGCGCCGCGTGCGCCCCGTGCACCAATGTGTGCCCTCGCAGCGCGATGGCTGTGCAGTGCCGGCACCGTTCCCGCCCCCTTCCCGCCCCCGTCCCCTGCCCCCGCCGAGTGGCTTGGCCGCCGGACGGGAGTCCACAGCTGGAGCTGGCCAGTGCCTTCTCGTCACGCACTGCTGAAGTGCTGCTGAACCCACCCACCCACGCCCCCGCCGACGCCGGGGACTCTTCTACTCTTGAGTGCATGACGGATAGTGATGGCATGCGCCTCGGGCTTAGCTAGCGAGAGCGGCGTCTAACCCAATGCCCCCTTCTCTACTGAGAATGCCTTCCTATCCCACTAAACCCCTGCTCAACCACGTCGCCCTCCGCAAGGCTGCCGGTCCCGCCGCGCCGCCCGCACCGCCCCGGTCTGCCGCGCGGAGCAGCAGCCGGAGGGCGCCGCCGCCCCTGCCACCGCAACGGTGACCGCCAACGACGCCGAGGCGGCGGTCGCGGCTGGCAACGGCAACGGTAACGGCCAGGTGAGGAGGGTCCGCCCGCTTCGCCTCCGCTTCTCCGCTGCCTTCGCCTCCAGCGCTGCCGGCCCGCTGGCCCGTGTCCCCGCGCCCCGTCTCTCCCGTCTCTCCCGACATCGCTGCCTTGCCAGGCGGGCTTGCAGGGTGCCTGCTCGCCCGCCCCCTGCCACCTTACATTGCCATCCATGCCGGC
The DNA here is from genome assembly GCA_001584585.1 of Gonium pectorale. Classification (NCBI taxonomy): domain Eukaryota; kingdom Viridiplantae; phylum Chlorophyta; class Chlorophyceae; order Chlamydomonadales; family Volvocaceae; genus Gonium; species Gonium pectorale. Next base: position 377,540 of record LSYV01000035.1, on the reverse strand, counting down.
TTCCGTGGCGCGCTCCTGCCCTGCCATCTGCCGTGTCATGCCCCGCCGTGCCCTGCAGAGGCTGCCAGCAGACGTACCCAATCCATCTGGGCCGGGTTTCACGGGTCCGCCCTGATCCTCGCCTCCCCCAGCGCACGCTACGCGCAGCCCCGCGTCCCGGGATCCCCCCCCGCCACCGCCCCCGCCCAACCCCCGCCCTCGTCCCCTCCTGCCACCCCCCAACCCCCACACGCTTGCAGCCCGCGGCCGCCCCTTCTGAAGCGCGCGGCGCCGCCGCCTTCCCGCCCGAGCTGCTCGAGGCGGACGAGCTGCCGTACTCGGCCCCCGACGACCAGGCCCGCTTCTGGACCGGCTTCAAGCTGGCGTTCGCGCTGCCGTGGCGCCGTTTCAAGAAGGACTCGGTGCTCACGTTCACGGTGGGGCTCAGGGCGGACGGGGGGGCGGGGCGGGGCGGCGTTGGGGCCAGGGCAGGGATGGGGAAGGGAGGGGGCGCTTCGTGCCGCCCTCCCTCCCTCCCCCCCCGGGCCATCGCAGATCTCGCCCGCGGACTGCGTGACACACCACCACAACACCAGCCGTGGGCGCCAGTCTTGGCAAACATATGACCTTAATCCCCCCCAAAGCTTCCACCCACCAACTCTCACCCAACCCCACCAACGTCCCCGCCTGAAGCTCCCGCCCACCCAACCACGCCCCTACCCCCCCCACGCNCGACGGCGACATCAGCGACCACGGAGCCGCTCCTTCTTCGACTCCGGGAGTCTCCGCTCGACCGCACGNGTC
>LSYV01000035.1:360445-376737 GCA_001584585.1 Gonium pectorale | reverse complement strand
GACGAAGGGTTCACGTTCGTTGGCGGTGGAGGGAGGGGGACGTTGTGGCGCATGCTGCCACACGTGGGGATCCAAGCCAGCGGGCCCCGTCGAGCTGTTCCGTGCGCCCGGCGGTCCGCAGTGCCTGACTACGGGTGAGAGCGGGCATGTGCCGGGAATGCGAGTGAGAGGGCGGGCGGGTCAGACTGGCGCCCCGGCTTCCATGGGGTGGCGGGGTAAGGGGGCCTGCGCTCGGCCGTTTTGCGGCCAAGGTGCTCTTCGGCCACCGGCCACCTGTATCTTCCCCCCACTCTCCCACTCCCTTTTGGCACCCCAGCTGCCGCCCGCCATGCGTGGCCGTATTCCACCCCGCCACGGCGGCGATAGACTGCCTCGCACGGACAGCAGACCCCCGAGTGTTGCCAGGCCTGCCCGCCTACCACGCAACGAACCCGTGCGGGCCCACACCCGCTGCGTCACCACTTGCCCCGCCCTCCCTCCCCCGCCACCCCGCTGCCCCGCAGGGCCATCGTGGCCGAGCCGCTGACCATCACCGGCTCCATCGGTGTGGTCACCGGCAAGTTCAACCTGGCGGAGCTGTACAAGCGGATCGGGTGAGCGGCGGCGGCCGGGGCGGAGGGCGCAGGAAGGCCTGGTGCACTTTTTGATAACGGTTCCGATGACTTATTGAAGGAGCGGGGCGGGCGATGGGGGGATTTCAGGACTATGCGGGCGAGGACGCAGTGGGCGCGGAGGAAGGGGGGAGGGTGTGTGGCCAGAGGTGTGTTTTCTTGATGGGATGGTAGGGAGTTTGGTCAATCTAGCATGGCATGTTGCCCATTCCCTCCGCCTTTGGCACCCAAAGTCACCCCTCCAACCCGTCACCCCCTCGTTCCTTCGCGCGTCCCCGCCCCTGCCCTCCCCCCCGTGTGGCCGCAGCTACAACAAGGAGCTCATCAGCTTCGGCCGGTTCGCGGAGCTGCTCGCGGACAACCGCACCTTCAGCGCCGAGGTGGGGGCGGGGCATATGCAATGCATGCAAGAACGGCGTGCTGGGGTCTGTGCGTGTGCGACTCGCCGTAGTGGTTAGAACAGGGAGTGGTTGGCATCGAACAGCGTATCCCATACACTTGTCAAGGTCTGAAGTTGGGTCGGGTTGGGGACTTGCTTCGCGGGCACGGTTCGCTGCCCGCTCACCTGCCCCCAGTTGCCTGCTTACCTGCCTTCCTGCCTGGCCCCCAGCACCCCACCCCCACCCACAGAAGGATGCTGGGCTGTGAGTGCGGTCCAACCCCTCGGACCCTCCCTCGACCCACCACTACACACACGCTCGTCCCCACGCCCTCTCCCCACCACCCCGCGCAGGAGGAGGCCCTGTTTGACGCCAGCGCGCAGCACGCCTACGCTTCCTTCCGCGACAAGGCCGCGGCCTCGCGGGGCCTGCCGGTGGAGGAGATGCAGGCGGTGGCGCAGGGCAGGGTGTGGTCGGGCAGCGCGGCCAGGAAGGTAGGCAGGGCGCTTCCACGCGGTGATCCGCCCGGCCCTCTGTTCGGCCCTCTGTATGGGAGAACGCTGCCGAGCACCAGAGCCCGTGCCCCGTGCCCACAGAGTCCATGTCCCCAAGGGCCCCCACCCTCCGCATCCACTGACCACGGTGGTACCCCGGCCCTGGGTTCATTCGAACCTATAATCTCACTCCCCGCCGTAACCCCTTCCCCCCCACCCGTAGGTGAAGCTGGTTGACGCGCTGGGTGGCGTGTCCCGTGCGGTGGCCCTGGCCCGCCACGCCGCGGGGCTGGCCTCCGACGAGGCGGTCCGCGTGGTGGAGCTGGGCCGGGCCAAGCCCTCGCCCGCGGCACTGCTGGGTGAGCGCCCCGGGTGGGGGGGGTGAGCGGAGGGGAGGGGCGCAGGGGATGCGGGGGAGGGGGGCGCGGGGGAGGTGTGCAGGGCAAGGGATGGCGCGAGGGCGAAGGGGCAGGTGGGGAAGGCGGGGGGGAAGGCGGGGAGGGGCGGTGTGCAGTGTGTTGGTGGGGGGCCGGGACTCGCCCTGGGACTTGGGGAGGTAAGAGGGAGCAGCTGGGGTGCGGCTACTGCGCGGGTAGCTTGACATGGTGCGGTATGAGGAGAGGGGGGGTGAGGCGGTGGGGCCGACCACCCGCCCGCGGACACACGCCTGGCCCGAGTGCTCAGCCCCACTCGCCCCCGTCCATCATCGCCTCAGGCGGTGGCGCCGTTGCCGGCGCCATGCTCCTCGGCATCCTCCGCGGCCAGTCTCCCGCCGCCGCCCTGGCGGCCGCCACCGGCGCCTCCGCGCTCGCCTCCACGCTCGCCGGCGGCGGCGCGGCGGCGGCGGCCGCCGGCGGCGCCTTCGAGGGCGCTGCCGCCGCTGCGGCTGCGGCGCCTGTGCTAGGCGCGGTGGCCCAGCAGGCCGCTGCCCTGGCTGCCGTGCTGCAGCCGGGTCGGGCGGCCTACCTGATGACGGACGTGGACGCGCTGTCGGTGGGGTGCAGCAGCTCCCAGGCGGGCGGGCTGATGGGGGCGGGGGCGCTGGGGGCCAGCGGCGGCGCGGGCGGCCGCGGGGAGGAGGGCTTCCTGGCGGAGGGCCCGGAGGCGGCGATGGGGCCGGCGGAGTGGGTGGAGCGGCTGCTGGGCGAGTGGTGAATGGGGTGGGACACCGGGAAGGGGTGAACGTTGGCGACAGCTGTGGCGGGGCGGCGAGGGGTGGCGGCGCGGCTCCAGCTCGCCGCCTGTCGTGGAAGCCCCGGCCCCAGCTCTTGTATTTGGTGAGCTCGTGTGATGTGAGATGTGTCGGGATTGCAGAAGGCGCGCTCACGGCCGTGTGAGGTGCTGTGTGTGCGTGGACGCAACTGGCGTGGTACGCGAGAGCAGCGGCAGCGCTACTGGCGGGCAAGGGGATGGGCGCATGGAGCGGGGGTGTTACAGCCGAGATGTCTGGGGGCGGTGGCGGCGGCCGGAAGCCCAGCTCCCGGCTCCGTTGCCGCGTTTGCTGTACACTTGGAGAGGCTGCGCGGGCTATGTACCGGATGGACTGGCGGAGCGGAGAGAGCGAGGGCCCTCAAAGAGTCCTCGTGGGGGTACGGTCGGTCCTCATTTTTTTTCAGGAGAACTGTCAGAGAGGCGTGAGCTTGAGAGGCGTATGTTGCGGAGTTGGGAGAGAGGCGAGCAGAGTTGCGGTGTTTTTGGGAGTGGTTTGGATCTGCAGGGGTGAGCGCACGCCCCTGGCTTTGCGGGCGTATCACTGTGTAACTGGCCATGCGACGCACTCTGTGTCTATGGGGCTTCGTTGAGCTGCTTCCAATGGATGTCTCGAAGCGAGTTAATCTTGCACCTTTATGACTCCTCCGAGGCCAGGGCCGTGAAGCATTCGTCACCTATGTGCGCACGCGCCGTTCGGCCGCCATGCGTACCATGTCGTCGACGAAACGATACCGGTACTTGAAGTTGAGCGGACATCGAACCAACGGATCAAAAGGGATGTATAAGATGTCCCGGTACAGTTGCCGTGCCAGTCAAATTGTCGCGCTACTGTTGCGGGCCTTCACTTCCGACGGCGCACCGTTCCGCCCTGAGTTATGTTACTACTACGTTATACATATGGACTTATTGCTTGAACACTTTGAACACAGTGGGTTTCGAGAGCAGGACCAACCCACAAACCGAAATGGACAAAGTCAAGCACAAAACGCCGAGCAGTCTGGTTGATAAATCTGACCAGAAGCAGGGGTAGTTGACCTCGTCACCCATTTCGGGCGGCAGCCGAGCAAGACTGGCCCTGGCCGGCAGCCCAGGTGGAGAGGGCCGCTTAGCTGGAGGAAGCTCGCCGCACGGTGCAGGTCAGTGCAGCCATCTCGCGCTCATGCGGCTGAGTTGCCTCCCAGGCATCCCAACAAGTCAGGCATGGGTCCATGTCGATGTGGGTTTCGTGCGTCAAGCACCATGCAGCCACTCGCCCGCCCTGCATTTTTGGAACTCTGGAATGTTTGATTTGCGTGTGCAATGCGTCGCTTGCCCTGCTCATGCGGCGTCCGCACCCGCGCTTTTCGCAGTGCACGCACATCTCCAGCGATTCAAGGCCTTGATCCAGGAGCCCGAGAAGCCACACGTGTTCTCGTCTCGGCAGCGGCTGTTTGCGAACCCTGCTGATCGGCATTGGGGCTGGTCAGGACACGCTTCCGTCAACGTCAGGCCCCAGGTGGGGACTCTCGGCCGTACTGGCCTGTGACATTGTCCGAAACGTTGTCTACTGACACTGGGAGCCGAGGGAGACTTCTTGCCGTGTACACCTAGGCATAGCCGCTGTTGCAAGAGGACGGCCCAAGCTGACCCCTCGCACACCGTCCCGTGTCCGTCCACCTCTCTGCATCGGGCTCCTCTCCTAACCCTTGCCATAAGGCGCTACCCCACGCCCGCATCCACACCCCCACCCTAAACCCCAACCACCTCCGGACCTCCCCATCCACACGCCCCCTACCCACCCTCACCTCCGCCCTGCCGCCAGCTGCGTGCCATGGCCGCCATCGACTCGGAGCGCCTGCACGAGGACACCAGCCACATGCGGGGGCCGAGGCCCGACTGGCACGGCGGCGGAGCACCGGCAGCGGGCGGGCGGGGTCAGTCGGCCGCGACGGCGCCTGACGCCGTGGAGGTGAGGGGTCAGCTGCCTGGCTGCGGGAAGCAGGAGGGTTCCAGCAACGCGGCATGCCCCGGAGGGAACGGGTCGACCCGCGTCGGCCTGCGTGGTTGTGGTGCGTGTGATGTGACAGCCCCAGCTCGCCGAGCCCCGCCCCGCGCCCCCTCCCTCCCTAGAGACTGGACCGCAGCTTACCCCGGGACCGGTCACTAGCAGCAGCCGGGGCGGCTCCGGGCGCCGGGCAGGCCGCGGCAGCCATCGCGGCCACCGCAGCGGCTGCTGTGGCGAGCCCCCACCACCACAACCGGGACTCGTCCGTGATGCGAGGCCGCTACGGGTCGCAGGGCTCCAGCCCCAGCGGCGGCGCGTCTCCGTGCCCGTCCTATGCCGGTGCCTCCCCCGCCCACGGCCTTGCCCTGGCAGGCGGCCGGGGGCAGGGACTGGCGGAGCTCCGCGGCGAGCGGCGGCTGCGGGACTACATCCGGGAGCGGAGGCGGGACAGCGAAGGGCCCCTGGAGCGTGAGTGCGGGCGGACTGAGGGAGAGAGCTGGGTGCTTGTAAACCTGCAGCCGGGCCTCCGAGGGACCGACTGCCGGGACAGGTGCTGCAGGGCAGGAGTGGGGAGGGACGAGGGCTTCCAGCAGTGCACTGCGCACTGCGGTGGCGGGGAGTGAACAGGGCGAGGAAGGTTCCCGCGCTCCGCTAATGCGCTCCACCGCCTCCCAAAGTTACCCTTCCAACGTCACACTGTAAGTGGCAATGCTGGAAAGAATCTGTGTCCCTTGCGCCCTGCCCGTCCTCCTCAGTGCTCACCGACCTGGCTGACGGCTGGGAGCAGCTGCGCGAGCTGCAGCAGCACCAGCGGCTCACCGCGCAGAGGCAGGCAGAGCTGGACCAGCAGCAGCACAGCCCGATGGCGCATCAACAGTTGCAGAACCACGGCCACGGCCACCCTCTCCTTCACCCCCAGCCGCAGGCCCAGCCCCACCAGCAGCAGCAGGTCGCCACCGGCCATGCCGGCCACCCGCACGAGCAGCACCTGCCGTACCTACAGCACGCCGCAGGACCGGCCCACAGTTCCCATGCGGCCCCTGCATCCTCTCCCATGGGCCAATCCCATGCCGCTGCAGCCGCCGCGGCCGCCGCAACCGCTGCGGCGACCGGCGGCCCCACGGGCGCGGCAGCGGGCCCCGCTGCGCCCAGCCCCCCTCCGGCCCCGCGCAGCTCCACGGCCCCCGTGGTATTCGTGGCGGAGCCCGAGGTGGTGCGCTCGCCAGCCATGCGTGCCGTGCGCGCCTGGGCCCCGTGGCCCTCCCCCAACGGCGAGGTGACGCGGACGCCGCCGTCGCGGCCCAAGGAGCCGCGCGCAACGCCCTCCCCCACCTCTGTGGTCCTGGTGCACATGCCCAGAGACCACAGGGCCGACGCCACGGGGACGGGGAGCGCCGCCGCTGGCGCCGCCGCTGCCGGGCCCACGGCGGCGCCCGCGGCGGGGGAGGGCTCCACCGCCCAACACGGCTCGGGTGCAGCGCAGTCCCCGGTGCGCCGCTCGGTCTCGCTCGGCTCCCATGCCGCCGGGATCCTGCGAAACCACAGCATCTCGGCCGCGAGCTCCGCCAGCGCCGACGCGGACGGCGGCTCCGCCTCCGGGGCTGCCGCTGCCGGGGCGGGTCACAGCCCGCATTGCGGCGCCGTGATGGCGATGCGGAGCCCGACGGGGGCGGCGAACCGGCCCCTTGGCCTGTCGACTGGCGTCGCCGGGGCCGCCGCCGCCGCGGGCTTTGTGCCGGGCGTGGAGGTCTACCACACCACATTTGCGCTGCCCAGCCGGGCGCTGGGCCCCGGTGCGGAGGAGCTGCCCACCCAGACGCTGGCGGCCGCGGCCAAGCTGGTGGAGGTGGTGGAGGTGGTGGCGCCGCCGCGGATGCTGCCGCCGCGCGCGAGAGCCGGTGGCGAGTCGAGAAGGTACTCGGAGGCCGACGCGGAGTCGGGGCCGGGGGGGCGCAGCGGCAGCGGCAGCGGGGCCGATGGGAAGCCGCTGCGTTCCGTCTGGTCCGGCAGCGGTGGCAGCACCGTGGCGCCCGCGCCGGGTGGGGGGCCGGCAGCAGCCAGGCCCAACGCGCCGCTCTTCAGTCGCTGCAGCACGCTCTCGAGTGACGGTGCCGGCGCCTCCGCCAGTGACGTCAGCGCCAGCGGGAACGCGGGAGGGACCGCCGCAGCCGTCGTCGCCACCGAGCCGGGGTGTGACGACACTGTTGGCGGGCCGCAGGCACCTGCGCCCGCGGCGCTGCCGCGGCGCGGCTTCGTGGCCGCGGCAGTGGCGGCGCTTGAGCAGCAGGGCCGCCAGATCTCCGGCGTACCAGCACCTGCATCGACGGCGCTGCCGCCGGGAAGCGCCGCCAGGCCCGCGCAGACCAAGATCAGCCCCGCCGCCTTTGCGCGCGTGGCCGCCGTGACGGCTGAGGCCGCGCCCGTCATGGCGCTGGGCATCGTGCCCGCGCTCGCCACCTCTACCACCCAGGTGGTCATCAGCGCAGCGACGACGGCAGCGGCTGCCGCCGCATCGCGGCCGCAGGGAGCCGACGGCCAGCCCACAGCCGGCAGGGCCGCCTCGCCCTCGGCTGCGTCGGCGCCGTCCCCCCCGACGGCGCCGGCCCCGCCGGGCCTGGTCGCCAGGCGGATACTTCGCTCCCAGGCGGCGAGGGAGCTGTCGCGTCGCTGGTCGGGCGCCATGTCGGGCGACCAGGAGGAGCCGCCGCCGCCGCCGCCAGGCGGGCTGGCGAGGCGCGGCAGCACAAGCTCACTCGCCAACTCCCTCAGCCCGTCTGCGTCGACCACGACTCCCCTCACGCCCACGAAGGCCGCGCCGATCGCGAGTCCCTCTGGCGCCGTGGCCTCCTCCCCACGCACCCCTCTGTCACCGCGGGCGGTCAACAACGCCGTCGCCTCGCCCCTCCCTCCCGCCGCGTCGCCCCCGGCCCCGGCTCCTGGAGCCGGCGGCCAGGAGCAGACGGCGGCGGTGGCGGGCTGCTTATCGCCACTTGCGGACCGCAAGCCGCCTCCGAGCAGCGTCATCCTCGCAAAACCGGGCACCAAGCCGCCGCGGCCGCCCCCGCTGGCCCTCCGCAGCGGCGGCAGCCACACCAGCATCACCCTGACTGCCTCATCCCCCATGCAAGGTCCCAGCGCCGCTACAGGCGAGTCCCCCCATTGCCACACCTGCCCCAGCGCCGGCGAGGATGCCCCGCGTAACGACGGCAGGCGGGCGTCGGCGCCGTCGCTGGAAGGCGCAGCCTTTGACGCCACCGGTGTGCTGAGCCCAGGGGCGATGGCGCGGCGGAGCCACCTCCGCCGCATCCTCAGCGACCAGGTCCGGGTGGCCCAGGCCATATTTGGCAACACCGGCAGCGGCAGCAGCGGCGGCGGCAGCCCGCCCGGCTCCCCAACGCCTCGGCGGGTCGGCTCGGAGCCGCGGCTGAAGCAGCAGCTCAGCGTGGCCAACTCCCTGTACGGTGGGGACAGCGTGTTGACGGTCTCGGACGTCAGCGGCGGCGGCGCCCCCAGCGCCCAACACAGTTGGGTCAGCAGCAGCGCCGGCACGGACGTCGAAAACCACCAGCCCCACCACGACCACCACCACCAACCCCATCAGTACTGCCACAACCACCGCTACAACCGTGGTGCGCACGCCACTGTCGGCAGCGGCGGTGGCGGTGGCGGCCCCAGCGGCGGTGGAGTGTCGGAGAGCGGAGAAGGGCCGGGCCAAGTGGCGCTGGCGTCGTTGGTGCATGGCGCCAGGGAGGGGCCCCGGGCGCACAGGAACATCTCGCGCACACCCAGCCTTGACACCCTCCCCCGCCAAGACACCGAGCTCGCCTTCGCCCCTGCAGCCACCGGTTCCTGCGGCGCGGGCACGCCGAGGGCAAGCGCCAGGGAGCCCGCCGCCGATCGCAGCCAATCGGGTTCCTTGGAGGCACCGGCGCCTAAGCTGCCGGCGACGGAGCCGGCGGAGGGCCAGGCGCCGGTGGGAGGGGCCGAGGGCATGGGCGGCGGTAGGAGGGGCGTTCGTTCCAAGGGGCAGGCAGGGCCGGACAACGACGTGCTGTCGCCGGGCGCTGGCGCCCGCATCCTCGCGCAGCAGCGGACCAAGGACGTGTCTCCGGGGCGGAACGCGAAGAGGACTGTGACGACGTGGGTGTACTAGCGCTGGCGTCAGCTGCATCCCAGCTGCGGCATAGCTTTCTTGTTATAGGGCCGTAGGTCGTTCGATTAGCGCTGTGGCTGTTAAGCTGCGTACGTATGCGGTGTTTGGCAGCAAAGGACTGGGTGGCCTGTGCGGGCGGTACTGGCCGGAGGCGGGGCCGCTCGTGTGCCTGTGTGGTTCTCTTCCCCTTGTGCGCGCTGGGCGTCACTCCCGGCAAGTGCGATGGCCAAATAGCATCGCCCCCTGCTCCTGCGTACGCACCATACGCGTATGACAGCATGGCTTGAGACGTTGGCACACGTCTACCGGCCGCGGATTAGCAGGCGCCTCACGAATACACGCAACGAAGGGGGCCCTTAGGAACGACTGGCGGCTCCGGCGGCGGTCTTCCGACGTGCCAGTTCTTGGATGAGATCACGCAACTAGCATTCTAGGTATTGACGGTGTGGCCGGTGTTCCTATTGCAACCGAAGACCGTGGCGCTCGTGCCCTCGGCACGCTCGGTGTAAAGTCTCGCAGGGCACGGCCGCGAGCAGGGTGGGATGTCTCCGACCTGGAGGCAAGGAACAAAAACAGCGTTGTACCCCTCTCTGGGGGGGCTGTAATCTGTAATCTGTTGAGTGCCAGTGGGTGGCATAGCACGCCGCCAACCACCAGCGCATGCGGGTGCGGCCCCTAGGGTCCCTCCACACAGGCTGCTGGACGGCCCACCGGTGAGCGCACAAAGGCCCGCACAAGCGTTCCGGCAGGGTTGCATCATGCGTTGGGCAGGCAGAAAATCTGTTGCTCGACATGGCCGCGGATGCCTGGCTGCCTGGGACACTAGGCACGCCATGTCTGGGACACTACTCATACTAGGCACATGTCTGGGACACTAGGCACGCCATGCTTCGGTGCCAGGCGCTGAAGCGGGGTAGAGACAGCAATCATTATTACCCTCTACCCCACCCCACCACTCGCATTTCGTCCATGCCCCCCCCCCCGGCTTTGACGGACGTGTAACCTGTAACCTGGGATGAGGGGACAGAATGTCTCTCGGTCTGGCTAGGGCGGGATGGGGGGCGATTCCTGGGGGTGATGCGTGCAAGCTGTCAAGCCCTGACCAGGAAACACGCCGTAGCACACATTGCGCAAGCTGTCCATCGGATCCGCCAAGACCAGAAAAGTGGGACCCCTCCCGGGCTGCCAAGAAACAGCCGTCATCCATGTCACGAGAGGAACTCAGGGATTGCCAGCCAGTCCGGCTGCGTGACGGACGCTGGAGTGCCGCCTAGTGAAGTGAGGCTGCCCGATGGAGGCGCGCTGCAGATGGATGTATGTGTATCCTCTTGAGGATCTTTGACTAAGGCATAGTCCCTCGCTGACTGCCCTGCTTTGTTTGGCATGCGGTGCAGCCCACACCTGCGTTCCCTGGCAACTTTGAGCAAGAAAATGCTCCCGCATGCTAGATAACCAAGCACACGGGCATGGTAGTACTTGACTGCCTGCCTGAGGGGTGAGTCCTCCCCACAGTGGGGCGCAGCTCGGGCGCGTCGCCGGCTCGCCAACCCGCACCGCCATTGGCCTGACGGCCGTGCCGGTGCTGACGTGCTGGCTTGCGGCCGGTCTCCCGGTGGGCTGGCGAACTGTGCAAGCGGGGCGGGCGCAGTAGCCAGAAAACACCTGTGCGCAGCAAGCGTGCCGCTGAGCGGTCGCAGGGCCCAAGCGCGCCGTCCACACGGTGGTGTGGGAGCTGTCAGGCCCTCCCAACGCTGCTTGAACATACCGGTCCCGACCTGTACACACGCCGTTTTCGCGAACGTTTCGTTGCCGTGCCCTGCCGTTCCCTCGCACGCTTGGAACGCCGCCGCCTTTACTTCGTTGGTACCGGTATCGGATTTCTCGTTACACCAAGCAACACCGGGATTCGTGTAAGCGGTCTCAGCACTGCAGTCAGCATTTTGCCATGCTACCGGATGCGTGATTGCCACAGCCGCACCCACCCTTCACATCAGCCGAACGCCAGAGCCAAGCCAGGCACAAAGCTGTCACAGTCCACTTTAACATGAAGTATGCTTGATCCCAGCAGGTCCAGGGCTGGCTGGGATCCAAGCCGTACAGGGGCTTGTGATAGCCGACAACAGGCCCCATTCAACACACCGTAAACCCCTGCCACCGGATTCGAGATCTCACGAACCCGGTGTCGCGAATGGAGCATAACTTTACGGTATTGGCTGCCGCAGGAGCAGCTGCAGCCGCGCGAAACCCTGCAGCTGCTTATCCTGCGGCTGCCGCTGATGCTCCTTGCAGACAGACTTCAGCAGCGCCTGCATCATCCCCACCGGCACAGTGGTCGCGTCGAGCTTGCCGAGGCACTCCTGCAGCAACTGCGCCCAGTTGCCTCCCGCCAGCAGCTTGCCCGTCTCGCGCGCCAGGTACCATCTGTTGCGCGTGAGGCGGGCAAGGGCGTCAGGGCGTCCGGTACAGTTTGTGCGCGTGCGCCCAGTGCTGAACTACTCATAACCCGCTCACCCCAGTTCCTTCATGTCATGCTTGTCGCAGAGCAGAAGCCAGTCAAAGGCTATCAGATGGCTGTGAAAGCTGTATCCCGGGCACTCGAGGGTGCCCTGGAGGCACCTGACGAAAGAGTAAAATGGAGGGTGGCCGCGCGCAGAATTAGTTGGTATTGTGCATGAGTGGCGCAGGGACATGACGGGCCAAGCGCCCCACGGTTCCTGAAGGAGGTGAAGCAGCGCGACCGATGCTGCGTCGCCAAGAGCCCTCTGTTGACGGCATCGCTAGCCCGCACCTGGACACGAGATACTTCTCGCAGCGCTCCTTGACAGCCGCCATGTCGTATTCATGGGCGATCTGAAACGATAAACACAGCACCTGTACTCGGTTTGTTGCAATGGTCCCCCGCAGTGGGCCTATAGGCCACCACACACCGAGTCCCAATATGGAGGAGCGGCCATAGAGCCGACAGCGGTGGGAAGGGAGGCGCATGCCGACCCGCGGGTCATACGCCCGCCCGGAGGGTAGGCCCACCCCACATACCTGCAGCACTCCCCTGTACTCGTCCCAACATGCAAACGCCTTTGTGTTGTACGTGCCGGCCAGCGGCTCACCCCGCATGACCGTCAGCACGGGGCGCAGCTGGGCGGCCGCCTCATCGACCTTGAGCCGATCCGTCCCCGCGCAGCACCCAAGCAGGTCGGCCAGGACGTGCGAGTGGCGGCACAGCAGCTGCTTGTCAAACGGCAGCTCAGCGCCGTCGGAGGTGACGAGAATAATCTGGCCCCCGAGGCTAACTTTCATCTCTTTCAAGGCTATACTTTGTCAGGTGCCAGGGTGTACGCAGAATAAGCGGCGGCGTCTCCTCGGCTGAAAAAGGTAGCAGTGCGCAGGACTCAACGGCCCGGTGCGCTCCCGGTGTCACGGGCTCCGCTTTGTTCGAGGGATACGAGCATTGGACGAAGGAAGACGAACGAATCAACCTTAAAGGACAAGTAAATGCAATCGGCTAAGGGTGGCAATGTGTCCTTACCAGATACCAACCGCAGACAGCAGCGATCATACGCCTATCCCAAGGAAGCCCAGCGACCGACCCCTGGGAACTGAGAGCATTCGGGACAGGGGCTCCGTGGCTTAACAGGGTCTTGGACGCAGAGCATGCAAACCCCGTTCGGGATGAGGGGATGATATGTATCTTGAGATGCGTAATGGCAACAGGGTCCAGTACGGCCAGGTTCTTTATCCCCATTGGGAGCTCTTCAGGGCCCAAAACTTGCCCTACGGACGCGTACGCTAGCTTAGTTCACATAGCTACGGTATGCGAGAAGTTTAGTCCACACTGGGGCGCACGTTCGAGCCACTGATCAGGCCTTCCGCACCATACATCTGCCAGTACCACGCCAAGTAGCTGGCAGTCTTCATCGATGCCTAGGGCCCGGAGATCGCCAGGATTTTACCCTTGCCACTCTCTCCGCTGGACGGCTGCTGGGAATCCTGGGATGCTGCCTGGTGAGTGAGGCTGGAGAGTGCAGCGGCACGACAGCCACCCAGTGCTCCGCACGAGTGAGCCGGAAACAGAAATTGATTCCTCGCCTGGCGCCCCGCACCTTTCATCCAGGCACGCATGGGCCGGCATCAGCTGCACAGCTCACAGGTCTACCAACAGTTACAACACACATGCACACGGCGAGCTCAGCTCAGCTATCCAGCTCCAGCAATTCAAGCGTAACGTCTGTAGAGGGTTGGGTTGGGCTGTCGGGTCCATGGGCTGCCGGCTAGAATGGTTTTGCTGAATCGTCTGCCTGACGTCCATTATGTACGAGCACGCTGTCAGGCATGTTGGACACACACACACACATGCGCCGAGGATGTGCCCGCTCGCGAGAACCTTACCGTCGATGTCTGTCTCAGCCTGGCTCGCATCCTGCGGTCGGCGACGCGGCTGCCGCCGCTCAACGCACATCTCGTTTCCCTACCGAGTGTGCAAAGGGCAAACGTTTGCAGGGACAACTGAACTCGACACGGTAGTAGGGAAATGGTCAGACACCAATAATCGCGACAGGCTGCAATAGCGGTCCGGCACCACGGACCCACGTGCTCCAATCCATGCTGCCCCGGCCGCTCCCTGCCCCGCCCTGCCGCTCATCCCGCACTGGCAGCGCCGCCGCCAAAGCAGTTGTCGGTGTCGACGGCTGCAGAGCCGCTGCAGCCGCGCGGGTCCTGCATCTACTTTGCCCGCGACTGCTGCCGCTTGCGGACAGACTTCATCAGCGCCTGCATCACCTCCACCGGCACGCTGGCCGCGTCGAGCTCGCCGAGGCACTCCTGCAGCAGCTGCGCCCAGTTGCCCCTCTCCAGCAGCCTTCCCAGCTCGTGCGCCATGTACCACCTGTTGCGCATGAGGCGGTCGGGCGCGTCTCGTGCACCAAGCGTGCGCGCAACCCACTCACCCCAGGTCCTTCAGACCATACTTGTCGCACATCAGCAGCCATCTAAATGCTGATCGGTGGTCATCAACGTGGTATTCCGAGCACCGGAGAGTGCCTTGGAGGCACCTGATGAAAGTAGCGCAGGTTGGGCAGAGGGTGGAGGGTGGCCCAACACGACGCGTCAGTAACGTGCCGTATGCTGGAATGGCATAACGGTGTGAAGGAGTCAGCGCTGCGTCGTTGCCAGCCCGCTGTCCACGGACCCGCCAGCCCGCACCTGGACACGAGGTACTTCTCGCAGCGCTCCTTGACGACGTCCATGTCGTATTTGTCGGCCACCTGACACGATAGCCCCGGCACCTGTACTCAGTTTGCCGCCGCTGGCCTATTGGGCATCACACCGAGGAGCAATGTACGGCAGAGGGAGCGGCCACTGCCGGAATGAATTGGGCCCCGTACCGGATCCCAGTGACGGGGCCGACAGCTATAGAACGGGATGCGCTCGCCAACCCGCCGGCCGCTCGCCCGTCCTGGCGCACACCCCCACATAGAAGAAGGTGAAGCTGCAGAGTCAGAGAGAGCCCGCCGCATACCTGCAGCACACCCTTGTACTGGTCCCAACATGCAGATGAATCTACGTCGTACGTGCTGGCCAGCGGCTCGCCCCGCATGACCGTCAGCACGGGGCGCAGCTGGGCGGCCGCCTCGTCGACCTTGAGCCGATCCGTCCCCGCGCAGCACCCAAGTAGGTCGGCCAGGACGTGCAAGTGACGGCACAGCAGCTGCTTGTCAAATGGTAGCTCAGCGCCGTCGGAGGTCACGACAACGATTTGGCTTCCCGGGCTTTTCCCTCCCCTCTCTGCTGCGCCCGAGAGGTATGGACGAACCAGGGCGGCGCCGGACAGCAAGCGCACGTCGTTATCCCACGGCTCCGGTTCAGTCGCGTTGCCCCAATAGGCAAGACTCGTCATCTGGACTGCGCGCGCCAGAGCCCGTGACATCCGTCGCACAAAACGAAACCAAGAACCCGCCCATGTCGGCTTCGGGCTCCCAGACATTCAGATTACTTATATGTTGTAACTACTTGTATGCCGCCTGTACACGAATAATTCTCAATTATGTGTCAAATGTACACCCACGGCCGATGGAGCCGACTCTGCGTTGTGTCGCGCGCCGTGTATGCCTAGGTACTGCGAGCTCATACTTGTGTTCTCAGGAAGGGCCGGGTTGAGAGACGTCCCGCCTTCTCAGAGATGGCTTTGGAGCGGGAAGCCTAAGGCGGCGTGAGGGCCCTAACAAGCTCACGCAAGAGACGTTACGCATGTCAGGAGATGATGCTGTCGCTGGTGGTGGGAGGGGCGACCGACCCAACGGGTTGCCGCCCTCCAAGCGGCCCCGAATGCTCAGTCCGCATGGGGCTTCGCCGTCTGATGCAGCAGCTAGAGTACCTGCTGGGGCGGTGGAAAGGCGCGTGCGCTTTGCGGAAGACGCCGTCGGGGCGGGCCTCGGCCACTCCGCCGGCGGTGCCGTCAATGGTGTCGGCGTCAGCGGCGGTGGGAGTGGGGGCGATGGGGGAGGCGGTGGCCTCCTTGCATCTCTACTCGCGGGTGCCGCTGCGGCCGCGAGACAGGCGGCGCCGGGTCCCGTGACCGGTGCCGCCGCGTGGCACAGCCGGTCGGGAATGCCCCTGCTCTGGGATCCACGGACTATGGGGGGAGGCGGAGGCGACGACGAAGACAGCGGCAGTAGCAGTAGCAGCGGTGATGGAGACAGCGACGGCAGCGAAGGCGACGGCGGTGTGGATGAGGAGTCAGGGCCGGGCTTGTCCGAGAGCCTCGGGTGGGAGGGCGGCTCCGGCAGCGGCAGCGGCGATGGCGAGGCGGACACAAGCGAGTCTGGGGGAGAGGCAGAAGATGGGGACCTCCACCGGGACGCGGGGTGCGGCGAAGAGGAAAGCGAGGAGGAGAGCGAGGAGGAGGATAGTGAGGACGGCAGGAGCAGCAGCAGCGACGAGCATGACTTGACGGCTGTTGAGGCGGGCACCCGAGCGCCTGGTGCGGAGGATGAATCCGGCGTGGGGAAAGTGGCGACCGGCAGCGACCACGCTGCTCATGTGCCCGGGGAAGCGCCTGGGGCCTGTGCGGGCGACCATGAAGGAGCGCCTCGCGCGGCAGCCGCAGCCGCTGCCGCAGCCGCCGACGCGGGCGCAGGCACAGACACCCAGCCTCCGCCGCCTGCGGCTGCTGGCCGGAGGTGTGCTCGCACCGACATGCACCGGCAGCTCCTGATGTGGTGCCGCATCAAGGGCTACCCGCCGCCGCCGCACTGGCCCATGCGCACCTTCCTGCGCCCGGGCGAGCTGCACGTGCCGTTCCTCGGACCGGATGCCGCCCACATGAACGCCGCTGAGTGCTGGGAGGCCAGGTGCGCGGACGCCGGATCTCGGCGCGGAAGGTTGTCGCGCGCGTGTGTGTGTGGTGGGGGGGGGGGTGGTGGCGCGACGTGCGGTCGTCGTCGTACGGAGTCGTACGTCGGT
>LSYV01000035.1:323530-360383 GCA_001584585.1 Gonium pectorale | reverse complement strand
GTAACGGACCCGGCCGTCGAGGTAGTCGTGGGAGGGACCGACGGTGGCGGCGGACGGCCGGACGTCTCGCGCGGAGGTAGTCGCGCGCGTGTGTGTGTGTGGGGGGGGGGGAGGGTTGGGGAGGCCGCAACGGTTGCGTCCTCAGGATGACTTCGGGATGGCGCTGTGCGTCCGCAAGGGGCTGTTCGAGGCGTTGGCGGCTGGCTTTGCACTCGGTTGCCAGCTGGTGCTCCCATGAATTGGCTGTCAATGTCGCGCCTCTGCCCCCCCAACCCGGCGGTCGAGCCGGTGTGGAGCGCCGGGCCTCCGTCGCGCGTGGCTGACCCGCCCCTCCCCGCGCCTCCCCCCCCCCGTGCACTGATCCGCCCCGCCTGACGCGCTCCGCGCCCTGTGTGCTGCCCTCCGCCGCTGCCACTGGTGCGCGCCGCCTCTCCACCCAGGTTTCTTGCCCTCAGTTTCTTGGGCTGGCTTGAGGACGAGCAGCTGAGGTTGGTGCGCGATCGTTGTTGCGGGGGGTAGAGGTTAGGAAGGCATTCTCAGTAGAGAAGCCCTGGGGCACGTTCATCTCCCGACCGTTGAAACAACAGGCTGAGCGCTGAGGGTGGAAAGGAGAGGGCACCCGGTGTTCCGTCGCCCGATGCCGCAACTCCCAGTGGTCCGTCGCATGTATGTATGGGCCCACATGGCCTGTGTGGTTTGACGGGTTTATTAGCCCGAACCGGCCGAATCCCTGGCTGATTGTGTTCCCAAGCCGGCGGAGGGAGGGAGGGGTAAGGGAGAGAGGCAGGGAGGGAGAGAGGGAGGGAGGAATGCAGGAAGGAGGGCTGCATGGCAGCAGGCCGCTGGCTTTCGACCCTTGGCAGCCCACAGCGGTTGGCGGCTGGTGGCTGGTAGGTGCCGTGGGCGCACGTCACACGCCCGTGTGCGCGCACCGCTGCAGCCACGGCTCCACCGCCATCGCTGCAGCTACCTCCGCTCTCACCCGTCGGGTCGCTGCTCCTTTGGAGCATGCCGGGCCCCATGGGCACGTCGTCATGTCCTCTTGACCCGCCGCCCCCGCCCCCGCCCCCGGCCCGCGCCCAGGGACGGCCGCTTCGCGTCCCGCAAGCTGCCCGGCCCGCTGGCCCTCTGGACAGACCTGGACGACGACCCGGACACCTGCCTGCGGCCCAGCAGGGCGCTCACGGCGGGCGCACCGCTGCCGCTGACGTCAGCAGCTGAGGGCGTGGGCCGTGCCAGCGGTCGGCCCCTGCCCCTGCCAGGCTGCGTGCCGCCGGCTGGGGCCGCAGCTGCGGGTGTGGTGACCGCCGGCGGCTGGCACTGGTCATACGGCCGGACCCACGGGTCACACGGAGCCGCTACGCCTGCTGGTCAAGCCGCAGGGGCCGTGCCGCAGCTTGGTCATGTCGCCGGGTCGGCTGCGGTGGCGGCACCACCGGCAGCATTCGTCGCTTCGGCCTACCGAGCTGCAGGACCGCCTGCCGCGTTGCCTAACGACGGCGCCGCCGCGGCTGCGGCAGCGGCGTTCGGTTTCCGCATCTCTCGCGGGTCGTGTGAGCTCTCCCTGGAGGAGGCACGCGCGCGCGCTGCGCGGCTGGGCGGCTGGGCACCGCCTCGCAGCAGCAGCAGCAGCCAGGCAGTTGCGGCTGCGGTAGCAGCGGCTGAACGCTCTAAGCGGGCGGCGGCGGGCGGCGGCGAGCCCCCCGGGCCGCCCACCGACCCGCTGCTGCGGGAGGCCCTGCTGCGCGAAGTTGAGGCGGCGGCCGCTGCAGGCAACGCCTCCGCAGCCGCCGAGCTACGGCGCACGCTGGATCACTACTGTCGAAGCGCAGGCGCTCGCCTGGACGCCGCAGCCGCGCCTACACCCGCAGCTGCGCCCGCTGCCGGCGCCGCGGGCGTGGATGACGGCCCGGACGCCGAGCTGGCGCAGCTGCGCGTGATGGGGCCCACCGCGGGCTGGACGCTGGCGCGGATGGAGGCAGAGCTGCGGGTGCAGGCGGCGCAGCGGCTAGCGGGCGGCAAGGTGGTCATGCATCGCGCGCCGGTGCGGCACCCCGGCGAGCCGGCAGGGCCGTACATGGAGCGGTGCATAGTCTACTACGACGCGTGGAAAGCGTTCATGGTAATGCAGAGGCGGAAGCGCTGGCCGCGGAAACCGAAGCCCAAAGCAGCAGCGGCAGCGGCAGCGGTGATGGCAGCAGGGGAGGCATCCGAGAGCCAGCACGGTGGTGGGGGCGACCGCGGTCCAGCGCGCGCCACCGACGCCGCCGGAGGTGGTGATGCCGGAGGCGCGCGCTGTGAGGTTCACGAGGCAGGGCCGGGCCCCTCGTCCACCGCAGCGGCCGGCGGCAGGGAAGGCGGCCGGGGCCGGGGCGGCGGCCGGAGCAGGGGTCGGGGCGCTGGGCGAGGTCAGCGCTCGGTCGGCGATGGAGCCTCTTACCGCGCTTGGTGGGAGAACATGGAGGCAGCTGTAGGGGAGGAAATTGTGACCCCTGCAGCTGGCCAAGCCGACGACGCCGGGGAGGCCGCCGGCCTGACCGGCGGAGCGCCGCCCCCGGCTGCGGTTGCCCGGGGCAGCAGCCAGCGGGCCGCCAGCGGGGGCGGCGGCAGCGGCGGTGGGGGCGGCAGCAAGCGGAAAAGCAGCAGCAGCAGCAGCAGCAGCAGCGGGAATAGCAGCAATGCCGATAAGAGTAGCGACAGAAGCAGTGGGGATAGCAAGGACGGCACGAGCAGTGGCCGGACCAGCAGCAGTAGCAGTGACAGCGGCAGCGGTGGCGGTCACGCCCACAGCGCCGGCGAAGGCGACGGCAGGAGCCGCCCGCCGAGCGCTGACGGGGCCCCAGGCAGCGAGGGCCCCCCCAATGGGAGCGGCACCAGCAGCAGCAGCAGCAGCAGTGGCAGTAGTAGCGACAGCACCAGCAGTAGCGATGGCGATAGCAGCAGTAGCGATAGCAGCAGCAACGATAGCAGCAAGAATGGCGCCAGCCCGCAGACAAGCAGCAGCGTCGGCGTGACGATGTCGCAGAGCAGCGAGGAGGAGGCCGGAGGGGGCGGCGGCGCAGACGCGCGTGGTGTCTGTGTCAACGGCGGCGCCGGCGGCACCGGTGGCGGTCTGCCGCGCGTGGACGAGCTGCTGGTGGTCCCCGACCCCGACTGCGACCCCGACGTGGGGCCGCAGGACGACGTGGCGCTGCTGCCCGCCGGAGAGGCATATTTTGACGGCCATCTGTGAGTCCAACGCAGTCCCGGCCCGGCCCCCGCCCCGCCGTCGGTTCTCGGCTGCACACGCGGCCGCTTTGAGCACTTGTCTTTCCACTTGTGCGTTGCGGCCCACCCGCATCCCCTGCTTGCTGGGGGGGACCCGCGCTCTCCTGCATCAGCCCTCGCCCCCGCTGCCGCTGCTGCCGCCGCCGTCACAGGTGGGTGCTGCGACGCACCGCCACCAAGCTCTACGCAGGCCCTTTGGATGGGGCGGAGGGGCGGATGGATGGGGATGAGAATGAGGACGAGGGCGGGGGCTCCGCTGCCCCGGAGCGCCGTCGGGGCGTCGTGCATGTGGAGGTGAGGCGACGAGGGATGACGAGGACCCTGGGCTGCCGCTCTGGGCTGGGGCCGCTTGGGCGGTGGGATCGGCGGCTGGGGAGTGGGGCCGCATACCGGGATCCGGACCGGAGGGGCCGGCAACACCAATCGCCTGCTCGGCAGCCGCTCGGGATGCGTGGGTGGGGTATCGGGTGTCAACACCGTTTCTCATCGCCCGCCTCCACCCCGCCATGCCTTTTCACCCGCGCCCTCCCGCCCGCCCCGCTGCCGAGTCCGATCCGGCTACCCTGCCCCACGCGCCCCCATGCTCCTTGCTGCTGCACGGTGTCATGTCATGCTGAGTCCGCCATTGCCGCCGCAGGACACCCTGTGCTGCGCGCACCCGGGCTGCCCCGCCGTCAAGCGGGTGCACCGGCCGGCGGGGGCGCCCGGCGCGCTGGGCCCCGAGCAGCTGGCCGCCAGCGGGCTGAGGGTGTGGGTGGTGAGACCCGCGGGTCAACGGGCCAGCCACAACCACCCTGCGCCCGCCGGCGCCGGCGCCGGCGGCGGTGCTGTGCTGGAACCGGGGAGGCCGCCCTCGGAGTTGCACATGCTGGTGCCCGCGGGCCTGGACGGTGCGTCGCTGCTGGGGCCCCGGTGCGGCTGGAGGGTCACGGGTCGGGCCGGGAAACCTGAGGGCCGCATTCGAGGGTTGAAGCTAGGCTGGCCCAGACCCGCAGGTGGGCAGTCAGTAGGCATGCAGCAACACGGATGAAGGGCAGCTTGCGCAGGGCCTCCAGCCGCTCCCGCCTGCGACTGGTCTCGAGCTGCGGCCTTCACGTGTCGCATCGCCCCGCTGATCCATCCCTCCCCTCCTGCCGCCGCCGCTGCTGTCGCCGCAGTGGACGCCCCGCTGGCGGCCTCCCTGCCGCTGCCGCTGCCGCCTGTGGCCCCCGTTCCTGTGCCCTCGGGTGCAACAACGTCCCACGCACGCGCAACACGGGCCGGCGGTGGTCAAGTCGACCGACCGCCTCTTGCCGCGCGCCGGCTGCCGCCCCTGACCCCGGGCCAGCGGGCTGCCGCCGCGGTGTGGCTGCTTGAGGGCCCGGCGCCCCCGGCGTGGGTTTGCCGCGCCCGCGTGCCGCGGAGGGGCCCGGCTGGCACGGAGGGTTGGAGGTGCGGCACAGTGGTTTGGGATAGGGTCAAGGCATGATATAGGCCACATGTTGGCCAGTTGGCCACCCCGCGGGGGCTGGGTGTTATGTCTGGCTGTCGGCGAGCCGAATCTGCCGGTCCCCTGTTCCCCGTGCACTGTCCATTTTGCAGGCTGGAGCAATGCAGCGCCGCCAACCTTGCGAGCGGCGGCCATTGCTGCTCTGCATGCCAGGCCCCGCGACACGACGGACCCACGGGTCTGCTGCGGCAGCTCGTGACCTCCGCACTCGATCGCCACCCGGTCGAGACGGTGACTGCGAGGCAGGTGGGACCCGAGGATGGGGCCCGATGGCACGGCGCGTTGGGCAACAGATGGCGCGAATACAGCAGGGCGGTCTGTGTCGTGTCTTTCGGAGCGGGTTCCCGTTGGCATGGATGCGGAGCCCGAGCCACCCCACGGAGCCACCCGGGGGTAGGCGGTGAGCGGTAAGCGGGCGGCACTTGGGAGTGCATGCAAGTGCGGCTCATCGTGTCATCAAGCACGTATCCCCTACTCGCCTCCAGGCGCCCTGGATGCTTCACGTCACGCCACGCCCCTCCCCGCCCCTCAGCCGATCTCGCAGCGGAGGAGGCATACGCTTGCATGACGCGACCTGTGTCGCTTCCCTGCTTCCTCTCCTCCCCCTCTCCTCCCCATCTCCTCACCTCGCCCTCTCCTCCCGGGGTGCAGGTTCATGAGTCTGTGTCAGCAGCCGAGGTGGCGCAAGTCCCCGGCTCCGGCGGTGCGGGCCTCGGCCCCGGCGCCAGGCCCGCCTCCTCCGTCCCGGACTTCTCCCTCTCTGAGGTGGCGGCCGACGCCTACGTGGTCCTCGTGCAGCGGGCCGCGCGGGCGCTCATGCAGCCTCACCTGCCGCCGCAGCCGCACAGCTCGCTGCGGCGGCGCCGCAGCTGCCCGGACTGGGTTGATCCTGCACTGGCAGCAGCGGTGCCCGGGGCGCCCTCGGCATGGGAGGCGGTGCACTGGGGTCTCGAGGACCCGGATCCGTGCGCCTATCTAGTGGAGGACGAGGAGGCGGAGGTGCGGGCCCTGGCGAAGGCGATGGCAATGGTAGGCCCCGACGGCTTGTCCCCCGGCGACGGCGGCAGCGGCTCCGCCGCCGGAGCTGCGCCTCCTCCGCTCTGTACGGCAGCGGCTGCGGGCGCTGCGCGCTCTGGCGGAGGGTTGGTGGGTGTGGGGCGTGATGGCGAATGGCACATG
Organism: Gonium pectorale; assembly: GCA_001584585.1. Taxonomy (NCBI): domain Eukaryota; kingdom Viridiplantae; phylum Chlorophyta; class Chlorophyceae; order Chlamydomonadales; family Volvocaceae; genus Gonium; species Gonium pectorale. The sequence goes on along the minus strand of LSYV01000035.1, from coordinate 354,448 downwards.
CCGCTGGCCTTCCGCCGTCTGCAGCGCGCGGCAGCGGAGGCAGCTGGCCTGGGGCCTGCTGCGGCCGGCGGTGCGAACAGGAGTCGCGGCGGAGAAGGTCCGGCTGGCGCAGCGGAGGCCGCTGGCCACATGGCGATGGGTCTGCTGCGTAGTCTGGAGTGGCCGCTGGACCTGTGCATCCGACAGGTGAGTTTCTCTCCGTAAAGCGGGACGGGGTGTGTGCAGGGGTGAGGCGCGGGGCGGGCAATGTGCGGTATGCACTCGGCGCTGCAGGCGGGTTTCGCCTGCTGGTGTGGCTGTTGGAGCTGAGGGTGGGTGGGCGGGTCCCGTGTGAGTGGCACTACTGGGACGCACGGTCGCCGCGAAGCGTGCACACCTGGGCTGGCGTGCTGCTGTCGTTAGCTTGCTCCTCTCGTGCATCGGGCGCGGAGCAAGTACCCCGTGCCCCCCCTCGAAACCCTGCGCTGATGCGGTGGTGCTGGACCGCAGGAACCCGAGCTCGGCGACGGCAGCTCGGCAGACGAGAGGGCAGCTTCCGACGGCGCCACGGGCGCCGCAGCCGGTGGCGATGCTGCGAGCGCGGATGCGGGTGCGGCCGGCGGCAGCCTGAAGGGGCCGGGGCGCCGGAGCCGGGCCCCGAAAGGCCCGCGGGGGAGGGGCGCGCGCCGGCCCCCGAGGGGCCGGGCTGCCCCGAGTCGCCGAACAGGCCGAACGCCCTCGAGGGGCGTGGCACGGCCGACGGGGCCGCCCCCGGATGGTGGGTTGGGCGATTCGACTGTTGCCCCGGGGGACTCTGGCGCCGTCCTGGAGACCTTGAAGACCTTGGAAGCTGGGCTCCAACGGAGTTTTCCCCGGGTAAGGCCCAAGTAGGGGTTGGCGCGGGGCGGGGACCTTGCAGCTTAAGTAGGGATCAAAGTATCAAGGGGGCAAGGGCATGTGGGATGTGGCGTTGCGTGTGGCGTTTGCGGGCGGCACATAGCAGCCCAGCATGGGCGTACGTGGCGCGGACACCCGCCCCTGCGTATTCCGCCGCTCCCTAGATGTCTTCCCCCGGCGCTAACCACATTGCGTCGACCCTCACGGCGCGCGGGTGACGACCGCTGCACCCATGGCCGCATCACCCGCTTCACCCGGTCTGCCTCCGGCCCTTGTTGCTCGTGCAGCTTGCTTCACTGCTGGGGCAACCGGCCGCCGGTGCAGCCGCCGACGCACCTGCCAGTGGTGGTGGGGGCGGCCTGTCGTGGGCGGGCCCCGCAGAGACGCGGCCGCCACTGGAGCTGTGCGGCCCCGGTCTGGCGGTGCGCGACACGGACCAGGACATGCTCGGGGTGAGGTGGGGTGAGGTGGGGTGGCTGCCGCGGAGCAATACCGGGCAAACCGGGCGGGGGATCGGAGGTACACCGAGACCTGCCCCCAGGCTTGTGCTCATCGGTTGCGGCGCTCGGCGCCGGCGCAGGGGCAGGGGCAGAGCAGCTGAGCGGGTGCCGAAGGGCAGGGCGCCACCGGGCAGGCTGGGTGCTCTGGCGAGGCGGCGGCGACCCAATGGGAGAGCACAACCCCAGACTCGCAATACATATAGCATGTTGCTCGCCAGCGGCCGTTGCCCCCATCCATAACGACCACCCCGCTCCGTGGGCCGCCTGCACCGAACCCCAGGAGCATCCGATAGGGTTACCGTACCTGGTCTCGGAGGCCGCCAAGCGGCGCCGCCTCAACCCCGCTGCCGTTCTTCCCCTGCCTGGTCTGAGGCCGCGCCCTGCGGCGGAATCTATTGGTACTGACGGCGCCGGCGGCCGCCACGACAACGGCGCTGCTGGCGGCGGCCCTGGCGCCGCTGGGGCCAAGGGCTGCGGCGTCGGTGGCGTGTATGAGGCAGGCAGCGAGGAGTGGGTGCTGCACCACCTGCGGCAGCAGCTGCAGCCCGAGGGGGAGCGCTTTGGTGGCCCCACGGGCCAGTCTGCAGGCCGGGGCGTTACCGCCAGCGGCCCCCTGTGCTGGCTGCCGAGCTCCGCGGGCGGCCCGGAAGGCGGTCCGCATACGTCACTGACGGAGGCAGCAGACGCGCCCCGGCCGAAGATGCCACACGACCTCCTTTCCCCGGCCTTTGCCTCGGCTGCGCACGGAGGGCAGGGATCCACTGCCGCGCCTGCGGTGGGCTTGGCGGCCGGTTTGATGCGCAACGCCGCCGCCGCGCCGCCGCCCGCCGTGCGGCCCGTGGGCCACCGCCGGCCCCTGCCGCGGAGCACCGTGGCACGGGTGGTGCAGTACAGCATCGCCGCCGAGGCGCGTCGCACTGCCTCCGCCGCGGAGCCAGCCGCGGCGGCAGCAGCTGCCGGCGACGGTACGCTGCATGGCGCTCCTGCGCTCGACTCGGACGACTGGCAGGAGCTTCCAGAGCCGTTGGCGAGGGGCGGGGAGGCCGTCGTCGGGCGACGGAGGGCGGGCACCGCCCCTGCGCCACTCCCGTCATGGGAGCCGACCGGCCTGAGGATGGGTGACCCTTGGGTCATTCCGGAGTCGGGGAGGAAAGGGGGCGGCACGCCCGGCGCTGGCGGCGCAGCGGGCGGCCCCACGAGCCTGCGGAGGAGGTTGGCGGCGCTGGCAGCGCGCGCAGCCGGTCCCGGCACCAGCGCAGACACGGCGGTGTGGCAGCCGTGGTATGAGCCCGCCGCAGGAGCGCACCGGGCACTGCAGCAGGGGCCGTCAAGCACAGGCGAGGCGGGTGGACCGGGTGCGGATGGCGAGGGCTCGGGCGAGGAACGCATGCCGGCGCAGGTCCGGATGCTGTTTGAGTTGGCGCGTGCGTCAGGGCTGCGCGGGGAGGTGGTTGCTCGTGCGGCGCAGCGCTTTGCCGCCCTGACGGCAGGTGGCGGCGGCGCGGTGGGGGCCCTGGCAGGCGTGGTCGCGGGCCCTCAGGCAGGCGCCGGCCCGCAGGGTGCCCGGCTTGGGCTGCGGGGAGGGCCTGGCCGAGGGTCCTCAGCTGCAGCGAACGGGGCGCCGCGCACGGCCAACACACCCCGGCTGGGGGCGTACGGGTGACGGGCTGACGGCGGTCCGCGGTGAAGCTCGTGGTGAGACCACACTCCACAGGTTGAATTCTTTAGGGTGTCAAGACTTCAAATTGCGTGACGCTCGACGTGCTCCGCGCCCAGATCAGTCGTTGGCCAGATTTGGAATGTAACGCTGAAGCTACGAACCCTGCATGTCGTGACGAAAGGACAACAGTACATGAAGCACGGGCCAGTACGCTCTGCGAGGCTTTTACAGAGTCGGACCGAAGCCGCGCGGGGCTCAGATAATACCCCACCAGTGCAGCAGCAACCCCGCCCCACGGAGGCGGAACAAAGGAGGTATGATGAATTGTACACGTACAGGTGCGTCCGAATGGATCAGCAGGGTGACATGCAACTCGCAACAAATGCGGCGATGCGCCACAACGGATGCGGAAACTCTTCACCGCACCAAAGCGTGGAGCGCTCCGAACCGCCCAACACATAAGTGAAACGGCTCCCGTGCCCCTTTACTTCCCTCTCGTCTTCAAAATCCAGTGCCACGCGCAAAAAGCTACAAAATGCGACGGCAGCGGGCGTACACACGCCGGGCGCGACGAACTCTTCTCTCTTGCCAAACCTCGAAAACAACAACAGACCAGAGAACACGTTTTATGCCGCCGGAGCAAGCACGCCCGGCCAGGACGGCTGGAAGGGGCGCCGAATGGCGATGCCGCACAGCTACAGGGCCCACGACGCGGGCAACGGGGGTGCTGCACACCCAGGTCCGACAACGCACGTACCGCAACTTTCTGAACAACAACAAAGGAGAAACCCGAACACTAGGCTACGTGAGCCACCTCGTCACAGCACTGCAGTTCACGCCATGAGTTTATACGATACATACAAAGTCAGCGCGCTAGCCGCGGACCCCGATCGCGCTGTACGGGGCGCAGCGCAGGGAAGGGGGTGCGCGCGACACGGCCCCGCAGCCCAGGACTGCGGGGCGGCGCAGCACATGTCCCCTAAACGCCAAAACACCTTCATTCGCGTCGGGCACCACACAAGAGCTGCAAGCACGGCATACACCCTAAAGAACACCGAAACCGAAATGCAGGCGGCGCTGCTGCGCTACATGCCCAAGCCACCAGCACTGACAGCCCTCGCGCCCAACGGCTGTGATATGGAAGGCGCGGTGCCGCCCCTGCTGTACACAGCAGCCAGCAACGTCGCGCCCCACCCCATGCGTTGAGACCGTGCCCTGCCATCCCTCCCATGGGGTGGCCGCCGCAGGCGCACCCGGCCGGGCCACCGCCGCAGGCCTAGGGCATTGAGGGGCTTCTGCCTGCCCTCCCATTCACGACGCTTCACCTCGTTGCCACGATGAAGTGGCGGGAGGCGATGGGAGTAGACCATGTCAAAGCACTTAGGCGCTCTACCTGGCAAAGTAGGGGCCGAGGTCCTTGATTCCGAGGCCGGGAATGCCGTGCGGCTTGCGGTCGGCGTCCTTGTCGGCCCACTCCGCGGGGCCGTACACGGCGCAGGTGCGTGCGGGGATGTACACCTGGAACGAGTGCGGCCGGTTGTCGAAGTTGCCCGACTGGGTGTTGAACACGGCGTCCGCGTCCTTGGTGACGTTACGGTAGCCGCCGAACACCTCCTCGTCGCTCGTCAGCAGCAGCTGCGGGCGCGAGGGTTTGGGAGAGGGGAGGCAACTGGTGAAGTTCGAGTGTTTGGTCGCCGGGTTGGGGGGATGGGAACGAGAGCGTTGGGGGGCATGCCGCATGGCCGCAAGATGGGGCACATCATGGGGTCGGCGCCGCTGCCGAACGCAGCCAAGTACACCGAGGCGAGCCGAGTGAAGTCCTGTGCCCCGCCCGGTCCGCTGCTCCGCTCCGCGACCCGACCCGGAGGCCCGTGCGCCCGCCCACCTTGTAGGGCCCGGGCTCGCGGCAGCCCACGCGGTAGTCCTGGTAGGACTGCGTGGGGTGGAAGTTGAACACAAACACCAGGTCGCCCCGCTCGAACACCACCATCTTGTCGGCCTCGTCCTTGCGGCTCACGTACGTGTTGGGCGCCGACATGTAGCCGAACGCCTGGGCGGGGCGGGGCAGGGGAGAAAGAGCGGCGCAGGAGGGGGCAGGATAAGTGTGGCGGCGAGGAGACGGCTCCAGCATTGGAGAGCCCAACATTCGGCACGAACACCGACCGGCAGCGTGCGAAACGCGAGGCGTGCGGCCTGCGCGGACAGGCTGCGAGGTCCCTTCGCCCAATCCCTGAGCGAGTGCGATGCGGCTGGAAACGCATGTCTTGCCTCGACGGCGCTGAGAACGCGGGCGCGCCGTACGGACCGTAGTGGGCCCAATCGGAGGCGTGGCCTGGGTTTGGCCCGTGAGGGAAGCATTGCTACAGGGACCGTTGTAGTGCCTGGAGATCTGCGCTACGGGCCCCACCCCGGCCCGCCTGCAGGCCCCGCCCCTGTCCCTCCCGGGCCCGCAGCGGCGCACCTTGTCCAGGTGGCACATGGCGCGGTCGAAGGCGTTGAGGAACTTGTACTTGAGGAAATCCGAGTCGGCCAGGTCCCAGCGCCGACGGCAGAGGTGCAGCGAGCCACCGTTGCCTGGGGGCAGCCGGGCGCCAGGGCACGGCGGGCTGACGGATAGCGGCGTGCCACACAGGTGACGACAATAGGCGCCAGACTGCAAGCAAGCGTTACGCGCAAATAGCAAACAGCAGCGCCTGGCCGCTGCTATGGCGCGTGGTTTGGCGTCCAACGCGGGGACCGGCGCTGCGACGTCGCAGACCGGCCCCATGCGGGGACGGCATTGCTAATTCCGTTCTGTATGGGTCCCGGCGGCGCACCTGGCACGAAGCCACCCGTCGAGGGATCGTAGCTGTCGACACGCGGGAAGTCGATCCATTCGGGGTGGCCGAACTCGTTGCCTGCGGGCGTGTTCACGGGTAGGCCCCGGGGTTGATGACGTGCCTCTCGCGGAAGGCAAGGAGCGCTCATCCTTCACAAGTATCAACCCCACAGCAGACGGTGGCTTCGTCGTCGGCTCCCCACGCCGGCAGCAGCAGCCCCCTAGGTTCCCGCCCCCGGGTCAGCTTTGCTCGCCGCCGTCAGCCCCGCGCGCACCCATGAAGTTGAGGTACGACTCTCCGCCCAGCGCGATGGTGATGAGGCGGATCATCTTGTGCAGCGCAATGCCGCGGTCCACAATGAGGGACTGGGGTCCCTTGCCCGGCACGGCCTGCAAGGACCAAAGAAAACAACCGGACGTGATCTCTCGGGCCAGGCTAGGCATCATCACAAGACGACCGGACGAGCCGCGCCGATGCAGGGGAGCTGTTGGCCGAAGAAATCCAGCTCCGCTCACATATTGCCCCAAGTGACAAAAGCCCACACATGCACTAGCCGGAGCCCAGCCATGGCCGATGGGCAGCTTAGAAACTGCACATGGCTTTGAGCCATACGCCGTCCTCACCATGTAGTCGTACATGTCCTTGTCCATGAGCCAGAAGGCGATGGTCTTGTCGCCAACCAGGGCCTGGTCGTGGCTCTCGGCGTAGCCCACGCACGCCTCCGCGTAGCTGCGGAGGAAGAAACCAAGGCCACAGGCCAAACGGTTGGAGTGGCATGACAGGCCGCCGGGCTGGGAGGCGGCCCAGCACGCGCACAGTCGCGCTACTGCTCCGGGCTTTGCGCATAAGAGGGCCGCGTGTAGGCCACAGTGAGAGCTGGGCCAAACACCTCCCATGCTGCTTGTGAGGCCCCCGGAACCGCGCACCCGCCCCGCCCGCCCGCACGGTCCTACCGGCGGTTGGTGAGCGTGTGCACCAGGTTCCCCATGTTCCAGGCGAAGTCGTTGTGCAGCTTCATCACCTCAATCCACTTGTCCGCAATGGCCATCTGCAGCCGGTAGTCGAAGCCCACACCGCCCTCCTGCCTGCGAGACGACGGCAAGGGCGCGCGCAGCGACAGCGACTCAGATGCGGACATGACATCAAGGTTACGCCAGAGAGGCAGGGCCGAAGAGGGAGTCGGGAAGCCTCAGGCGCCACACCTGCCCTGGCACCGCCAAAGTCTCAACCTCAGCTCAGCGCTGCGTCACCGCTCGCGGAACGATCCTAAATTTAGGAACGAACCCAAATTTAGGAACGACCCGCTCCCGGTGATGGCCGGCAACTGGTCCTCCACCACCACGGGTGGTGGACCTCCACACTGGTCACCCACCACGGGCCACGGCCACGCGCCCGCACGGCTCCTACCATGGGCGGCAGAAGGACGGCATGCCAGAGACATCCTCTCCGATGGTGATGCAGCTGGGGAAGAGGTCATGCAGCAGGTTGTTGACCAGCATGAGGTACACCACCGCGTCCACGTCCGTGTTCATGCCGAAGTACTCGCCGTAGTTGCCTGCCGGGTGGGCAACAGGTGCGGCAAGGGTGCGGCGCTGAATGCCTGGCCAACGCAGGGCCCAAGGTGGGCGGGGCGGACTGGACGACCCGAGCCCGGCGGCAAAGAATGCGAGCGCTGCGATGTGCAGCACAGGGACGAGCACACTCAAGGAGACGTCTGCAAGCCTCCGGTCGGTCACAAGCCGGTCGCCGCCTTCGTAGCCCCGCGCCCTCACCTCCGGGTGCGGGGTCCCGCCCGATCCCTTCCTACCGGTGAAGGTGTACGAGAGGCCGTGGTGGTGGTACATCATGGACGTGACGCCATCAAAGCGGTAGCCATCGAACTTGTACTCATCCATCCACCAGCGGGCGTTGGAGAGGAGGAAGCGGAGGGTCTCCCAGTTGCCTGCGAGACGAGGGGGGCCCGCCAAGGCATGGGAGGGCAGGAAATCAGACCGGCGCCTCGCTGACCTAGGTTACAGCAAGATATCGCCGCCATGCCCCAGTCCCGTCCCATGCCGGCCTTGCCGGCCCGCTTTCGGCAACCCTACTCCAACCTGCGCAGGGTCACACCAAACACCGAAAGCGGGAAGACGCGCGAGTGCGCGACACACCGTAGTTGAAGCAGCGGCTGTCCCACATCCAGTGGTTGCCGCGCGGCCCGCCGTGGAAGTACATCCCGTCGGTTCCATCGAACATGTTGATGCCGTCGTTGGTGTTCTTGCTGGCATGGCTGTGCACGATGTCCATCAGCACCTGGCAGCGGCAACGACGGCAGCAGCAGCAGCAGCGGCCGCGACATCAGGGTCCCGGCTTCGTCAAGCCCTCATTGCAGCCAACCAGTGACACCCGCCACTCCCCGCGGGAGCATCAGCTGTGGGCTGCAACCAGCGCCCCGCCCGCATCATCCGATCAGTGGGGATCCCGCCCATCCGCCCGGCGTCCCCGCCTCCTCCCAGCACTCCGTGGCACTCACGATGATGCCCATGCGATGCGCCTCGTCCACCAGCGCCTTCAGCTCGTCGGGCGTCCCGCAGCGGCTGCTGACCTGCAGTGCGGGGAGGCAGCGGGGCTCTAAAAAGGCCCATCGCATCGGCGTTCCCGCTGAAGCCCCACCCCAAGCCCTGATGATGGTCGCATCGCGGCCATGCCTCCCCATGTCAGTGTCCAGTGTACTCAATCGGGCCTCAGCATGAAGGCAGGCCCGTATGCACGCCCAACCTCCCGCCTTCCTTCCCCCGCTACTCGCAAGTCGAGACCCCTTGTTCGCTGCTTACTCCGAAGAAGTTGGTGACGTGGTAGCCGAACGAGCCGTAGTAGCTGTGCTCCTGGATGGCCATGATCTGGATGGCGTTGTAGCCTAGCGCGCGGATTCGCGGTAGCACGTCCCGCCGGAACTCCAGGTAGCTGTTGACCTTGGGCTCCTCGCTGCTCATGCCCACGTGGCACTCGTAGATGCGCAGGGCGCGCGGCCTGATCCGGCAACAAGCAGCAGTCCCGCGGCATGGTCAGGGTGCCGCTTCGGGCTCGGGCGCAGCACCGAGACGGGCGCGCGTCAGCCATAGGGTTCACACAGCTGCCGCGCAGGGGTGCCGGGCGCCTCCGCGGGGACCAAGACACGGGTTCCTCAGAAGCTCGCGCGCCACCAACCAGTCACAAACTAAGACAACAGACTCTTAAACCTCCTTCCATCTCGCGCTGGCTCACTTAGGGGGCCGCGGGTACTTGAAGGTGTAGGACTTGTTCTCGGCAATCTCGCCTGGGGCGCCCTTCTCTGGCGGCTCGTAGTACACGCCTAACAGGGCAAAGGCCATTGAGGCCGGCCAGCAGAGGAACTATTCACTATCCAATGGCAAGCAGGCTGGCCCGAACTCCCAACGCCCGCTCCCATAGTAGGCTAGCCTGGGAGATGTTTGAGTATCTCCTGGAGCTGCCCCAGGCAACCCCTCGCTGGACCCCGAAACAAAACGCACCGTTGAAGAGGATCTCGTTCCACTCCTGGGTGGCCCACTTGATCCAGGCGGGGATCTTGTCCACCCATTGCCCGCCGTCCGACTCGAGCCGGCACTTCACCTTGCTCCTGCGCACCGCACCGTACCGCACAAGTTCAACACCCGCCTTGCACACGAACGCGGATGCCCTTAAAGAGCGTCCTGCACAACACCTGCGGCACCCCTTTGATCTTGTGCCGTGCTGCGTCGCACATCGCCAGCCCAGGGCGCGCATCGCACTTGATTAATATGCCGCGGCCCGAAACAGCACAAGCCAACATGTAATCGCAGGCACCGCTCCTTCCCTTCCCAACCTTCCCTGGAGCCTGAGAGCCTCCAACCCTCCCAGGGTGACCTGCGAGCGCACGTAACGGCATCCCAACCCCATGGTCAGACCCAATGCCATGCCCAGGGACCCGTTGCCTGCCAGGCCCCTACCTGTGCGGGATGGCGGGGGTGCCGTCCGGGTTGTCCGGCAGAAACAGCTCCCACGTGCCGTACTGGTTCTTAAACGCCCAGTGGCTGTCGGCCGGGGTCCAGTTGTTGAAATCGCCAACCAGGGCCAAAGCCTGACGCGCGAGGGCAGGGGTACCGGGTCAGGAGCGACGCTCACTTCACCAACTGCGGTCTGCGCTCTGCCCAAAGGGTCAACCGGGAACGGCAGCACCTGCCCACCAAACGAGCGGCAGGGAGGCGCGAAATGCAAAGGGCATCTGGCCACTCACTCGCACGCAGAACCGGAACGGAGGCGGCACGCATGGTGCATGGCGTGACCTGGCATGGAATGCTTGTTTTCCGGGGCGCGTCTTAAAAGATAGGCAAAGGACAATTTCCCACGTCAGCTGCCGTGTACGCACATGCTTCGACAACCCAACCCTTTCCAAACAACGCAAAGGCGACTGCCCCTTCTATTTCCAAACCAAGCGATGACCAAAGCGCGAGGGCCGCACCAGGCATCGCCCTTGCGACCTACCTTGGCTCCCGGAGCCCACTCGCGGTACCAGATGCCCGTCTGGCCGTTGCACTCGCCCCGATTGAAGCCGTAGTACTTATAGCCTGGGAATGGGGAGATGGATGCATTGAAAGAGTTGGTTGCATTGGGACCGCTTGGGACGAGAACAAAGCAAAGCGTTCTCATTAGGAAAGCTTTCAGGCGCATACATGCTGAACCTGCAACCCGCCCAAGCTCTGCCTCCCTCTGTACTTCGCACGCACGCATAACGCCCCAGTTGCTTTCTGCGAATACCAAGAGCCCCTCCGGCTGCGCATAGCATGTTGTCGTAAAGCTCAGAGAGACCCCACGACAAAACTGTGCTTGGGGTGCAGCAGCCGACATGACGTGTTGCATGCGCCTCCAGGCCCACTACCCCGGCCATAAGGTACAGTCCCGACATCATGGCAACGCAAGGCAATACAGACAGGGGAGGACAAGGGACGAGGAAAGCGTTCCAAAGGGGATGACCCCGCCACCCAGCGAGCGAATTTGCGGCCAGGCGCTGGGTAGAAGCCAAGCATGTGTGCTTGCACATGCATCGACACAGCAGAGTCGAGATTCCATACCACAAGCTGCCGTGAACCCTGATCGTTTCACTGAGGCAAGTGGGGCTGCAAACAGGGAGAAAATTCCAAAGGAATCCTGACACCGCAGGTCCTGCTTAGCGTCCGGTCACTACGCCGCAGCACAGGCCCGTAACGCGCCACCCTGCAAACGAACCGGCTTACCCTGGGAGAACTTCTCGAAGCCGCCCTCGTTCTGGTCGATAGCGTGGCGGATGCCCTTGAACACGTTCCAGCGGTACTGCAAGAGGTGAAGCAGGGTGTTGTGGTGGAGTCGAGGGGATTGCCATACGGGGCCAAAGTAAAGGCGAGGAGCGGTTGGGTGGGCAAGGTTCATCCATATGCCCTGGCCCACATGGCCCTGATCCCCGAAGGTACCCTAACTTGCAATCTCACCTTGAAGTGCTCTGCAGCGGACCACAGGGTGTTGTCCCACTTGAAGCACATGGTCCCATCGTGATCGGGGATGGGCGAGATAGGACCATACTCATCAACGTACTCCATATTGTCCGGCACATCAATGCAGGGGCTCCAGTAGTCCTCCGGCCTCTCCATCGGCTCCGCCACGCCACCCGTCTCGTCCAGCAAGCTTAGTTGGGCTCCAGATGCGCTCGACAGCGTGCTCGTCGACCGCCTGTCATAAGCCGGTGCCGCTGCAGGCACCGAGCTGGCTGCTGAAGGCTGGACAACAGTGTCGATAGGCACGTTGGCGACATCCAGGGTTTGACGCAGCAGCTCGTTCTCGCGACGCAGCAGCTCCAGTGCAGACAGCTTCTCGCCGGGCGCAGCGGCAGAGACAACTGTCCTTGGAACGGCACCTACGGGGGCCGGAGCGGGCTTCAGGCTTTGCCCAACGAGATCCTCGCGATGATAACGCCCTCCCTCACCGCGCAGCGACCTTTGCGCTATGCTGCCCGCCTGAATCCGCCCGCTGCTGAGCCTTCCGAGCTGCATCGTAGCGGCGCGCTTGGGGAGCGCGTTGAGAGGAGTACCGACCAGTAAGACCCTCTGCGCTCTGAGCACACAAGGATAGGCTACGTCTTGAACAAGAACAACAGGACGGAAGCCAACGCGCTCAATACGCGTGACAGGCCACGGCGTATCATCCGCGACCAACACTATCCAACGGTCCGCATGCAGTACAACAGCATCAGGCAAAGTGTTTGCCAATAGGCACCATTGACAACCTTCTACTTGATGCTGCTTCCACCTGGTCCAGTGGAGCAGCAAGCCTTGTCCATGTTATCCTGTGAGCACCCAAGTCAACCCTGACAACTGGCATGGAAGCAGATAGATAATCTGCATAATACTCGTGTTCTAGATATGGCAGTCGTGTTCTACTTGGTGGCACGCCATCATGGTCATGGCATGTCCCTCGGCTCTCGACGGCCTGAGACGGTTGCGCCCTGAGAAACTGCAAGCAATTTAGGACGCAGTATCCAGTGTTCAGTTCCAACACTCGTTCTCCCTTTCCTCCCTCACACCTCATCAGCGCCGGGGTTCCAACAAGGCGTGGAAATCAGCACGCCCTACACCACCTTCTCGCCGCGCCCCCGTCCCCGACCGCCGGCTTCCCCATCAGCTGCCTCTGTGGGCTCTTGGTGTCTTCCCACAGCCTCCTGAAGCCGCCGGGCGATGAGCTGGTTGAGTTCCGCAGGTGTGAACTCCAGGTCCTTCTGCCGTGCGCGGCGGATCCTGTCGGCACTGGCCGACTGTCTTACCGCCGCAGTCACAGCATTTTCCCCGGACTAAGGGACGGAGTTTGATCTTCTTAGACTTGTCGACAGCGATATTCCTGTGGGCAGGTGCCGTCGAAGGTCAGGGTGTACTCGCCCTCCACCATGTTCAGACGGCCTGCCTAAATTACCAATGTAAATTACCAATGTACCGGTAGAACTGGGCTCTCGGTTCTGGGCTGTCCACCTGTGATGTACGGGGCTGCTGTGTGGTCGCGGTATCTGTGCCTTGGGTGGCTAGCCTGTGCTGGAGTTGTGACCTGATGTCGGGACCGGTTGGTTGGGGAGATTGGGGAACCGCACGAAAATGAGGGAGCCCACCTCAACACACCCAAAGACGTTCGTCCCGCCCCGGCATAGTGTGCCCAGATTCTTCCAAGACCAGAACATTGAATACAGGATCAGATGTTCCATACTAATGCGCAGCTGTGCATTCTTTATATGATTTGGGCACTCCCTAGTAGACCTGGATTCTTGGGGCGCGTAAATGAGTGGGGGAGCACTGTAGTTGAGGGAGGAGAGAGCAATGCAAATATAGATTTAGCGAACCTCGGCAGTCCCTTCTTCGGCCAAAGCTGCGAAAGCAACCCGGCGCCCAAAGGAGGGTACAGGGTAGTGCACGTCCACCGCACGCTACCGCACATCTCATGGCCTCACACCCATGGCCTCACACTGCCTCAAGGAGTGCAGGATTTGCATAATGCACAATACGGGTGTGTCCCCGTTTCTGTCGTTACGAGAAAAATGCAAAGAAAGAGAGGGCCCTCCTCCACGCTCATACTCGACGTTAGGTAAGGCGGGCGGGTAAGGCGGGCGGGAACAAAAAAAGGTAGGTGACGTTCCTCCCGCCCCCAAAAGACAAGCTTACCAGCTTACGCGGTGTATCGGGCTTCACCTGAAAACTGCTTTGTGCAAGGTTACTCGGCTCGTCGGCGGTGTTGTCGTCATGGCCACCGGTCTGACGGCGCTCAGCCCACGGCTCAGCCGTTACCAGACCGGCGTGCGCCCAGCCCGCCCACCCGGCCATATTCAGACCTGGAAGTAAGCACGAAGGAGGCGAGGCCGACGTCTGCAAATGCCGCGAAGCCCAGAAGTCTGCAAAAAATGAGAAATCTGCAGAGGAAGAGGGAGCCCGCCTCTACGGTCATACACACCCGAAGGCCCCATTCGGTCCCTCGCGCGCTACCACGACCCCTTTCGGCACCACCACCGTAGCTCATTTAGGTCACGGGGTCCTGCTCTGTCATTCGTCGCATTTGCGCTACGTCTCCGAACTCAACTCTGACATTCCTCGCTGTGCCCCTCTCCCGCCCTTTCCGCCGCTCCGCCTGGCGCGGCTTGCTTTCCCGGTGCTCGTAGGTGAGACAACGGTAGTCAGCGGGTTGGGGGGCTGGGTGGGCGGGGAGCCGGGAGACATGCACCAGCCCGCATGCGACGCACGTAGACTAGACTAAGCGCATCCCATCACGGCATTGCATAGGGTCACCCCAGAGAGAATTCTGGGCCGCATCGGGGGCTACGGGGTTGGTCGCCGCCGAACTAACATGCAGAGACATCGCCCCTTCGACTACCTCTGGAGCTGGGTTCTACACCGACGCCATCACTTTCGCGCTTACGCTCGTCGCCATCACTTTCGCGCTTACGCTCGTCGTATGCGCTTTCCTGTTCAACACCCGAAGGCGCGACGTTTCCATTAGGGCGGGCGGGTACAGTTCAAGGCATGTGACGCTCATCCCGCCCATCTGCATATTGCTTCTTTTCTGATCTCCGTTTTCCCCCGAAAAGCACAACGTTACGCAATATACCGCTATCATCATGTGTCAACGAAATTTTCTGCTTGGCTGAATCGTGCAGAAGCGAATTTGCGACGAGTATGCATGGATTCAAGTGGTAGTGCATCAAGCACATTTCCGCAGACGCTGTCAAAGTTCCGAGGACCTCCAGGTCACTGAGCCGGGCAGCTTCAGGCACCCAACTACATGAATGCATGTCCTCCCAGCATGGCCCCGAATGCGCCCACAAGAAGTACACAATGTACGATTGGCGCAGCTTGACGCAACACTCTCGAGCGCCAGCCTCGGCTTTCCCAAAGAATCAACCAGCGGGTCACATGCACGAATTAAGGTACATTGTCAGCAGTGATTGGCATGCATCACAAAAGCGTATAACCCGTAGCGAATGATATGCACAAAATAGGATTGCGAGCTAAGAACCCAACGCCCAGTATCCACTGATGTGAGCATGCAGCTCCAATACAGTTGAATCACCTTGCCCTGCGTTTGATATCACACATTCGCACGACGGCAGTCGTGGCCCTGCACGCTCGAACAGGGCTGAGGAAGCGACCTGCGGTGGCCACAGGGCAGCCAGTTCCGTGCCGAAGCTGAGCCAGACCTCGAATGCACACTTCACATTGCCAAAAGGCAACGCCGCCACCAGCAGTTCTGTAACCTTAGACTGTACCAAGAAGCCGCCGCTGCACCTTCCTGACGGGCACTATACCCGCGACCCACGGGACTAGCTCCGGAGCCGTCTTGTGAACTGCGCGGAACTCAGCTGAAAACTTGCCCTGGTGGTTGACTTCCTGTCGATCAAAGAAGCAATGTGGCCAAATGCGGCGTAAGTTAGATACACTTCAGGGAGTTGGTAGTGAGTCCGGGAGGGGCCCTCAGGTATTGTGACACAGCGGAGTAGCCTCCGCTGTCGTTGCATGCTGCTGTACACCGTACTGGACCGCTCCGGCCAGTCGTGCAGTCCCAACCACCTCTGAAGGTTCGAGCCTAAGCCCAGCTTACCAGGTTTGATTTCGAGCGGTCGGGGTTATTGTCCCACTTTTCTTGATGCTTCAGCCAGCAATCGCCAGTTGTGTGGTTATGAATGTCCTACGAGGCACATTGACAGACAAGGAGCAACTCAACGCACGCTCAGGCTCGTCTGGTGAAGCGCCATGGTATTATGCCAACTCTGATCTGCAGGTTACAAGCGGAACAGCGAGGTGTTGCTGCCCTCCCATGAGCCACAGCCAGAATCAGATAGGTAAGTACCACGTACCATCGTCCAGCAAATGCCGCTTGGGTCCCCACACCAAACCCAAACATTGCAGGGCCGGTCATCACGGTGCTTGGCTTGGTGCTCCTTGCATGCGGCACAGCACTCGGCTGCAGAGGCTTTCTTGTGCCCTAGGCCCCAGACAACACCATCGCCAGCGTAGTCGGCGTTCTGCAGTCGATGTGAAAAGGAGCAGTGGGTGGGCGAAGATGCCGGGCAGTGCCAGAAAGGCGCCATGCCGCAAAACATGCTCGTGCCACCGAGACATGCGGAGACCAATTTGGTGCTAGCACGGCAGCACCAAGACAAGACCAACATAACAGCGAACACGTGCCATGGGAAGTAAGAAGAAGGGCGCAAGGATCTTAGCACGGGCATACCGCTGCGCGGGTACCCTGAAATCAAAGGTTAGAGAGCAGCCAGCCTGTACCAACCTGTTGCGGGTAACAGTCCTCCGGGATCGGGACGTCCAAAATCTGCATGTGTGCCACATGTGATGAGGCAAATGTGAAACAGCGGTAGCGCGTCCTGTAGCATATGGCCACCCCGAAATGACGCGCCGTCAGCTGTTGCTTCAGGTTAGGGATGCGACCCGTTCCGGTCCAAGAGTGAGCCCTTGCCGAGAGTGCACGCAGTTCTTACCTGTAGTTTACGCCCCTTATCCTCAACCTCAACTATAACGCGAGGCTTGGCAGCCTCTGCTGCAGGCTTTGCCGTCTCGGGAGCCGCCGTCCCGGGAGCCGACGTCATGTTTATCGGTGCTGCTGCCGTGGATGCGTCATGACTGACCACAGCCTTGTGTGCTGGCTTGCTCTGGCCGAGCTAGGCTCGGGAAGCGGCGGGCGGGTCGGGAACAAGGTCAGGAAGGAGAATTTGGATGGGGCGTGTATGTATGTGTGTGTGTGTGTTGGTGTGGGGCGGTGGGGCGAGGGTGGGGCGGTTTGGGGATAGGGAGGGTCAGGGCGAGGGCGGTCAGGGCCGGTACAGATATGAGCACCGCAAACCACACACATGCTCGTACCTGTGAAGCCACGAAAGCGCCAGACGCTGCGCCGGAGCCGGGCAGGCGCTGAGTCAGTAACGGGCATTGGGCTTGTGTGCATGACAGTCTCGGCAGTTCGTTTTCATGGACTCGTTGGTCTACCATGTTCACCATACCTTCTATAGCAGCCTTGAGCTGTTCACGGCCAGCCCAACTCGCTATCACGAGTACAACCAAGCCGAGAGCTATGGGGGCAGCTCTCTGAATCCGCTGCCTGTGCATCCTTCTCGATCTGTAAAAGCGGCCAGTGGCAAGTGGGAGAGAGCGAAACTATACCCGGCTTTGCATTCGCTCCTTGCCTAGGACTATCGCTTCTGCTTGTGAACTAAGCCCGCTGGTGAACGTGCGGTATGTGACGCTTCCAACTTCGCCCCTTCCGATCCAAAAACAGTTGCCGTATCCCTCTCACAGTCTCGTTCACATTCTCCCGCTGAGGCGTATTGCTTTGTGTCAACGCCACGCCGTGCGTTTATCCCCGTTACTGCCGCTAAAGTGCGGCCATCACCGCGACTATGGGCAATCCCGGAGAGAACTCCTCGCCGTTAGATCAAGCTAACAAAGTAGTCACCGAAGCCAGGGCAACAATCGAGAAGGGCGTGGCGGACCTAAGCGCACAAGCCGATGAGGCACTTCGTGTGGTGGCCTCGCAAGTGGTGACGGGGGGAGCGGTCGTTGCGGACGTCGTGCGTGAGGGCGCGGCTGTGGCGAACAAGTACGCGGACGAGGGCAAGGCAGGTTCCGCACGTGACCGGTGCCCGGGTACGCCGCGTGCCAGCGGAAGCACTGATGGGCCTCGCCGCATACCCTGTTTGCAGGTGTACCTGGACCATGGACTCTCCCAGCTGAAGGAGCTAGAGGATGTCGCCGTGGGCTATGCCAAGTGTGAGCATGCAGCGGCGACGCTAACGGTCGGGTCGGCGACGCTAATGGCCGGCTCGGCGACGGCCCAACACCGCGGCGCCCCAGCGCAACATGCACAGTGGTCTCTTGAGCTGTGCCCCACTGCACCGACGCGCTGTGTTGGAAGGTGTGCACGCATTCAATGAGTGTTCCTTGCCTTGATAACATGGCTGCAGGCGGCCTGGACCTGATCCACTCGAACACGTACATCTCCTACCCCGTGCTGGTGACGGGAGGCCTGTTGATCCTTCCAGGTGAGCGCGGTCTTAGCTCACCCGGTGCATGGCCATCCCGCGTGCTTACGCTAGGAGCCGGTGCTGTGCATCAGGGCTTATAGGGCGGCCCCCAATCCACCTGGCGGTGTGGTGCAAGGGGACGCGTCGTTTTGTGAGTATCAGGAATCAGAACGTGCAGCCGCAGCCCTAAACCCCGAAATACCCATTCCATATCCGTGGCGACCTTGCCTTACTGCCAATGGGGTTTTGGGTTGACTGGCTTGATACATGCAAATGGAGGGGTGTCTGCGCCATAAGGCGCAGTCCCGCAGCCTCCACAATGCGGGATGCGTCCAGACGCTGGCCCAAAGTGCTGGCTCGCGGTAATGCCCGTTCGCTGCGCTTCATAATTAGATGGTCTCAAACCTCTGGCTTGTAGCGAGCGCTATGTGTCCTAGCGGGTGTATCATCGGCATGGATGGCGGCCCGTGAGCGCAGCGTCCGGGATGGAATAGTTCTAATTCGACAAGATTGCGGTCTTGGTTCCTTGACAGGCACTCGACGGCTGCTATATCGGGCCACGCTTGGCCGGTTGCGCAGCACTGAGAACATCATCAGGGGCAGCGAGGGCAAGGTGGAGGGGCTGCGCGTCAAACTTACGGGTGAGTTCCGTATGGGGCGGCCAAGTACGGTACGCTTGTTTGGGCGGTTCACCTTCATGCTACGCTCCCACGGAGCTGAGCGCGGCATATATAGGCTCCAAGGCGTAACGGAGTAGGTTTACGGATGTTTGCCGTTGGTAATGCAATTGTTTTTATCGGCCACTGCTGCGCAGACTTCGGCGAGGAGGCCAAGAAGCTGCAGGTGTGTAATAGGAGAGCTGCTCGCATGGATTTGGATGCTTCCCAAAACATTCCATCTCGCTTCTGGAGTGCTCCTTTGGGCAGCCTCTTTCGCCCTCGTGAGATGCCCCCTCACGCGCATGACGCAGCGTGGGCGCTGCCCGCTCACGCTCACAAATGCCGCAGATCGCGGGCCCAAAACATTAAGCAAGGGCTACCACACATGAGACAGCGGCCCCAACCAACCTTATGTTGCATGCGGCGTACATGCAGGACGTGCCGCTAGATATGGCACTATAGCGCTAGTACGTCGTGCCATGGGAACGTCTTCCTTGCATACGCAACTCACGCTTCTACTTCGCTCGTATGTTCGCACGCATCCTGGCGTCGGTGCATTGCAGGAGCGGATGGTATCGGCCGAGGAGGAATACCTCCGCGGACGGTCTAAGCTGAAGTAGGTGGTGATGCCCTGGTGCAGTGAATATGTCTAGTCGCACTCTAGCTGCCGTGCGTGGCATGGCTTCTGGGCAGGTGTTGAAACGTAACGATTGGGCCGGTGTAAGCAAGTGCCAAGGGAGGTTTTTATACAGGCACAACGTGCTTGTTGGCTTGCCAGGGCTGCGCTGGTGCCGTGACACATGCGGCCTCGCCTGTCGCCGGGCAAGCTCGTTGGAAGTAGTTCGTTGCAGGCGTCGGTGCATATTGCCTTGCTTGCTTTGTACGACTGCATCATCGCTGCCATGTCACTACGGTGGGTTGCAAATGGTCGATATGGAAGTACGCTGCCGCTCGTCTGTTGCAGGGCTACGCGGCTAGAGCTGCAGCGGCTTGCGTCGGTCGTCACCAAGAGCGAACGGGCGGCTGCAGGTGCGGCCGCAGAGCAGCCTTTGCAGTGCAAGGGCCCCGGCGGCCTTGGGGGCAGTGCCGTCTGGACACCCAGGGCTGACTGGCTGGTCATGAACCGCATGCGGAGAGCTGTCGATTTTTCTGCGATACTGTTTATGAAGTCTCTTGACAACGCCTGCTGCTTGCGCCGCCCCGCTGCATGGGACACGTACCTTCGACCATGCAGACCGCCATGTTGTCATTTCACCTCACCCCCATGAGCAGGCGTCCTGGATGACCTCCGCACCATTAAGAAGGTGGACAAGGCAGTGCAGCTGCGCGCTGAGGTAAGCGCATCTAGCTATTAAGGTTGTTTGACATCATTCGGGACATGCGGGTCGTGTTGTCCTGCAGCAGTAGTGTCATGCGTACGGCGTTGCCCTTGAGCGGCGGCTTTAGCCTCTTCGGGCCCTCTGCAGGCCGCCTCCCAGGTGTCGGCGCTCAAGGCGCAGCGCAGCGCTCTGCAGCAGTGGATCTATCGGATTGCCTCCAAAGACATCTGAGCCTCTCCTGAGCGCGTTCGCCCGCGTTTCCTGTATGCAAGTTCTTAGTGCACGGGCGCTGCAGTGCTTTGAGCCTTCACCCCGGTGCACGCAGAACACACCTGCCAGTGCATGTCTTTCCATAGGAGTCGTTTGTTATGTAAGTATGGAGACTCTTGACGGAGGTGCAGTTGTACGTGCGTTAGGGACCTGCAGTAAGGGACCTGCATGAGCGCTGCAGGAGATATCGGTACTTACTGGCCTCAAGTACGCACGTGTATCTTGTGTACCTTGCGTATAATAGCTGGTGGCCCAGGTTGAAGCCAAAGTAAATGCCTGTGACCTAATACAGAGCGCCTGCTGAACCGGACGGCTGGGATCCTCACTTTCGTGTACGATGCTAATGAGGTGTGTTTGTTTGTACTGCAGCTACGCGCAGCCCCTCATGGAGAAGAGGTTAAGAGATGTTGTGCTTTTAATGCATGGCGAGTTTTGAGTGCTGCCACCCTCTAGAGTGTTGATGCGCGCACCGGTTCTGGAGACCAGGATAGTAGCCCGCATCTGGCAAGCCTGTCCAAAGCAAGCGGGCCCTCCTTGTACCTTCAGTCGCAATGGCATCGAGTTGAAAGAACCTCGGCAAGGTGGCGACAAAACTCTCCGCTAGAACCCGTCCGGCACTCGATGCTCACGGACGCTCGTAGACGCTCCCCCGCAGCTCCCAGCGGCCGTCCTGGCGTGGACATGGGCGGGGGAGCGAAGGCAGCGTTGGCAGTTATACGGGGCAGTGCGCAGTGGCCGCCGGGTATGCCGGGTATGCCGTACCAGGGTGTACTGACGTGTACCGTTTGAGTAACGGAACAGGCCCGAAAGCAAAGCAAATGTAACACGACATCCGTTCAGTAAACAGACAATGAGCGGCTGCACATTCTTTTAGGGGACTGACGCGGCCCTACAACATCCAGGTCCAGTTAAGACGCCAAGTTTTCTCCATGCAAGTATTAAGCTAGTTTACCATAACACGCGCAGCCTTGCTTGCTCCCTTTGCTTCTTGGGAGAGGAGCTTGACCTTGCTCTGAGCCCGACTCGTGTGAGGAGCATGGATTATGGAGCATGGCGCGGGCGCTATAACACCGCGTTTGAACGCGCCGGACGTTGGCGTTTATAACGGGAAAGGCCACAAGAAAAAGCCAAGGTGACGCCCTTCCAAGCGACAGGCTCATGCGCACAAGCTGTAACCGCGGCTTCTAACGTGTGACTCGTTCGCTCGGCGCAGGGCAAGCCTGCAGACAGGGACAGGGACTCCGCCCTCAACTCTCTTTGCAGCCCTGCTTGCGGAGAATGGAGTTGATGAGGAGGAGTTGGCAAATGGCCACGACTGGCACAACGTGCAAAGGCAGTACCTGCTTGAGAAGAAGGAGCAGGAAATGCTCGAGCGGCTAGAGCGCAGGGCTGGTGAGAGCGCTGTGGGGCGGAGCACTCTGGTGGTAGAGTAAATGCTGGGTAAATGCCAGCGCTCCGGATGGGTGGGATGTGGGACGTGTTGGCCGTCTGCGACATGTCTACGCCCCGTGCGGATCGTGACATTGCATCCCGCGTCAACCAGGCGCCGGGGCAACTGGAGCCATGGACAGGCGCAACCGTCGAAGCAGCGAGTACAGCAACAAGGCGGCAAAGGGGGTGGCGGCTGCCCACGGCCCTGACCGGCCTGGTGGGCAACGTCAAAGCTCACGGGGCGAGCATGGCAACGGCCGCCGCAGCTATGATTACACAGCTATGGGCCTGATTCATGCTGCAAGCGAGGCTCCAGCCACCCAGGAGGTTGATCGGGCTGCATTGGAGGGCGCTGTGGCTGCAGGCACGGTCTCTCGTGCTGCCGCTGGCCTTTTAGGCCATGCCAACGCTCCTGCTGTGGCGGGCGTTCCTGCCGCTGGTGGTACCGCCATTGAAAGCACAGCCATGGATGGTGCTGTCAGCGGCGCTGCTCCTGTCGCCTTAGCTGACACGTCAGCAGCTGCAGCTGTTCCGGCCACAGACGCATCGTTTGCTGCCGCTACCGCCGGGCCTGCAGCTGGCACGGCCCCAGCGGTTCGAGCGCAAGAGGCATCTATGGTGGCGAGTGATCAAAGTGGGTCTATTGAAACGTCAGCGGACCCGCCCGCAAGGGCCGGTCATGTTAGTTATGCGACTACCGGCGCCAACTCTGCAATCACTGGGACCCCAGATTCAAAGCCCTTCGCGCAGCCTGTTGAGGCCCCTGCAGCAAGCCCAAACCAGGAGCATGCCGTTGCGGATGCAGAACCCTCCACCACGCAGCCGGGCGAGCAGCCCAGGCTGTCGCAGCCGGAGCTTCATGCCGCATATGAAGCGTACATGCAGCAGCAGCTCCTGACCTCGCTGACTGAGGACGACTATTTCGCAGCCACCAGCGCGCTGGCAGCTGTAGAGCGCGCATACCCGGTGGCAAGCGTGGAGCCCGCGAGCACAGTCACGGGTGCAGGGGCCAACGCTGCCCACGAGCCATCCCCTATCGCGGGTTTGGCCCCTGTGGTGACGGCAGCGGTGGCCAAGGGCCTGGAACCGTCGTGGCCATGGTACGGAAGTGGCCCTGCGTCTGCAAAAGGCTGCAATACCGGCGATGCCCATGCCGCTGTCTTGAGCGCGGTGCTCACCAGCCGCAGCGATTACTTGGCGCAAACGGCGCTGCGCCACAGTGATACCCGGTTTGCGGAACCGGAAGCACCTCACTGGGGTGGCGCGCCAGCTGGTCCGATGCCACCGCTGGCCCTGGTGGAAGTGCAGCCCTTGACGGACCATGGGGAGCCTCCGCCGCGACGCGTGTCGCATGCTAGACAGTCAGGCCCAGGCTCATGCGCTCCTGGCGACGGTGTGAAGGCTGGATCGGGGGCAGAGGGACCCTCCCCTGCGGATGGAGCTCCAGGCCCCTCCGGCGCCAACGAACGAACGAATTCTGGGGACACGGTGGGCACCTACGAGGACGTAAAGGACCTTTCGCAGTACAGCAGGTTACGGCAGCTTACTATTCGACTGTGTACCAACCCGGACTTTGAGATGATTGTGACCGCGGTCATCTTTGGCAACTGCATCACACTCTGCCTCTTCAACCCGCGCCAGCCGGAGCACGCCGGCATGAACGGGAGGATCTTCTGGGCAGGTTGGTGCTCGGCCGGATGGGGACGCAGACGGCTGGTACGATAGTGCGCATGCACCGAGCTTCGAGGGATTTCAGCCTAGAGACGTCTTGGCTTGCAGTCCGTGTGCGTCGTGGCGTGGCAAGCCGTATACTGCATATACAGTTGGATGCTCCCATGTCATGGCCAACGCCCTGCAATGGTGGTGTCGCACAGCCAATGACGCTGCGCTCCTGTTTCCCCGCCCTCCTTATGCCTTCCGCATTGCTTCGTGACCCGGGCACCCCAATCCCTGCACCGCAGAGCTTGCATTTAACATCTGCTTCACGCTCGAGATGATCCTCCGCATAATCTCGATGGGTTCTGTCTGGGCGTACATCCGGCGGCCATGGAATCAGTTTGACGCGGTAAGGCATGCCGGTTTCGTTCGCTCCTTGCCCGCCGAGGCAGCGCTAAGAAGCGAACCGCCACTCGGTGACTTGATATCGTATGTACGGTTTCACTCTGCACCAGTCATCCATGCCCCGGCCAAACAAGCCATGATGCTATGGTAAACAAACGCTGTTACTGCCGTGTCACCTGTTCAAATACCCTGTTCTGCAGTTCATGGTCGTCGCTGGCTACACAGTGTTCGTGCCCGGCAATTCCTCGGCCGTTAACGCAATCCGTGCGCTGCGGGCGCTGAGGCCGCTCCGGACCATTACCCGCTTCGAATCGTTGCGGGGCGTCATTGTGTGCTTCCTGGAGGTGCGCCGGAGGGGGTGCTGCTGCCGTTCTCACACCCATGTGCAGTCTTTCGGGGTGGGATGTAAACGTTGCGACATCGAGGCAACCCGAGCATGCGTAAGCTTGGACGCGCGGTTGGTCAAGCGTGTGGCGCTGTTTTGGTCCTTAGAAGCGCACCAGAGCGTGAGAGCTAGTGTCTCCAATCTTGCCGTGCTGCTGCGCCGTGCTACCCGCAGGCCATACCGCTGCTGGCGTCGGTGGGCGGACTGCTTATCTTCTTCATCTTCATATACGCTGTGGCTGCAGTGCACCTCTTTCCGAAGACGTATCACTGGGTAGGGGTATGGGGGCGTGGGGGTAAGGCGTATAGCGATGGGCTAGCATTGGAGCGCCGCAGCTATGTCCAGGGTCATTGCGTGCCAACAATACCTATTGAGACCTCTTTTGCCCCAACAGACGTGCCTTGATCCTGTTGGGAAGGCGTTCAACGGCGCTGAGGATCCGGACATGCAAGGCTGCGGTGGCAGCGGCTACTGCCCTGCGAATCATACCTGCACGGTAAGCGTGGATTGGGCCATCAACGCCCTGGGGGCGGTGGCATCCCGAGACACCATTGCCTCACCATGTACAATGCCGGGCACGCGCGTTGTATGCGTACTCGGCATATCGAAAAGCAATATCGACCGCGCGAGGCACCCGCCCTCGTGTGCTCCATCACTGTCTGTTACCGCCTGCTGTCCTCCGTCATGGCTTGCATCATTTGAGTTTGTGATTTTCAAAACAAGCGTGGATACGCAGCGACCTTTGCCCTGCACGCTTATCCTCGTGCATCGCTGCGTTGACCGATACTGACCGCTCCTCTGCTGGCCCACGACCCGCAGCTGCTGGACGAGCCACGGACTGTGAACGTGGCTGGCTTTGATAATACGGCCCTGGCCATGCTAAGCGTGTGGCAGGCCCTGACACTTACGGGCTGGGTCTTCATGATGTACCGGACTGTTGACGCGTACTCGCTGGTGGCGACTGCGTACTACGTCACGCTCGTGTTCATCGGAGCCTACTTCGTGGTGAGCCGTGCCATGGTCATCTGCCGACTATGCGTCCAAAGCGATAGCATCATACGGTGACTGCAGCACTGCTGGCAGACACAACAGTTTCGTCAAGCGCGGGCGGCAGCACGGCTCCCTGTCTGCCATGGCATGGTCACCTTATTTCCTCATGTCGGGTATTGGGGAGATGCACGTTGAGCCTGCCACACATCCCGCTCAGCCGGCGCCTCCACGCACCGCACCTTCCACCTTCCCTTCCTTGGCCTTTCATTACATTCTCATAACTGCTCGCAGTTGAATCTGTTCCTGGCGGTGCTCAAGATCAAGTTTGCCAAGGCGCAGACCCTCTTCCACAACCAGCTGGCGCTGCAACGAAAAAAGGCGCGCCGCAACTCTATCGCCGCCTTCATGAGCAAGGTCCACTCCAAGTGGACCGAGTACAGCTCGAAGCGCAGCAAGTCGTCGCTGCTCAACAGCAGGCTGAGCTCCGCCATCAGCTCGCGGATGAGCACTGGCTCCCTGCGGCTTTCGGGCCCGCAGCTCGACCTGGGCGCGCCCGGCAGTCCGGGAACGGACGTAAGCGTCCCTGCAAAGGACCGCGACGCCGACTGCGGCCACTGGCAGCGCAGTGATGGCGTAAAGCACCACAGCGCTACTGGCTCGGCCGCGAACGACGTTCAGGGGGCTGCGGGACCGGCGGATCAGAACGGTAGCGTCCAGGCTCGTACAGGGATACCGCCCGAAACTGCGCCTGAGCCGCGCGACGCGCTCCCGGTCAGCAGCACCAGCTCGAAGCAAGAGGCTGAGCCGGGACGAGCGCCAGCGCAGCCTGCGTTGAGCTCTCCCGGGACGGCAGCTGGCCGCTCGTTGCTGCGCATGGCCACGCAAGGCAGCAATGCAGGCATCCACAAGGGGGCTCGCAGCATGCGCGCAGTGTCCTTCAAGCGCCGCGACGACGTGTATGACTTACACTCACCGCGCGTCGGCACGGGTGCCAGCAATGGTGAGATATTGCTGCCGGCCTTGCGGAGCACCGGCAGCCGGCTCCGAACAGGGGATGACACGGGCAGTGCGGAGGCAGGGAAGCCGTCTGCGCTCGCTCGGCAGTCATCAAGCCGTAACGGGCGCGGGATGCCAGTTGGCGAGGCTTCGGAGTCGTCGCCGGATGCCAATTGGGAGGTACGAACGTGGGTCCCTTCGCCGTCGTCATCGCTGGCCCGAGACGGCGGTCGGCAGGAGGGACGACGACCATCACTGGCGGCTTTACTTCTTCCCACACATTGGGGCTGCAGCGTCACGAGCAGCTCCGAAGTCGGCCCGCAGGCACCTGGGCACCGGAGAAACGGCACGCACTTCAGCGCGGTTCTGCCCTCGCCTCTCGACCTATTCCCTCATGCCGAGTTCGCCTACCGAGCGGGTGCTGTTTCGCAGCGTGGGGGCATGACGGTAACGCTGGGGACTTCGCGGCACACAACGCCGAGGCGGGTGGCGGATCAGTTGGCTCCTGCTGCGACGGGTCGCCCGCTGGCTCTGCACGCGAGACCTTACGGCGAGCCCGTTGCGGAGGCTGTGCGCTTCGCAGGCGGGTCGGAGGAGGACGCTGCGCTGCTCTTGAAGAGCGGTGCCGAGGGAACCGCGCCTTTCCCCAGGGGCGCTGAGCTCGTAACTCCCGGAAGCAGCAAGCACCAGGTGCAGCTGCCCGGGGAAATTGGGCCGTTGCCTGCGGCGGCATCAGCAGGGCAGTTGGTTGGCGTACTGCCGGCCGCGGCCGCCCCTGCCCCGGCAGACGCCGCTGCGGAGCCGCCCCTCGAGCGTATGTACAGCGCGGCACCGTCGAGTATGGGAAACACCAATGTGGCCATGATTGTCATGACTACGGCGGAGTTCGACGAGTGAGTTTTATGGCCCATGGCCTATGGGTGATGAAGCGACTGGCACCACACGGCTGATGCGGCTAAGCTGGTCTGCATACATTGGCGCAAATAGAGCGTAAGGGGCACCCGGGTGTCCATGCCCGGCAAGGCGAAGGACCGTATAGATTATGGGATGAACGAAACTTTCTCGACCCTGCAGGTTCGTAGCCGACCACCCATACTGGGAGCGCCAGTTGCTTCGGTTGCAGTACCGTACGCGGATGCTCGTCAACCACAACCTGTTCAACCAGGTATCGCTGACGGTGCAGCGCTTAGTAGTGGCCCATAATCCTGGAGCACAAGAGGCATCCCTTCAGTTCTTGCCATCATCTTAGCAGCTCACAAGTACGGCACATCAATCTTGTTTACTTATTTGTTTGCAGTTCTTCATGCTGCTCATCTTCGTCAACACCGTCCTGCTGGCGCTCGAGTACGACAACCAGCCGGACTCCTTAACTTACTTCTTGAATATCAGCAACTATGTACTGACGGCGCTGTTCACCACCGAAATGGCCCTGAAACTATTTGGCCTGGGATTCTGGGACTACATACGGGTAAGTTAGGCCTGCCAATTAGCGAATTTCGATCCGCATTACACATAACCCCGTACGCGCGGCTCTTGACCACCCACCACTTACGTGTTGCGTTGCCTTTGCGCTGCCTTCGCCTAACTGCATCATGCCCAAAGCCGGAAGCTCCGCGTTATGCTGTGGTCACTACCCGCGCCCTACCTGCAGCCTATTCCCGTTGGCTTACCCAGGGAAAGGCCTGCATCTCAATCTACTCCGTACGGAAGGCGATGGTTCGCCACTTGACATTCCCCATCTATCCACACATCCACACCCACAGGACGGGTTTAACATTTTTGACGCGCTGGTAGTGACCATCAGCCTTCTGGAGATTATCCTTTCGTCGATGGGCGGCGCCAACGCGGCACGCGCTCTGCGCGTGCTCAAGGCACTGCGCGTGCTGCGCCTCTTCAAGCTTTTTCGCTACATGCAGTCGTTGCGCCGGATTGGCGAGGTGCTGCTGTCAGCCTTCACCTCCTTCGCCGCCATCGCCACGCTGCTCATGCTGTTCTGGATTGTCTTCTCCATCATAGGCATGCACGTCTTCGGAGCGAAGGACTTGGACGTGTACCCCTGGCCCGACTTTTCAACATTCCTGTACAGGTGGAAAGGAGGGTCGTTTTTTGGTGGTTTTTTTACGGCACACTATAACGGTTGCACACACAAGCTGGTCAGCTGATCCCAGCCCAGCCCAACAGCCCCCGTGCTAGGTCTTTAGTGGGTTCTTGGTTGGTTGGGTCGGGCGTCGATGGGCTGCCGGCTAGATTGCTTGCTTCTTTGTTGCTTGCTTGCTCACAGCACATCTTCACCACGTCATTTGCATACATCACATAATCTGGGCCGGCTGTTCTGTGGCAACTCCCAGGACCGGCTGGGAGGTGGCTGTTGCATGTGCTCGTGCTTAACCCTCATGCAAACACACGCATCGCTACTGTCGCTGTGCTGAAGGGGTTTCCTGTTGGCCGTGTGTGGCTCGATGCAACGCACTGCGTGGCGCTTACTGTCGTCCGCCCTCGGTTTGTATCATCGCAGCCTGATTGCGACGTGGAACGTGCTGAACCTGGAAAACTGGCAGAATACCATGTACGCAACAATCCGGCAAACGGATTACGGCTCAAGCCTCTTCTTCATTTTCTGGATTATCATAGGTACGGTCATGCTTTAGCAGTGCATAGAATGGGTGTCCTCAGTTTGCTGTACGCCAGGGCGTGTCGGTCATCTAACCTTTCCTGAACCGGAACTCGCCCCGTTGCGCCACGCCAACCTCTCATAAGGCAAGACACTGCCCCCCCCCCGACCCAGGCCGCTACATCTTCCTTACGCTCTTCCTAGCGGTGACCTTGGAGGTGAGGGTGCTCCTGTGTGCCGCTCACCACTACAGAGATGGCAGCCTCATCGTTTGCGAGGACCCAAACCTTGTTCATCTGAGTGTATATTGCGTCGAGCGTGTGCGGGTGCTGTCGGGGCTGGCTTCAGTATGCTTGCCATGCGCCCTGAGCTTCGCAGGCGTTTGAGGCCAAGTACGATCCCAACGCGGTGCGCATGGGCGCCCGGGGCGGCGGCCTCACGTCCATCCTGGGATCCGTAGTGGGCAAGACCTCCAGCTTCCGGTCCAGCTTCGGTTCGCTCCGGTCCAGCTTCCAGGGCAGTTTCAGCAGGGCGAGCAGCAACGCAAGGTTGGTGGCTTGTTGTGGGAATGAATGAAGCCTTGTCACAAGAGCCCTTGTGTGGGATCTCGGTGAATGCTCCCAGCAGAACGACTTTGATCCGCTTGCAAACCGTTGGCAAAGCTTTGATCAATGGCCTGTTAGCGGATTTCCCGTGGGTCCGCCTGGCCACTGCGTTGCTCAAACCGAGATTGCCCCCTACGCATGTATCCTTGCGCTCTACCTAACAACTTTCGGAACGGCGGCAGCCAAGGCAAGCGCCCTGGGCCTGCGTCCTCTGACGCTAAGCGCGTCGTCGGCAGCGAGTCGGCGGCAGCGGGTGGAGCTGGCGCCAAGGAGCATGCTGAAGCTTGCTTGCGGCAGGAGTCTGAGACGGTAGAGCGCGCTCTGGACCGTTCGGTGTCGCGCAGAGGAGTGCGTCCCATAGGTGAGCGGTGAAAGCGTGGAGCGCAGTTGCAAGCCTGGATTGTGTTATACGGGCTTGGACCTTTCACCTAGGTCCATGCGCGTAGTGCCTAGCACCAGAGCAGTCTCTCCAGAGTTGGAAAGCGGTCAGAGTAACGACAACGGCGGACTTGCACCCGCTTCTGATCCACCGCCTGTTAATCCACCGAGGCGTGATTATTCCAACTCTGCAGGCTACTTTGAAGACGTCAAGGCCGCGGCCGCGGCTCAGTATGGCGACGATGAGGCACCGCGCGTCAACATCCGAAAGATGTATACCATCCGGCAGTGGATCGACACGGGCAACATGGACGTCCTGCGGGCCGAAACGCCCGACCCCTTGCCCGTGCGCTGGCAAGACGGCGCCCTGCGCTCTCAAACCAGTACGCTCGAGGGCACAGGCCCCGTCGGCAGTGAGACGAGACTGTCACGCGGGCCCCTTCTCAGCATCGACGGAAGGCCCTCGGCGCCGCGAGCTGGTCAGGGCATGGACGACTCTGCAGCCCAGAGCTTGGCATCGTCCGACGCGGCGCCTCGCAGTCTGCTGATCAACGGCCCTCGAAGCCCCGCGCCCAACGGCGGCAGTCCCAGGCCCATCGCCGAGGGCCAGGAGTTGGGGTCGGGCCCTGGAACACCGTCGCCCGACCCCGCCACAGCGTCGCAGGCTGTGGGTCCCTTCGGATTGGTTCATGACGATCCGGGCAGGCGTTTCGGCCACGTGCCTGACGCTGCTCCTGGTCGGAGCAGCCCAGGCCCCATCCTGCAGAGCCTCTCGCGCGAGGTCCGTCGCAGCATCCAAGGATTCGTGTCGCCCGCGGATGATGCGAATGTTGACGACGCCATCGCGAGCGGCGTCAAGAAGAGCAGCGCCAACGGCATGCAGATGCCCGGCACAGGCAGTGAGATGCTCCTCGCACACCTGCCGCACACCGCCGGTTTAATCCGCAACCCCAGCCTGGTGCGGAGCCATGCGAACGGCGGGCTCATTTTGTCGCGGGTACACGGGCGAAGCGTGCGCATAGGGGCGCCCCCGAGCGAGGTCGCGTCTGCCACTTGCGGTCCCGTGGAGGTGGCGCCGCCGTTGCAGGTGTGGACGGCAAGTGCGCCAGGCGCGGCCCCCCCGGCGGCTCCAGGGGTTGCACCGCACAATTCAGTGTCAAATGCCGCGCCCGCCTCCGCCACAACTGCACACCCTCTGCGGCTGCCGTCAGCGGCGCCGAACGACAGCTCAAGGGTGGGTGGCCTCCAGCCCGGAACTTCTGCGCATGGCGAGACCCGAACCGCGGGCGGTGGAGTGACCCTACCCGAAGAA
>LSYV01000035.1:312550-323510 GCA_001584585.1 Gonium pectorale | reverse complement strand
CTGCGCATGGCAGACCCGAACGCGGGCGTGGATGACCCCTACGAAGACCCAAAGGACGACACTGTCCGCGGCAACGGCAACGACGACGACATGGCCCTGATGGGGGCGCCGTTCATCGGCCAGGGCCCCGCCCCCGCCGCGGTATTGTACGTGCGCACATCGAAGGCCATCAGCTCCGACGGCGGCCCGTCGCCCGTGAAGCACAGCAACTCCGCCAGCAGCGACTTCCTCGCTAGCTTCATGGACCCTATGCGCCTTGCCACGGCGCCGCTCCAGGGCGTGCCTGAGCCAATACGGCAGTCCGACGGCCAGATCAGCATGGCCACGTTTCACGACATGCTACAGCCATCTCCATCAGCACCTGCGCGCGAAAATGGCATTGGCCAGCAGCCGGAGCTGCAGAAGGGCGACAATGCCAAAGCTGCGCCAGAGCTGTCGCTGCAGCCTGCATTTACGGGTGAGGCGGACGATGCACCGGGACATGTGGACATCCTTGCTAGCTGGCCCTCGCAGACAGTTGTTCAGCGAGTGAGGCGCCGCAGCAGCCTGGCCCAGAATCAGTCAGCACAGTCGCATCTACCTTCGCAACCGCAGCAGCGAGGCGAAGCTGGCAGCGAGGTTGACCGTGGCTCGAGTGCGTTCGAGCGGGTGTCCGATTACGCATTTCTGGACCGGGATGAGAGGATTTGCCCGGACCGAGCGCCCTCACCGTCAGTTGGTCCCGGGGAGAGCTCGATGACGCTCCTTGCGAATGAGCTGTCTAAGGCCACAGCGCAGCTGCCCGGTCCTGGTGGCCAGGGCGGCGCGGCTGGTGAAGGTGTTGGCCCTGCTGGCACAGGTACGGCCGCTGCCAGCTCATCCTCTCCGCAAGCAACGTCATCACAATGGTCAGAGCACGCCCTTCTGATTGGGCTGCCTGCGGGAGCGAGTGGCGACGCGACCCTGCCCGAGCCGCCGGTGGTCCATGGGGCACCGCGTGGCCTGGGGGGTCACTGTGTATCCAGCATGCAAGGGGACATTCGCCTGGCGGAACGTGACGTCGGAGCTATGGAGCCCAGCTTCAGCGGTGACGGCGGCGGCCCTCAAAGGGACTCCAGTACAGGGGACGGCAGCCAAGCAGCCCGCACCGCCGTGGCGCGGCTGCAGGATAGCGCCCACAGCATGGAGCGCGCACAGGATGCGGCTGAAACTGCCGGCGACCGGCCCCTGGTGCGACCACTCGGCGCGTCCGTGCCTCCTGCGCCGCCGCCACCGCATGGCGTAGCAGGCCGGAGCGTCGCTGATCCATGGCAGTCCCAATCACAGGGACCGCGGCGCGATGCGATGTCATCGCAGCACCGTCCAACTTCGGCCAGTGTGGACAAGGACGCTGATTGCTTGGGCGGCAGCCTTCTTGGAGACCTGCTCGGCGAGCAGGTTCGCGCCAGCCTTCGGGGGATGGTCGCCATCAGCGCATCAAGTAAGGGCAGCGAGGACGCGAGGGGCTTGGACCGCAAGTCGTTGGAGCTGAGGGCCCCCTACCGCGGCAGTGCTGCAGATGCCGGCAGCAAGGCCGACCCGGTTACGGTCGCCTCGCATGGCGGCGCTGCTGGGGCCGGGGTCTTGGTGGTAGCAACGGCAACTGGGGCCAGGAACGGCCGCGGCATGTCATCGTTTTCGGACTCAGGCGCGATCAGGGGCGAGACCGCCACTGGCGCTGCGGGCACGCGTGCAGACAAGGCGCCTTTGCCGGTATGTTCGGGTATCCTGAGCGGTGTGTGAACTGGTACATGTCGTAGAACGTCCGCACCGGGCGGAGCGTACTGCCCATTCTGGCGTTGGTCCGATAGCAGGGACGCGGACGCCGTCCGCTGTGCAGGAGCATAAGTACACATGGAGTGTAGAGGGATGTCGGACCGCCGCGCTCTTGTTTCAAGGACTCGTCCTTTGCATGCAAACTTGGATTCCTTGCAGAATATTTTGGAGACCGGTTCCGACAACTTGTCACGGGCAAATTCGTTTGACAGTCGCGCCAGCGGCGCCAGCCGCACCAGCGGCAGCGGTGCGGACGGCAGCGGTGCGGAGAACAGTGCCCAGGAGCACAAGAAGCGCTATCACAAGCGGCGGCGCGTTAGCATCCTGATTGAGGGGACGGGAAAGTCCTTTTGGATCTGGGACGAGGACCATCCTACCCGAGAGAAGGCGTACCGGCTGGTCACAGACAAGGTACGTGCTGCCGCGCATGACGAATTAGGACCTGGATGCACAGCGGCTCAGCGGTTGCGCCAGAAGTCCTGGACTTCCGGGCGTTTCCCACACACGTCGTCTGTATCACGTGTGTCCATGAGCCATCCGCGGTCAAACACCTGCTATGCTTCCAGAGTCAGCTCCATGTAGCGATTTATCCTTACCTCTCTTGGACCACTGCCCCTCTGTGCTGCCGCTACTCCAGCGCTTCGAGTACCTCATGTTTGGGCTCATTCTGCTCAACTGCATGGCCATGGCGATGGAGAACCCGTACATCACGCCCGGCTCCTCGATGGAAAAGGCGCTGGTTTGGTCCAACGTGGGCTTTACCGCCCTGTTCTCCGTTGAGGCGCTGCTCAAGATGTTCGCGTACACATTCGTGGCATACATTAAGCGCATCACCAACCAGGTCATTGCCGGTTCCTGGGACTCTCGGGTTTGCCGCGTACCGTGTGGCCAGGGAGAACATGGCACCTTGCTAGAAAGGCGCATGCGACGCGGAAGGCAGCCGCACCCCATCGTGGTGCCTGTTACATGGACAGCACTATCTGAACAGCCCTGCGCCTCTTCAGGGTCCTCCGTGGGCCTATCCAACATCCAAGGGTGGATCCCGGTCCGCAAACGCCTTCATGTACCCGCTCTCCGCGCCCCTTCTTTCCCGAATGTGAACGCGTTGCCTCGGTGCCCGCAGGTGGATTTTCTGATTGTGGTGACTTCTCTGCTGGAGATCATTCTCATGACCGTCAGCAGCTCTGTGGGCGTCGTCTCCGCGCTACGCGTGCTGCGCGCCATCAAGCCGCTACGACTGCTGACGCGCTCCGCTGGCATGCGCTTGGTTTTCAAGAGCGTTACTATGAGCCTCATGTCCATGGCAAACGTCAGCATCGTATGTATTTTATTCTTCCTCATTTTCGCCATCCTCGGGGTGCAGCTCTTCGCGGGCCGCTTCTACAGGTGCGTCATGTGCAAGCCACCCGTCCAGCGTCTGCTGGCGTGCGCAAACTGATTGTTTGGTGCAATTGCTGTGACGCTTACCGGGTCGCACCTCCTCGTATAGGTGTAACGACAACTCCGTTTCCGGGAAGGCCGAGTGCGTCGGAAACTTCACCAGCCCCATCACCCACACCACCATCCCGCGCACATGGACGAATGACTTCCCGAATTTCGACAACACGGGTGAATACGGCTACTTTCGATGGGCGGCTGGTAACCTTGATCGGCTACGCTGTCGCCGCAAATCTACATTAAGGACGCGACTGCCGAGCCCATTTAACTGATGAATGCTATCCTGTCTTGCGCGTGCTCCCCGCAGGCAACGCGCTCCTGTGCTGCTTCATCACCGCGACGCTGAATGGCTATACCGAGATTATGGTGAATGCCATGTCCTCGCCCGTGGAGAAAGATTTCCAGCCCCGACAGTTTCAGCAACCGGGCGCTTTTTTCTGGTGAGTGGTGCCCGTAGCACGCCCACAGGATCTTCTCAACAGCAAACGGGCTTCTGGTTTGTACCCGACGCTCTTCGCCGGGTCTTTATCCCCAACGTCGCCATAATCCAACCCACCCATCGCGCCGGTGCCGTACTAAGGAATCGCACGGGTCCTGCTTGCACCCTTCCAACGTACAGGTTCTTTGGCTTCATCGTCGTAGTTGCCTTCACGCTGATTAACCTGTATGTCGGAGTCATCTTCAGCCAGTTCTCCAAGATCCGCATGCTCAGCGAGACGGGAAGCGCATTCCTGACCTCGGAGCAAAACGAATGGGCCGAGCTTACCAAGATGGTCTTCCGGTATGACCTGTCTTCACCCCCATAACGGCCCATTGGGCCGTGCTCGTGTGGCCTTCAGCACATCGCGTTCCGCGAACATCTCGCTGCATGGGTCCCTACTGCAGGGGCATCGTCCTCACACTTCCAAACTCCATGTAATGCGCCTGCAACGGTCCCGTGTGGTGCAGTTGTAGTGCTGAGCTCCTCGTGCGGCGCCACTGCTGTGCCCTAACCCACAGGCTGAAGCCCCCCGACAAGGCGCAGCTGCCAACAGGCCGGTTGCGCCGTTCTGTTCATCACATGGCGCATTCGCGATCCTTCGAGTATTTCATCCTGGCGATCATCGCCATCAACGCAGGTTTCCTAGCGGCCACATGGTACGGCGAGCCGGCCAAGTACACGTACCAGAAGGAAGTGGTAAGTCGTTTCCTCGCCCTGCTTGCCATGTTCATCGGACGTATTCGCTGCTCGATCACGACGCAGTAGCATGCCAGGTATGTCCGCGGATGTTAGGCCAAGCCGTTATCGCGCGGCGGCATTGGGTCCAGGGATGGCTCGAGCGCTCATCACCGTGTGCTCAATCCATGCTACAGCAAAATACATTTGCGCCCTGCTGTGGTAGAACGCTGTCCTTTGCTGGTTCTCCGCAACACCGCAGGCCAACATCGTGTTCACTGTGCTCTTTGGCGTGGAGGCAGTGGCCAAGATCTTCGCCTTGGGATGGGCAGCGTACTTCAAGGTCCGCAAAGAAACCGCCGCGGTGCTGTTCGCGCACGTCGCCCCCCATTAGAGGACACGGCACCCACACCTCATCCAGCGAGCTCAAGGCATACTGACGTATCCTTAAATCTCATTGACCAGCCAGCGCACAAAAGTGCTACTGCCTGCATAGGCGCGCATGCTGAATACATCCCCCGTCCCCGCCTCCAATGTACAGAACGCCTGGAACAAGTTTGACTTCGCCGTACTTGTCCTTGGCGTGCTGGACTTGGTACTGTCGCTACTGCACAGCAACATCCTCCGCATCCTCCGGATCTTCCGCATCCAGAAGCTTCTTGCCCTGGTGAGACTTTGGAGCGAGGCGTGGACACAGGGTCGGCCAATTGCCATGCCGTGGGCTCGTGAGGCTACGGACCCGGCGGAGCGACTTTGTTCCTGCTGTGTTTATACCGTTTGCGTCACGACACGTGCTGCGGTGGTTGGCCGCTTGCACTCGGTGCCTGACATTGCGACAGGACCCGCTTCTTCGGCGGGATTGCTTGCAAACATGCCGCACTCTTGTCCCACCTACCTGTTGCAGATTCGCCTGGCGCGTTTCGTCAAGGTAGTCAGGTCCATCAAGGGCATCCAATCGTTGTTCACCACGCTCATCTACTCGCTCCCTGCCTTCGGGAACGTGGGCGCGCTGATCGGCCTGTTCTTCTTTATGTATGCATACGTCGGCACGTTCCTTTTCGGCAAGGTCCAGTATGGCAACTCGCTGAGTCACGACGTCAACTTCCACAACTTCTTCCAGGTATGGCGTCACGCTCCTTAGCGCAGAAGATGAAAGGTCCCGCAGCTTGCAGCAAGCGCCTTGACCAGTGGTAGCGCTCCTCTCCCTGCCCCCGCGTTCTGGACTACGGGCGCGTTACGGTGCCAACCATACGTACACCCGCACGTGCGCGCTCCCTGTCGCTCCTAAACCCATAACTCGTACCGACACCTGCTGCAGACGCTGCTGGTGTTGCTGCGTGTGGCCACGGGCGACAACTGGACCGGCGTCATGTTCGACTGCATGGTGCAGCCGCCCAAGTGCGATCGCTCCAGCGGCGGCTGCGGCAGCTACCTGGCCATCCCCTACTTCCTGACCTTTGTACTGCTCATCTCGGTCATACTGCTCAACCTCTTCACGGCCGTCATCATCGAGACGTTTGAGAAGACGCACGAGCAGGAGGAGTGGAAGCTAAGCCCAGAGGCGAGTTGTCGTGCTGCTACCTACAGCATCGCCACGCATCTTGGGGCTCTTTCGGTTGGTGCGAAGGCAGCCCGGTGCTGCTTCTGCTCGTATGCGTAAGGGCTGCCCACCTAGTCAGCTGAGCGTGCATGGCCGCTTTGAGCATCAGAGCTGCTTCTCGCTGTCGAGAGAACCCGGCTCTTTCTGCCGTCCTGTAGGCACTGGATAATTTTGTGACTCTGTGGAGTGAGTACGATGACGGTTCGGGCACCATCCTCCCCCGCCACCTGGAGGAGCTGCTGCTGCGGCTGGACCCCCCTTTGGGGCTGGGGCCGTACGCTGATAACAAGGATGTCCT
Organism: Gonium pectorale; assembly: GCA_001584585.1. Taxonomy (NCBI): domain Eukaryota; kingdom Viridiplantae; phylum Chlorophyta; class Chlorophyceae; order Chlamydomonadales; family Volvocaceae; genus Gonium; species Gonium pectorale. The sequence goes on along the minus strand of LSYV01000035.1, from coordinate 317,225 downwards.
CAGGTACGTGCGCAAGGGGGACTGTGGTGCGGTGCTGTTGCCGCTACGGGGCCATTTATGGCACGGGCGGTGGGCAGATAGATGGTTGAATGTAGGGGTTCATTGTCAAGCAGGCGTGTGTGAAGATAGGTGCGTGTTGATGTCTCGTGTGCAAGAGGGCCTTCCGTTGACGGGTGCACGGGTTGTTGGCATCGTGCCGCGACCGCCGCTGAGGGGCATGCGTAGCCAGGGTCTTCTTTTGACGCAATGAAAGGGAGCATTATCCCCGGGCGCAATGTTTTTGGCCTGGGCTCATGTTGGGTCCCGGGCACGTGTCGCATCTTGTTGAAACGAGTGTCTGGCCATCCACAGGCTGTGCAGTTTTAGGCGGGTGAAAGCGAATTTTAAGGGTTGCGGTGTACTGATTCCGGCGCACGCAATATTCACGTGTACAGCCCGCAGCGAGAGCCCTGTGGCTGCTTCAGTTAACAGCCGAGAGTCAGCTCGTGCTTGAATATACGTCTGCCCTGTCTACGTGGTCACACAGGTTCGTGTATGACCTGGACATTCCGCTGGTCAATGCGCGGGTGCCCTTCCATAAGACGGCCTTCGAGCTGGTCAAGCGCTGCAGCCAGGCCACGATGCCGGAAGGTGCGCCTTTGAACAGCAAGCCCTCCCAGGTGTTCGATCGCCCCACGTGGTGACCTGTTTCGTTCTTATGCAAGCAAACACGTGTTTAGGATGCCGTGTCCGGCCCTTTCCGGCCGGGGCTTCCGGCCGGCTGCCCATGTTTGCCCGCCTAATGTCCCTTTCTTGCTCCCCTGTTGCAGGTGCCATCAAGGAGCAGATCGAGCGCCTGGTTGACAAATTCTTCCACGGCCTGGCCGAGCAGGAAGAGATGCTCAACTTCTCGGTGGCGGTAACCGTCATGAAGGTGCGCATGGATCCGTGAGCAACATCTCATGTAACGTCTGCGCGAGGGACTGGACCACGTGAAATGCCGCAGTGCCGGGGCTCTTCGTGCCAACGCATCTGAACGTGGCAGCCGCGACTGTCATTAGCGGTATGTGAGATTTTGCTTTGATATTATATCTTTCATCGGGTTTCAGCTCGTGCCGGCGGGGTTTCAGAGCCGCCTGCCCGAGGACTGCGCTGATGGTGGTGCTGCCACCCAAGGCATGTACTCCACCGTGGCAACATGGTGTCGCCGGTTCCCGCATGCGCATGTGGTGTTCGATTCGACCTTCGTACTCAAATGCTGATGTGCTTGACTTCTCAGCTCATGTTGACCCTCGTCTGGTTGGTATCTTCCTGGAAACGGTATACGTACTGCGCGACCGTGCGTATCCTGGACCAGGCGGCTCCTTTCGACACAGCACCTATAACTGTAACTTACCGTATGCACTTGAAATCCCTCCAGGTGCAACGCAAATGGCGCACCCGCATGCGTGCCGCCAAGCTGATGCGCAAGAAGCACTGGCGGCAGGATCGGCGCATTGTGCCCAGCTACCAGGAAGTCGTAGGCGGCAAAGCCGGCATTGCCGAGAGGTGAGCCGCCTCCACGGGCTCTCGCTGGCTGGTCCGTACCTGTCCCTCGTTCTTCCATGCAGCGAGTGCTGGTCAACCTGAAAACACCGGCATGTCCTCGTTGCGCGGGCCTTGTCGGTCCTGTTTGCGACGCAGCTCTTGTTTCAGCCAGTCCCTGCTACACGTTCCACTGTCCCGGCCTTTCGGTCGGCTGCTACTGATATGTTCATCGCGGTCCAGTGACATCTTGGCGTAACCTCTCGCCCGCCAGGTTCGATGCATATAAGGATGCGCAGCGCGAAATCGGCAAGGCGTGGGAAGCTAAGCAGCTGGCGTGGGGCCGGAAGCCAGACAAATCCGAGCTGGCGCGTCAGAGCGAGCCGCGCTGGCGCTTCAACACCAAGTACGCGCCGCCGGCGCTCGTGCAGGCCACTAGTGGCAAGACGGGTATACTGCAGCTCGGCAAGCGGGCCATGGGCATGAACCGTCTGGTAGGTCTCCTCCGTGGAGGCCTGCTGGGCGGAGGCGGTGGCGGCACGGGCACCACCAACACGCTCAGTGGAGAGGCTGGCGCCGGCACGGCCAGTCGCCCCCAACTGGGCGGTGGCGGCGGTGACCCGAGCACCTCGCCCGGGGCCCATAGCGGCCCGGTCATGAGTACCGTGCCGAGCCCGCGAGCCAGGCTGTTGCGCAGCATTACCCACAGCACAGGGCAACTCGTGTTCCGCACGTCTTATGCGGGCGGTGCCTTGGGCACGGGATCGTCGCCTGAAGTTGCGGCACCCGGACCAGCCATCATGCCGGGCGACCTGAGCGTGGTGGGAGGACTGGAGCGCCGCCTCTCCAGGGCGGCAAGCAGGCACTTCCCCGGCTTGTCCACCGACGGGCGCGCCCCGGTGGTGCTCGACGGGGCGCGGGCCGGGAGCGCCATCTTGGGGCTGACTGGCTTCTTCCGGGGCGGCGCCGGGGCCGTGGGTCCGGTCCCGCAGCGCGCTGGTGGGTTGTTCGAGGCCCCAGCCCAGCAGGGCGGCGGCGACGTGCTGCTGCGGCGCCCGGTGCGGCCCCGGTCGGCGATTGGCAGCTTACAAGCGTAACACTATGGAGGGTCCTTCATTTGTCCGGCGTTGTACTGGTGTTGGTGGGCGCAAGAATACGTCCGCGAGTTCTAGGGCCGCTGCAAAGTTGCATGGCTCGCATTCGCCCGGAAGCTGTTGGCGCGAAGCGCAAACGGCATACTCCGCGTTGAGTCGAGGCGCTGAGACACGCCCTGGTGCTTCAGTGTGTGTGCATCCCTGTGCAAGAAGCACAGGTGCAGAGAAACGGAAACTCGAACCCAACCGCTGTGACTGCCGATCACACACTTTGGGGCCAACACCGGCTCTGCTCGGTTGCGTGGGCGTCGGAGCGGACAAGCTGGATGCGTTCGTTGCGCACCTACCGCTTGCATGCGCATGCCATGTTGAATAAATGGAGAACGGTGAGGGTACGTTGTTTACGTGTTGACAGCGGCTCACCGGCCTGGAGTCTGCCACATTTCGTGACCTGGAGCGCCATTCATGACCGTTGACTAATGGGGCATACGCGACTAGGCAGTTATACTCGGTTTACATAATAAAAAAAGTGCATACATATTGATACGGGTTGTGCACATATTGTCTCATGCATAGCCGAGTTCTGTGGGGCCCCTAACCGCTGCAGTTGCTGTTCAAATACGGACGAGCAGGTGCATACACTGTTGACAGCAGTTTGTCGCTGCTGCGGCTGCAGCTCACAAGAGCGCCACGGCCCTGGGCCAACGTGATGAGAGCATGATGGGCACACATGGTTTTTTGCAGTGCGGATCTGGTGTCCTCCTTTGTATGTTGCCTGCTCGGCAACAGCCCGTACCCGTCTGTTGTCTGCACGTGCTAGTGTTGATTATCACACATTTGTAGAACAACTGGATGGTGAACAGAATGGAGTGACCCTTTGATATCGCCTGCTCCTGCGCCGAGAGGGCGCTTAAGGACAGGGTCTTGCGCCCCGAAGGACGTGTGCGTGCATGCGCCTTCTGGAAATCTGCCTCGAGAGACTGTAAGGGCTCTCTATATACCGTTCACGATCCTCCTTGGACGTGGAACTTGCCACCAGGTCACGTCGTTGTGCAAAGCCGTCATCACTCATGTAGGTGTTGCCCCACTTGTGTACGTCCAGGCTTGAAGGGTTGTGCCGGGCTATGGGGCGGCAGGGAGCCGATGACGAGGGAACGACATCAAGTAGGGATGGGTGGTCTGGAGGACGGCGGTGACGGGCGACACGATGATGCCTGCTAAACCCGTCCGATTGCCGTCTGCACGGGAACCATTGAACTTAGCCGTGTCACAGCACGTAATGTCGTACGAGACGTCTGTGGGGGCAGCTCTGCCTGCCGCACCATCGCCGCCCCCCCTATCTCGTTGTGGAAAGAGGCGCGACCCTCAAGCGTATTGACGCACGGCCAGAGGGTAAGACGCGACCCGGGCTACGATAGTGATTCTTCTTGGGGAGGGGGGCGCCCGTCGGGAGGAACGCCACCTGCCTTGCTCTGCACCCGCCCGCCCTTTTTTTTGGGCGGAGCCCCCGCCGCGAAGCGGCATTGGGGGGGCGGAGCCCCCTGGGATTGGTGGCGGTCTCCGTCCGTCCGTCCGTCCGTCCGTCCGCACCAAACTCCATCCCAGGCTAAACCAAATAGTGCAATCTCATAATAATAGTATTCCTTATATGTGTGTAGAATTCCATAGCCGTTGGTTGGCATTTGGCGATGGTCAACGCGTCAATTGGCTGGTCAGCATTGGAAAGCTGCCCAACCCAAACAACACCAACTGCGCCGGGAAATAGCCACGATTATACCGTGAGATATGCACATACAGCTGCTATGCGCCCGGTCTCTGACTTGCTTGCTGGCGCTCACAATTCTCGCAACCATGTCAACTCATGGACCCGGCACGGTTCCGACTAAACCCGCACAAGCCAAGCGGGCCTTCTCTAACGAACGTTGGTGCCCGTTTGCGGACAAGAACTGGGGTTCATGACGCGTTGACGCGTTCGGGCGTGTATGACCGTACAGGCGGGCTCCCTCTTTCTCTGCAGATTTCTCTTTTTTGACACGGTTGTGGCTCTCTTTCTCGCTCCCCTACCCCGTAGGGCGGGT
>LSYV01000035.1:277619-304516 GCA_001584585.1 Gonium pectorale | reverse complement strand
GCAGCCAGCTGCTCGGGCCGCCACGCAACTTGATCAATGTCCTAACTTTCTATTTTGGCTTTGCCTTAGGTGGTATGCAGGTTTACGATAGTGACTTAGTGAGAGCGTGGATTTTTGACCTTGGATCGGGAACCTGTCGTATATGCAACTAGCACAAGTGCCAAGAATGCGCATGACTTTGGCTCATAGGCAGAGCTCTGAAAAGGATGCACATCATCCTCACGGTCGGGGTTCGGTCTAGGGCTACACGGGGGGCCCCGGCCTGCCATCTCGAGATTATTGCGAGGAGAGTACGGGCAGCAAGGCAGCACCAGCAGACAAACCAAGCAATTGAAACAGTGCCCTAGTGCTTAACCCAGTCAGGGGGGCCGTGGCTGGGCAGGGAAAAAACCCACACATGGCCCGTGCACACTAGAGGCCCGCCACCCAACAAGTACAACCATGTCTGTGGACACACTAACCCGCGCCATCCCGGAGCCACATCCCTGCTACGTGCAGGGGCGGTGGCCCTTGGAGCATTGGCCTCCCTCTCTCCCCGCCCCCGCCACCCTGGCGTGTAGGGACCGCTGCCGTACCGGTCTCCTCCATCCCGACCGGGTGCCCTTCTTCATCTTCATTTACTAACGGTCCCTCGGCGGCCGACTACGGGGGAGGGAGTGCTTTGAGCTGCATCTGCGTGTGTCGTGCTATACTACGTGCAGGGATACGGCTGATTCGGCTTGGCGCATCACATGCCCCCAGCTCAAGGACGGAGTGCAACGAAAGACGCGGAGCTCAACGAGCGCCACGCCCACCAAAATAAAGAAACCAGCAAGGTAACGCGCTGCCAAGGACTGAAAGGAACAAGCGAAAGACGAGCAAAGGGAAGGCAGACAGACCAGTACGTAAAAATGGTTTTTTCTGTGGAAAGGTTACAGGTGGAGAGGCGAGAAAGGGGGGTGGTCGGAAATAGGCTGTCCAGCGGGTCCACGTCTGGATTGATGGATGGTTCAGCGATGTCGTGGTGGCTGGAGGGTTGGGAGCCAGCAGCAGCACAGTCTCCAATTTGGCTGATATTGTAGCGAGGGGCGTTTATCTCGCTACAATATCAGCCAAATCCCGGGCCGGCCCAGCATCTCGGGAGGCCTTTTGGCACCGCTGTTACATCGCCATTCCCCCCCCCCCCGAACCGTCCGCTCGTCTGCGTCGCCCGCCATGCTATGTAATCGACGCCTATGTACTGGTAACTTCGCGTCTACGGGTGTGTATGACAGTAGAGGAGCCTTATCTGTTCTGTTTGTATTTTAATAGCTCTGGGTCCCACGGGCCACACACAGACTGCAGATCCTGCCTGTTACAGGGACAGCTAGATTTTCTAATATGTTCTCATGACGTGATCCGGGAGCCATGTTTATGTGCCGATTTGTGGAAAGACCCTCGGGGCGTTTCAGTTGGTAAAGACCTCCACGGGTTAGAGGATGACGTTATTCTACACTGTAAGCTGTAATATTCATACATAAGCGTTCTAGCTGGCGAAGGGCTCCTTGGTCCAGTTGTCCGACACGAGGCAAGTTTGCAGCTAATTTGGTATGTTTTTGAACATTTTACCTTCGTGAATATTGTTACTCTGAAGCCAAGCAGACTTGAGGGATCGGAGTAGTTTGGCCTCGCCGGCCTGGTTCCAAGGAACGACCTTTTCCAGGCCGGCCTGCCAGGCCTGCGCTTGGACTCCCGGCCTCCGGGCATACACACACACGCTTAGTGTCGACACGGTCTCGCGGTCAGGTTTTTCGCGTACTCAAACCTACTTCGACCAGCTCTGGGGCACGATGGGGCTAGCTTTCGGATGGCCGGGCATCGTCACTGTGGTGTTCACGGCGCTGTCATTCGTGGTTATGGCGGCGGACTGGGTAGGTGGCAGGGGGGTGCTACGGGCCATTGAAAGTATGTTGCATTGTTGCCATTCGCTCTATGCGGTCCCTATAATGGATAACCCTCATGAAGCTATTGAATCGCATGATATGGCGGCCGGGCGGTAGGCGCGTGTCCATCAAGCGTGACATAACCCCTGGGACCTCTCGCCCCCAGACTCCCCACAAGCCTCAGCATTCGTACTTCAGCTGGTGCTGTCTGCCATACTATTTATGCTGTCCGCAGTATTATTTGTTGCAGAGGTGCTGTCTGCCGTACTATTTGTTGTACAGGTGGGACCAGACATCACATTCACGGTCCTGCTGGCATTCCTGACAGCCTTTAATGGAAACATCATCAAGGTGTCTGATGCCGCCGCCGGCTACGGAAACACGGGCCTTCTCACAGTGGTGTTTTTATACCTCGTCGCCGAAGGTGTCACCCAAACGGGAGGTGAGGCTAGCGTCCGGGCGTGATGTCTGATAGCACGCTATCATGGTGTACAGTTGGGCCCAGGGGAGAGATCCCCACTAACCAGTTCGTGATGTTTCGCATGCGGCAGAGCTTGGGCTGGCTAACTGTCCATGTGATTAGTAGTAGGCAGTATCCTTGGCATGTTGTTTCCGTGGAGGACAAGGCACAGCCGTGTGTTCATCTGAGTTGTGGCGCCCTTGTCCAGGGGTCAGTAAGGGGTATGGCCAATATGGAGCGAGGGGCGTGTGCCCGCTACAAATATAAGCAAGTTCCGGTGCCGGCCCAGCATCTCGAGAGGCCTTTCGGTACCACTGTTAAAATTGGTATCTCCTTTGCTTTGCATGTAAAGCACCTCGTTTCCGCCCACCCCAAACACATGCCATGTCGCTCGCTTCCGTGCCACGTGTGATCCCTGTGTAATTCCTTGACCGGCCTTGGCACCCCCTGCCAGGCCTGGAGCTCATCATGAATTACGTCTTGGGCCGCTCGCGCTCCGTGCACTGGGCGCTCGTCCGAAGGTGGGACGTGTGCGTGCCGGGCAAGTAAACTTGTATGCGCCTGCCTTGGACCCGGTATACATACCATTCTCTGTGATATTCGGGACTGTTGACGTGGAGAACCCGTCAGCTATGTGTACCTTACCTCTTGGGCCCGCTCCCCCAACTCTGTGTCGGCCCCAACGCAGTATGATACCCGTCATGTTCCTGTCGGCGTTCCTCAACAACACGCCATGTGTGACCTTCATGATCCCCATCCTCATCTCGTGGGCTCGCCGCTGCGGGGTGCCGCCCAAGAAACTGCTCATCCCGCTGTCGTATGCCGCTGTACTGGGCGGCACGTGCACGTCCATCGGGACCAGCACGAACCTGGTCATCGTGGGCATGCAGGTGGGGGGGGGCTGTGAGGGGGCTCGGGCGTGGATAGCCGCCAATGAGGTGAAGCTGCAGCTGCACGTCTGCTTGGAATTGTGCACGTGGGCGCCCGCTTGCCGGATACATGCGCTGACGAGCCTCTCTGTGGTGTCCATGGCACTGCCCCACAGGAAAAACGCTACTCGCAGAACGAGGCGCGGAAGAACGAGGCAAAGTTTGGCATCTTTGGTAAGTGGACAGGGTAGCTGGGTGGCTGGTTGGTTGGCTGGGGTACAACACCTAAATGCGCCTCCATACATTCGACGATCTGTTCATCCCAGAACCCCGACTTACTCCTCGTGGGGCTTTATCTTGCCGCCCAGGTGTGTGACAGTTGTCACATGTCCTTGCGCCTCGCGTGCTTGCATGCGTATGACGGCTGCTATGGGTGCGATGGGTGTGAGGGTACTCACACCCATATGGTCGCCCGCCACCACAATCTTGAGGGCACCGGTCTGGGGGTGAGCTCGGTGCACATGCTGCCTCATCCTTTTGCCCTGATTGCCCCCGCCCGCCCAGACATCGCTCCCTACGGCGTGCCATATGCGCTGTGGGGCTTCATCTTCATCGTGACTGTCCAGGTGTGATGCTTCGTTTTTTAAAGGGTATACCGGACCTGGGTTATAGTGGTAGCGCAGGGTGTGAGGGCAGTCGTTGGATTAGGCCTTAGGTTGCGCCTACACAGATAAGCTTTCCAGCTGCGAGCACGCAGGGCCTGTACCTTGCGCACCGTGCGACTTTCGCCCAGTGTTTCAGTCACGCCATTGCCGGCTGCAGCACTCCACACGTGTGCGTCTTGCGCCTCCAGTGCAAAGCCGAGCCCACTCGCCCGGATGTGCCGAGCCTTGCTCCGCTTGCTCCCCTGCCGCCTCGATCTTGGAAATGCATTGGACTCGCCTGGCCACCGACCCTGTCATGTGCTCCAGCCCCGCAGCGCTGCCACCGAGCGCCGACCCTGTTACTTTGCTTATCCTGCCCCGCAGCGCTTCCTGCTGCCCGGCAACAGCTCCCGCTACGCCAAGGACCTGCTCCTGGCAGTCCGCGTGCTGCCGACCTCGGTGGTCGCCAAGAGGAAGTTGAAAGACTCTGGGCTGATGCAGCAGAGCGGCTTCAGCGTGTGCGGCATTTGGCGCCAGAACAAGTACATGAGGTGGGCGGCGTGTGAGGGCTGGTGCGTGGTTCGCGGATACTCGGCCTGCGGCAGCCTCACGCAGTGAGGCGCTCTGCTCGACACCGCTCGGCGGCAGGGATTTGTGATGCCAGTGCTTAATGTCACACGATGGCGCGATGGCGTTTCCGCGTTCACCTGTGCCCATCATGCCTCCGCAGCAAGCCCGACCCTAGCGTTGTGCTCGAGGGCGGTGACATCCTCTATGTGGCAGGTGAGGCTCATACCTGCTTGGCAGGGCACCTGGCGGTATGGCTAGAGGGCCTGGTAGCTGGCTGTGGGTATCACAAGGGGGTGTGGGCTGGGGCAGGCACTTGTGGGGTGCTTTTGCAGGGCGTGGGCGCCATTGCAGTGCCGCGTCCCGGCGCGTCAAGCACATTCCCTCCCCCGCAGGCGAGCTAGACGTGGTGGAGTTCGTGGGCGAGGAGCACGGCCTGGGCCTGGTGACGCAGGAGCAGGAGGTGACCGCTGAGCGCAGCTTCGGGATCGATGAGCCGGCACCGTTCAGCGAGACCGGGGGCTCGCCCTACAAGAAGCTGGTGCAGGTGCGCTGCAGCTGTGTGTGGGCCTGAACCGCTGCCCCTGCTCAGCTGCCGTGCCGATGGCGCACAGCCCTCAGCTCTCTGCCCCCAGGCAAAACATCGCCACGCCCTCGTTTTGCTCGTTTGCATGGCTCAGCCCTCGCACACTGCCCACGGCCTTGGCGCCGCGGCACCTCGTCGGCTCCGCAGGTGACTGTGCCCGGCGGCTCTGACCTGGTGGGCCGCGTTGTGCGGGAGGTGCAGTGGCAGGGCCGCTTCGGGCTGGTGCCGGTTGGCATCCAGCGCGGCAACGGCCGTGAGGACGGGCGGCTGAGCGACATGGTGCTGGCGGCTAACGACGTGCTCATCCTGGACACCAGTGAGCGGGGCCGGGGGCGGGGACTGGCGTGGGCAGCTTTGTGTCAGCTGGATAGGCGCACAGTTGTCAAGCGCCTAAGTGCAGTCGCCGGGGACGCCACGCTGGTAGCCGTTGCACAATCGATGAGCTGCAGTGCACCCGATGCCGACGGTGGCGCAACAGCTGCATACGTGCGTGCCTGGGCCTGATATGGCACCCGTCAACCGGGTCTGCACGAGGCGTGTAGGGGGCTTGGGGCACGGTCGTGATGGCCGGTGCACGTACGCGATGCGACTGACCGCGATAAGGGCTCCCTTCCCATTCGTACCCCGCACAGCGCCGCATTTTGATGCGGATCGCGAGGACTTCAAGAGCAGCTTCACAAAGCTGCGCGAAATCAAGGATGGCTCCGCAAAGGAGTTCATCATTGGTGTCAAGGTGGGCCGGTTTCTCGCTGCGCTTCAGGGCTGACTATTTCACGATGGGCCGTCAGCATCGAAGTGTAGGGGCATACCGATTTTATTGATACGGCCGGAACCACATGCGGCGACGCTGCTTGTCCAAATGCACTCGCGCATCATGATTCGCTGCATTACCCCTCACAGGTCCGCAAGCGCTCGGACGTGGTGGGCAAGACCGTCTCCGCCGCCGGTCTCCGCGGCATCCCCGGCCTGTACGTCCTCTCCGTTGACCGTGCAGACGGCAGCACCGTGGACGCCTCCGACTACCTGTACAAGATCCAGGCGGTAGGCCTGAGCTCGTTGGCGGGGCGCGTCGGCAACGGCCGCGGACTCCCACCGCTCCATGAGCTGGTGCTCAGGACGCAACTTAGCCACGGGCCTGCGGGGCCACGCGCCGTACTTGCCCCTGGCTGGCGCCTGAGCGTCGTGCCGCTCCTCACCGCACTGGGCTATAAGTGCACGGAGTCTTTGGGGAAGCGCGGGTGGTGGCCGCAGTGTCGTGTGGTTGCTGTGTGTGTCTTGCTGATCGGCGCATTATGGCTTGGCAAGTGCAGGGTTGCTGGCTTGTGCCCACAGGAGGACACGCTGTGGATCGCCGCTGACATTGCCGCCGTGGGCTTCCTGGCCAAGTTCCCCGGGCTGGAGCTGGTGCAGCAGGAGCAGGTCGACAAGACTAGCACCTCTATTCTGTACCGCCACCTGGTGCAGGCCGCCGTGTCGCACAAGGGCCCGCTGGTGGGCCAGACGGTGCGCGACATCCGCTTCCGCGCCGTCTACAACGCAGCCGTGGTGGCCGTGCACAGGTGGGGGCCCGCGACCCGGCCGTCGCGCCCGCTGAACGCACGGCGCGGTCTCCTCTCTGTACACGGACCTCTTAAAGGCATGAGGCTGCGCTGTGGAGCATTACGCCTGGGCAAATCCTGGATGTGGCTGCTGTTAGCACAGGCGCTGGCATGCCAGACGCAACCTCCATATTGGTCAGAGCGAGACCCAGACCACCTTGGTGCGCTCAACGAACCATAACGCTGGCCCTGTCTCTTGTAGGGAAGGCACGCGCATCCCGCTGCGCGTTCAGGACATCGTGCTCCAGGGCGGCGACGTGCTGCTCATCAGCTGCCATACCAAGTAGGTCACGTCCGCAGCTCCGACAGACGGGGAGCGGGGCGACAGCTCCCTCCGCTTTGCTTCCGTGACGGCAAATGTATGCAAGTAGCTTGTGAAGGCATGGGTGGCGATGGCAAGGCCATAAAAGACGCCCTCCACTGCGCAATGCCTCTCAGGCTGTTTTCGTGCGGAATGTGCTGAGCCTGTCTGCTGAGCCGATCCATGTTTCCTGCAGCACCCATGGCACTTAGGAGGCCGTTGTAAGGCACGCAATTGCATTATCTGTGAACCTCTAAAAACTTCACACGTCGCCTTTTATGTCAGGTGGACCGATGAGCACCGTCAGGACAAGGCCTTTGTGCTGCTGCAGGTGGGTTGCCGGGGCAGAACGGTTCAAGAGGTCCGGGGAGAGGACGGGTTGCTGTGAGGAAACATTGCCGCATCTTGTTTGGTGGGTTACGTGAAGGTGCTGCTGCGAGTGCTACCGTATGTGCAGTACGGCGGTAGCAGGAGTTTATGGATTGGAGAACAGGAGCTTGACCAGCCTGGCCGTGCGGACAGGGCGAGTCTCAAGCTGAGGTTGTGCCGCCCGTGGCTGCGCGCGCAGGCGGTCCCTGACAGCTCGCCGCCGAAGCGGCGCGCCATGATCATCTCCGTCCTCCTCGTCCTGGGTAAGTGGGGCTAAGGTCTGGATCCTGTTGTTCCTTGGCCCGAGGTGAAACTGCTGTGTACAACACATGGGTATCATGAATGTACATCTATTCGTGTTGTAATGACAGTCTTTTTGGGCACTGGCACTGTGCTTGTTTTGAGCGAATCCCAAGCGTAGCAATAGCGGTGCATCGGCCGTGGGGACCATGCTGTGCGGGCACGCAGGCATGGTCCTGACCCAGATCGTCGGTGGCCTCAAGAACAAGGAGTACCTCCACCTGTGGCCCGCCTCCGTCCTTACGGCCGCACTGATGCTCGTCACCGGCTGCATGAACGGCGACCAGGCGCGCAAGTCCATCTACTGGTAGGCTTGGGCAGGCTTGGGAAGCAGGTATGCCGGACACGCAAACATGCATGCCCCTCGGCAAGCGCAAACGTGACGCAAAGATTGGGGTGCGAGTGGCTTGAAAAGGGCTAGCCTCAGCTCCCTTTGCTGTTGCTTTACAGGCATCCTGCAGTATCACGTGCTTGTGAAGATTGCGACCATGAAGCTCCCGCGATGTCCCTCGCTATGCTTATACCTGTGCCGCTTTCCGTGCGCCCGCAGGGACGTGTACCTGACCAGTGAGTCGCGGGGCCGCCGCCACTGGGTAGCGCCGATTGCGGACAGCGGAGGTTCGCGAGACGTCGCCTGGGCGTGCTGCGTAATTCATGCTGCGGTGTCGCTTCCCCGTGTATCCCTGCTTTCGCGCTGGTGGAGCGGCTGTGTATCGCTGATTCTTATTGCAAGCTGCTGCCGGCAGATGCGGGCCCTAGACTACCGTGCGCGGTGCTGCGTGTGTGTATGCCCCAACAGTTGCGGCTGCCTTCGGTGTCTCGGCTGCGCTTGAGAAGACCAAGGTCGCCTCCACGTTTGCCAACGCCATCATCTCCATCGGCAAAAGTGTGGGCGGCACCGGCTCGGCACTCATTGCCATCTACATTGCTACGGCGGTGCTGTCCGAGCTGCTCACCAACAACGCAGCCGGAGCCATCATGTACCCCATCGCAGCCATCGCCTCGGAGAGCCTCAAGATCAGCGCGCGAGACACGTCCATTGCCATCATGCTCGGCGCGTCGGCCGGGTTTGTGAACCCGTTCAGGTGGGGCGGTGGTGGCGGCCGGTAAATGTGGACCCGCATTGCTTGGCGTCTAGTGCGGCCGATGATGACACGAGCTCCGCGCGTTCCGTGTAGTCTTGCTGCCAGCAACGCCGGAAAGGACCTCGTGTGCCGCTATTGAACATTGTCATTGTCGCCTCCGCAGCTACCAGTGCAACCTGATGGTCTACGCAGCCGGCAACTACAACGTGCGAGAGTTCGCCGCAATTGGCGTCCCGTTCCAGGTATGAGCATAGGCTGGTGGTTACACTCCACTTTTGCCGCAACTGGGGCAACCTTCCGTGCTGAGTCTGCATCCTTGTGGGCGCGGACTGGCTCCTGTTCAGCAGCACGGCAGCATTGGACGCCTTCGAGAAGCGATTGTGCGGATGGACGTTTGGTTCGCCGCAGCCATTTCCGGTGCACCCTGGCCACATACACGCGCCCGCGCCTGACCGGTTGTTTTTGCGCGTGCATTCCTCCTGCTCGTCACATGCGTACATCCGACTGTAAGCGCGTATCGCCGGTGCAAAGTATGCGGGGCCCAACACGAACCCCATGTTGCCGCCCGCAGATCTGGCTCATGGTTGTCTCGGGCTTCATCCTGGTCTACCGGGAGCAGTGGACGACGGTGTGGATCGTCTCGTGGTGCGCCGCCACCGCGTTTGTATTCCTACCTGCACTCTATTTGCAGCTCCCCGCTCGGATCACGCACCGCGTCGATAGCTTCTTCGACGGGCTCGCCGAGCGCCTGAGTCCCGCGAAGCTCACCCAGCGCCGCAAGCAGCGGGACAGCCACAGCCGTAGGGAGGATAGTCGGGGGTCGGGCGACGGTGCGGTGAACGGCGAGGGCCACTTGGCCATTGCCATGACGACCAGGGACGGGCAATCGTGATGAACTAGTATCGGGATCCGGACTGGGTGGCCCGCGGGTCACTGGCATTTCGTTGCGTTTGTAGACATATAAACTATGACAGCCCGCATCAATGTGGCGCCTTAACCTAGCCGTGACCAGTAGCTTGCGTTGGTGTGTGAAACGCTGGCACGAGTGCATGCATAGGGGCGAGCAGGCAGGCAGGCACGAGATACACATAACTTAACTTGACATGGATGTCCATCCATACTCTATGGCGCCGACCTTGGCATAATTCCTATGCATCACGGATAGTCATGCAAGTTCGGCTTCACACATATGGTGTTGCTCCGGTTACTGTGACCTCACGGAAGACAGGAGTTCTCGAATAGACTCCGATGTCGTCCTTGGGAATGTTGGTCGCCTCAGCCTCAGACTTGCATCTATGTTATTGATAGTTACCAGGATACCCGTTCGTGGAGGGTAGCAGTACAGCCCGGAGTTCAAAAAAATCGTGTTTTGGTATTGAGGAGCAGAGATGGCATGTGTCGTGATCTGGTGGAGGCATGCAAGGCCGAACTACCATCTGTTCTCATGGTTCTCCACTTCTATCTGCCATACCCCTGATATGTGTGCGCTGTCTGAGACGAATATGTGACAATGAGAGCCCGCCGTCAGATTTGTGCAGGCCTGTTCAGCTATGTTTACCTGATGCAGGGGCAACCAAGCACTCGCCTGCGTTATCGTATTCTGTCCGTTTCTTGGAGCACGGTAGGCATAGCGACACCAGCAAAAGCGTGTGGGTGTTACGGCCATACGCTGGCAGGTACTTGAAACGGCCAACAGTGTATATACCTTCGGCAAGCGGAACGGGAGTTACTACTGAAAGAGTGAGACGCCACATCCGTGCCTAGGCATACCGAGCACCGACGTGTTCACCACATCGGGAGGAGGTGCCGGTACTCCATGGCAGTTCTTTCAATCCAGCCAGTTGCAGGGCTGCCTGTCCCTCCCGTCATCGGCGCCCTTTCTTGCCTCTCCGCCTGTAACCTTAAAACAAGGTAACTAGACCAGTAAGTAATCGATCCCAACGCCATGCTCAATGCAAGCCGTGCTTGAGGCCACTTGAATACACTGCGGCACGCTCTCTGATGCACCTCTGCACCTCTCTCTGTATGTCACAAAAAATGTACGGCACTCCTCTCCGCGCTCCTGACGTGCTTCGCTCACAATGTGCCCACAACGTGCGCTCGAAATACCCCGTGTAGATGCGTTGATGCAACAATCTGCGACCACAGCTGTCAACTCAGTACCGGTTGCACTCAACTGTTAACTCAGAACCTGACCCAGCATCGATTGCATTCACCAATGCAGTCTCCGCCGCAGTCCACGCTGTAGCCCAGCACTTGCGGCTGGCGCAAGACCGCCTTCGACAGCGTGGCGCCCTGCGCACACGGCACAAGAAGAGCGGATAGGGACACGTGGCTGAAGGGGGCCAGCTGCATATGCTGATGGTCACCTGCCAGCAGGCTTCGGCCTGCGCAGAGGCGGGGGCCACAACACAACCACCTGCTGCATGTCTGCGCAGAGCGCTGGACGGCATCGCCGAATCGTGCACGGTGTGCTGTGCCAGGAGATTCTGAGCCCCATGCAGGGGCATCCGGCGGCATCTCCAGTCACGCGATGGTCCCACCGCACCGACCCAATCCGACCCAACCCCAGCCCATCCCGGGCTCACCTGCAACCGCCATTGGCTCTGCAGCTGGGCCACGTTTGCCCGCAGCCGCTCCTGCACGTCGCAGGCGAGCACCTCGGGGAAGGCCCGCACCAACTTCAGCTGTTCCTCGGGGCTTAGCGCCAGGTCGTCATGCAGGAAGGCCAGCACGCCCGACACCTGGCCGGGAGTGGGGAGCTCCTCCACCTGTCCGAGGTGCGCACGTTTGTGTGTGAGCGGCAGGAGCGGAGCTCGGAACGAGGTAGGGCCACGGTGGCCGGCATCCGGATAGGTTGCAGCTTTCCGTTCCGCAGGCGTCATCACATGCTGCGGGAATCGGGCCTAGCAGGACTGCAGGGGGGCAACGCCTGCAGTATGCGGATTGGGCCTTTATAGCTTCTAAAAAATTGCGTCCCGTCAAAGCCATGATTACCGCTTGTAGGGTCCGGCAATAGGCTTCTTCCTAAAACTGGCCAGCGGAACCTGTGCTTGACGGCTACTGCGACACACATGTATCTGCTGGGAACAGACCCAGGATGCCCTAAATGAAGCTTACCTTCTCCCTCCTCCAGAACGCCTGCGTTTTCCACCCGAAGGCCCGTGCCAATAGTTGGCCGCACTCGTCGGCGCTGAAGCCTAGCGCCCCAGCAAGCGCGTCGCTGCTCGCCTGCACAGACGGCGCAAGGGCGCAGGCCAAATGGGTCAGGCCGTATGCGTTGCCGTTACAAGGGCATCGAAGTGCCTCTCAGAGCACAGCAAACCCCCCACAATTTGTAGTCCCCCGTCACGGTCCCCCACCCACGCTGTTCGTTAGCGCAGACGTCGCTGGTGTGGTGACTTTCGTTAGCGCCGCCTACAACTACACAAAGACCACCGCAAGCTCTTCTCTCTCTCTCCCGTGATTGAGTGTCTTGCTTTCCCTATTGTACAAACCGTTTGCCGTACTCGTAGTCGCCCTACCTTCCATGACGTGGCTTCCTCTGCTGTCAGCTCACGGCCCAGCAGTTCCACCGTCGTGGCAGCTGCCGAGCGCGCAACTAGAAGCCGGACACGGCCCTGTGACAGCTGTACCCCTTTGTAAGAGGCACGCGAACTGCTAGCAGAAGTCCCGGAAGGCGCGTCGCTCCTCGCTTCGCAGCACGCCGCTGTGTGGCGCAAGGGTAGCTGGGGGGCCCGACTGTATCGACCCAGGGGCCGCGGCCACGAACCCCTGCAACCAGTCACCTGCACGGTAAGGCCCCGCGCACATGCGAGCACAGTCTTAGCTTCCCCGAAGGTGAGAAGTTCGCGCAAGGGGCGCTGTGGCGATGCGCGGACATTGCTTTCATACTGGCTGCCACTCGCAGCTAGATGTTACTCACGTGCTGCGATTGAATTGAGGCCATCGCGCGTAGTGTGGCCACGCCTAAGCCCCAACCTCGACCGCAAACAGGGTTAGCCAACCAACTTAAGCCGTATTTATGCCTTGCGTATATGTAATGTTCATGTATATTCATGCAGTGGCTCGCGTACCGCGAACTATGGCTCCAGGTGGAACCAGGCGAATGACAGCCACAGCTTGTCGTGCCCGACCTTGCAGCTGATTGGCAATTCAACTTTCACTCGTTTGGTTACACGTTGGCACGGGCGTAACGGCGTTGCCGGCGTCGGCGCCAGGCACGCTCTTGCAGGGCACTGGCTCTCCTGCTTGGGACACAAGGTGGCGGTGATTGAGGTGCGTCCAAGCAAGAGCGGGACGGGGTTTTCGTGCCCGTGATGGAACGGCCATGGCGCAAGCAGGCGCGGTTGTAATCCGCCAGCGGTACATGGCTCCTTTCCGGCCTTCACGCAAACCGGAGAACCGGAGACCACGAAACCAATGCGCTGCATGTCGACCTTCCTTTACATTATCACACAAACCTTCCCCTGTAGAAAAGACAGCTTCCGCCGCATGGGCTGGCGCTTGCCTGCCAGGCCTCTGCCTGGCCGCTGTTGGGCACCACCTACAGCCGCTAGAGCTCCAGAGTCCTGTCCTATCGCCGCTCTGATCCTTCACCCTTCAAGTACGAATTGGACGAGGAGTAGCAGTGATGGGCGCTGCTACGCCGCGCCTCAGGGTCCGGCGGCGGGCCAAGTGGCGCGCAGCTGGAGGCATGGGCATAGGCGGGCAGACGGCCATCGTCATGCAGAGACATGTGCTCTGCCAGCGGAGGGCTCTTTCACGCCCGCCACCCTGCTTGACAGCGAGCCTGGCCGTGTGATGTCCTCTGGTTGCTTAATGTCGCCATGCCGTCCTCCGGCGTCTGCCAGCGGCGGACTGGACCGTACCGGGTCGTTAGAAGGTTCTGCAGATGACATGACGGAGGCAGCACAAAATGGTCCTTGGGACGGTTCCGAGCGGCTCACAGCCGCTGAACTGCTGCGCTATGTGCAGCAGCGCGGGCTCCGGGCGGAGGTGGTTCCTGAGGTCGCGGCCGAGGTGCTGCCGAACGATGCCGCCATTGTCAAGTCCATTGTGCTCATGGCTGATGGGGCGCCGCTGGTAGTGGTGGTGAAAGGGGATGATCGAGTAGACGAGCGGAAGGTGGCGGACTTCTTGCAGGTAGGCCGGGGTCTTGAGGATGGTGCGGACAGGATGAGTGGGGATCCAGCGGGATCCATGGAGCATGGGGAGAAGGGGAACCTTATTTGAACTCGTGCAAGGACATATTGCCCTGTTGCTTCTAGGATCTGTGCCGCCTTCGGCCCAGAGGCAAGCCGTGGCCAAGCGCCTTGCTTGGGGCGCTGGTGTGGTCGCATCCTCACTTCTCCGTGTTCGTCGTGCGTTTGCTCGACATTACGTCCTTTTCGTGATACCCAAGTGCGCGTTTGTGAACGGGCTTACCCACTGCACGTGCTTTTGCGTCGATCCCCAGGTTGCGCGCCGCCGGGTGCGGTTGGCTCGCCCAAGTGAGGTGCTGCTACACACGGGCTTCGCAGTCGGCACCGTGCCCCCATTCGGTAGGCAGTCGCACGTGCCACTGAGGCAATTGCCGACCGACTATTCCCCGCCATTCACCAGGGGCTTGCGATACATGCGTACCGGTGCCACTTAAGCATCCTATAGCGCCCACACCATGCCGTTCTTGCCGCAGGAAAGGTGCTACCGCCTTGCTGCCATGCTTACTCCCCCTTTGGACGCTGCAACCATGTGCAGGCCACAGGCGGCCCGTGCGGACCCTCATCGATGCGTCAGTCACTCGCCTCGCCATCGTGTACGGCGGCGGCGGCGACCCGGACCAGGAGCTGCGTGTTGCTGTGCCCGACCTGCTGCAGTACAGCGCCGGCGCCGTGGCGCCCGTTGCCGACGGTCCAGCGCTCGAGCCCGCCGCCACGCAGCCAGCTGGTGCCGGCTTGCCGCTGCCCTGGGCCCGGGGCAGCGAGTCGGTGTCACTGGTGGCGGTGGTGGCGCAGCGGCGGCGCATCGCCAAGTTGCTCCAGTTCGCCAACCTGGTCCCGGAGCATGTCCCAGATCTTCCGCCCGACGGGCAGGCCGTGTACCTGCGCAAGCTGTGGCGCAACCCGGACACCGGTGCGGACTGCGGAGGCACCACCCTGGCCGTGGCGGCGGGTGGTGGGCTGAACATTGTTGGATTGTCAACAGTGCGGACATTGTGTGGGCGGATCTTTGGGAGCGTGACTATGCCCCCGCTTCTGGCGTGCGGTGCTTCCGTCCGCAGGGCTGCCGGTGGAGGTGCAGCTGATCATGGGGAAGACACTGGAGCGCAACCTGGGTCGGGACGCGGCTCAGGCCCTGCTGGACCAGGTGGGCGGCTGGCGCCACGGTGCAGGGCCGCTGCGGAACGCGCACGGACATGCGGACAAGCGAGGAGGATTTCGACCGGACGCCTCAAGCAGCTGTCCCTTGGGTGCCATACACAACTCCCCGTCCTTGCTGCCGCTGTTCGACGCGCCGGGCGGCCTCGTTGCTCCCGTGACTCCCGTGACTGCTCTTCACCTGGCGCGTATTGGTTGAGCAATGAGCCATACAATCTGCCTCCCCTGCATGTGCTGTACAGGTCAAGGCGGGCTGCGTGGTGGCCGTCACCGGGCGGGTGCAGTCGCACCGCCCGTCGCCCGCCGGCGGTGTCAACGGCGCCTCTGCCGACTCCGTGGGGACTCCATCTTCGCACGGCGCAGGGGTGACGTCGGCACACTTACCTTACCCTTCGCCTTCGCCATCACAGCAGCAGCAGCGAGCCGACGTCTTGGACGTGGTGTGCCACTCGGTGGTGGTGCTCCACAAGAGCAGGTACGTATTGTCCTTGGTGGTGCATACAGATCATGCCAGTGCGAGGAACGTTCAGCCACCCTTGATCATTGTATTTTCAGCTTTGTCCTGACCCGCTGCCGATGTGGTCACGTATAAGGACGCCTCGCACTGCCACGCCACGCACTGCTTTGCTGCAGGGACCATCTGACCAAGGCGCTGCGTGCCGCCAAGCGAGCTGGCCTTGGCAGCCCGACCACGGCGTTGGAGCTGATGCAGCTCCGGCAACACGTGGCGGATCGCCCTGGCAGCAGCCCACCGGCCGCAGATGAGGACCGGGCCGAATTTGATCCGGAGAGTGACGGCGCAAATGGCGTGAACGGCGCGGAGGGCGGCAGCAGGGCAGTGCCCGACCCGGGCCTTGCCGCGCCCCAGCCCCGTGCGGGTGGGGCTTCTGCGCTGCCGTCTTGTGGCGATGATACCCGCGTTGCGGG
Source organism: Gonium pectorale (assembly GCA_001584585.1). Lineage (NCBI taxonomy): Eukaryota > Viridiplantae > Chlorophyta > Chlorophyceae > Chlamydomonadales > Volvocaceae > Gonium > Gonium pectorale. The sequence continues at coordinate 288,550 of LSYV01000035.1, read as the reverse complement.
GCTGGAGGTGGCCCAGGCGGGGCACGCTGGCGAAGTGTGGCGCATGCCACTGCCGGCTGCCGCCATCCGGCTGGTGTCAACGGCGGCCGACGTTGAGGCCATGTCGCGGGAGATCCTGCCCGGGACGACAGCAGGTCAGTCAGGCGCCGGGAGCGCCGGCGACACATCTGCGGCGGCGTACCAGATCGTGGGGCTGGATCTCGAGTGGGAGCCGTACGAGCGGCACCAACCGAAGACTCCCTGCTCAATCCTGCAGGTGAGGCTAACTGTGTGCAGACCGGGTGGGGTTGCGCTGCCGCCGTCCTCCGCCAATTCTTCACATGGCCGACAGTGCAGTAACGATCCAACTGCAACGTGACGACATCTCTTTGCCGACCAGTCTCTGACGGCTACGGTGTTGTTTCCGCGGCCGCCTCTGCTGTGGAGGCCTGCCCAATGCAAGTACAGTCCCATATAAGAGCTTTGCGCACCGGGCTTGCGGTGCCCGCGAAATGGCATACATACATATCCTCCGTCGCCGGCTCCGCTTCAGGTGGCGACACGCAGCTCCGTCTACATCGTGGACTTGTTGGGGCTAATGGCGCAGCTCGACCACGAGCACCCGGACGCTCCCGGGCAGGGAGGTGATCAAGTGCCTGGGCAAGCCTTCACGGCTTCTGATGCGCTTCCTTGGTCACCGCCGCTCTCAAAGGGGGCGGTCGCGTTCAGCAGCTTCTTGGCGGGGCTCATGTCCTCGGAGCACGTGGTCAAAATTGGCTTTCAGCTGGCGAGCGGTGGGTTGTTTCATAACGGCCAGCCGTGTGTGGCTGCTTGTCATGCGTGTACGGTGTATGTAAGGCTACATGCCGTACCTGCCTACAAAAGCCATGCTTTGAGTCAGGGATCACAGCTGTGTTGCTCACATTGTGATGCAAGCGATCGCTTGTCTTGGTGCCCAATGCCTATGCGCATACTAATGGCCATATGTATGCTGCAGACCTGGATCGCTTGCACGATTCGTACCCGAGCCTCCCGTGTTTCTCCGGTGAGGATGGAAACGTATTGCAAACGGAGTGGCGAGACAAGAGCAGCAAAGAATGCAACCTGTGCTTCGACGCGGTGGCGCTGGCCAAGAAGCTTCGCCCCGAGTTCGGCCGCTCCCAAAGCATCAGCCTGAGCCGCTTGGTGGCTGATGTAAGTGGTCGGGACCGCATGTTAAGCCAGGGAAACGTTCGGTCCATGGGCCCATGGTGCCAAAAAGGTCACACGAAAGCTGTAAGCCCTTGCCATGACGTGTGAGGATGTGTTTCAACCTGTTAGGTGGGCAGCATGTCCTCTGTCATCTCAGTATCTGCGTTTCAACTTCATGCAGGTCCTGGGAAAACCGCTTGACAAGACGCAGCAGCGCAGCGCCTGGGGCAGGCGGCCACTGAGCCCCGCGCAGCTGCTGTACGCTGCAACTGACGCGTACTGCCTTGTCGCACTGTATGACGCCCTGCTGGGCCCGTATACAGCCGGTAATGTTGGGCAGGGCCCCGGCGAGCTGGATGCTTCCTCGGACAATGAATCGGGCGCCATGGCCCTACCCGAAGTGCTGCTGTCGTTGCCCCGGGCGGTTGCGCAGCTGCCTAGAGGAGAGGTCCGCTCGCGCAGGTCGTGACGTAGCAGTGTGAACGGCACGGATCTTAATCATGCAGCCCAGGCCCATTGAACCAGGTTAATTATGTCAGTTGGTATGTCGATGGCATGCCATTTGCGCCGCGTTCATCAAGTTGGCGGCTTTGGGCCCTTGTTCTTGCTTATGGAGGGATGTCATTCTGAGAGTCGGCCTTGTTCCGTGTCCCAACTGTCCCACGCGGAAGCGCAATAGTATTTCGGAGGATTTGGAAAGGGAGTGTAGTATGCAGAGAGAGGCATGGTGTACAAGTGTTGAAAAGGAAAACGCATACGAGTGTACAAGTGTGTACACAGCAGGCTGATAGCGCCATAGTCGTTGGTACTCTGCACGAGAGCCGCCGATGTCGGGCCCGTTTACCGTCACACGAACGGCTGGCGCGCTGCGCTATCGGGCGGCTTAGGTCTAGCCTGCGGCGCTATGGATGAAAGTCGTGGAGTTTGGTGTGCCTGTTCGGTCGCGGCGAGAGAGAGACTCGGGATGTGAGAGCGGTAACGACCTAACATACTCTACCGTCAGTCGGCCTAAGCTAACGATAGGGGTCTACGCATTGCTCATGGGCCGCTGCCCAAGAGCAAGTTGAGACAGCGCGGCACACGCTGGCTCTGACTAAGTAGCCACAAGCGTACGACAATCTACAACCACAAACGGTGATCAGCCAACAGGCACATGCACACACGTACAAACCACGCCTCATGGCATGCAAATGATGGATGGCAGTAAAATGGACGTGTGCACCAATCGGGTACGGCACCGATGTGTGCAGTGCGAGTCCTCTTGGAGGCCTTCGGGCTGCATGCGGGGATGCCGCGTACGACTTGGGGAGGCTGCCTGCCATCGGATTTGTGCCCCCAAGGGTTGCAGTAATGGCCGTGACAGACCGTATGCAGTGCAGCTGATCAGGGATATTGCAAGTATTGAGTAGGCAACCGACGCGCACAAAGTCAGGATGCTGGGGCTGGGGCTGGGGCCAGGACTGTGTTCAGGCTACTCCATGGACAGGAGGCGCCGGGAGCGATGCATGTATGGGAGAGGGCAGGGCACGCAGCCCTAGGCGCTCCAGACATGGGAAGAATATGTGGGGCATGAGGCATCGTCGGCCGGCCATGGTGCACGTTGCAGATCAGCTAGTGGGGTCACAGGTATGCACGTATTTGGTTCGTGGGACATAAAGGGGCCCGATAGCTTACCTGTTTACGGGCCCCAAGAACTGCGATGCGCTATGAGAGGAACAGGAGGCGCAACACAAGTGAAACAACATGGATTTGTACGGTTGTACGGCCATACATGTCTCCCTGCAACGCGAGCCCTTTTGTTTTCCCCTCCTTAATAACTGTGCAAAGGCTGACGTGAACAAGTTTGCAAAGGAGTAACGGTTAAGCCGCGACATACTCCCACTTATTCCCCATCGCACCAGTGACCACGAACCGACTTGCATAGGCTTGAGAGCCATTGCCGATGCTTACGATGTAATGGGCCCTCGGCAAGACCCCGCCATGTCGCCATACTAGCGTTCGCCTTCGCCTTACGAGAGATCACAAGTCTTTTACCATAGAGGATACATCAATGGCGGATGAGATATCGACGGAGCTTACTGCCACGCAATATGTCATTCTCGCTGAGTGGGTCGCGTGAAAGCCCTGTCGGCACGCCGATAGATAGGCAGTAATCACGTGGATATGCTGGCACTCTCTCCAAGCTGCCACATATGACATGGCGCATGGGCCCGCGGGGTGGTGCTTGACCCACACTGCGCTTTGACCCGCAAACCAACAGGAATCAGCGAAAGAAGAAGGCTCTTGCGGAGACCAAGAACCAATTCAGCAAAGTTGCAGATGAGAACCGTGTGCTTCTCAAGCAGCTTGAGGACACGCAACGGGAGAACTACCAGGTGGGGCTTGAAAGCCTTGACAGTGGTGCAGTATGTTGCTGTGGGGGAGTGCTGGTGGGGCGAAAGAGGGTCAGCTGCGGCGTGTGTCTGGGAGGCACCGCAGCAGGGTACTGACTCCTGGCCACAGCGCTGTGAAAGGGGATACGCGGCGTTCCCTATGAGATTCATGTAACATATATGTATTTTGCACGTTGGCTGGTGTGGCGTGTTGTTTAGGGCTCTGCGCCGCACGAATGGAACATGCGGTATGGGCAGGATGCGGGCAGCGTATTGCAACACTTGTGGGAGTAGATCCTCTACCCTGCATAAGAATGCTTGCGGGACCTGCGGGCCGTTGCGCCAGGTTCAACGTTAGTGCTGCCCTGCAGCCGATTGTCCTCGTGTGTTGCATCAGGACTGCATGGCACAGCACACCGCAACCTGAAGATGCAGGCTTACCAACACTGCTCAGTATGACTGTGCACAAGCACGAAGCTAGACAGGCGTGCCGTGTGCGTGCTTCTTGGCCCCTATCTGGCAGTCGGGCACTGCGGGCCAGGCATATTCGTGCGCATGCGTGTTACGTATTTCACGGACGTTCGTGGCCCTCACTCCTACCAGGTCACGGAGCACTTGCGCCGTGAGCTTCTCGCCCGGACTGAAAAGATAGCCTCATTGGAAGCCGACCTGGTGAAGGTGAGCTTGAGGCCGCTGAGCGCCTAGCATACTCGGGAACGCGTGGGACGGGTGGTGCCGAAACCGTGCCGAAACCGTTTTGGGTGCAGGGCTAGGGCCAGTGGACGGGCACTGGGGCAAAGTGCAGGTTCTGCAGCATCAGGGCGTGAGGAGTCGGCACTGCTCATTGGCGTGCGACTTGCTGTATCCGCCGCTGTTGCCCGATTTACAGCTTGGGCAAGACAAGGATGCGGAGATTGCCGCGGCAAAGGAGGCAGCCGACAAGGAGAAGGCGCGGATACGCGCGGAGGGCGAGGCCCGCGCCAGGGAGCTCCAAGCGACAATCGACTCGCTGCAGGTGCGTACGGCTGTGTGCAATCCAGGCCCCTTGCCACTCCAGCACCAATGCCTTGCACACCCATGTCACTAAGCCTGTTTGTCTGGTTGCGCCACAAATGCCTGGACCACCGCTCTTGTGCCGCCGGTACGCCTTTCCGCAGGCGGAGCTGGCAAACGTGCTTGAGTTTAAGGAGCGGCAAGCCGAGGTGGAGGAGGCGCTGATGCGGCTCAAGGAGGAGAATCAGGTACTGACGGAGAAGCTGGAGCAGCAGCGGGTGGAGCTGGACAGGTGCGTGCGAGGCGGCAATGCATAGCGTCTTTAAGGTCATTTGTCGTATGTCTGCACATGCAAGCTGCTCTGCAGCCTGCTTGCCGTAACAAGTGCTTACTTGTTATGGTGCTGTATTGCAAACGTATGGAAGTCCTCTGAGCTCACCCGGCGTATGATAGGAACCGTTTCTATCTCGTACCTGCAGCACAAGCAGGGTATCTATGAAGGTTCCACCTGTCAGGGCTTTCCGGGCTGCGCGATTGGCGTCCAGCCTTTGGGCGGGCTTGACACCCTGCGCATGAAGATCCGCGCTCCCATTGGCTCGCAGGTACTACTTTGAGCTTAACACGCGCATGCGCAAGGAGTACGAGCAGCGGCTGGAGGAGCTGAAGAAGAGCGCCGAGGAGGAGGTGGACGAGCGGCTGGACGCGTCCGTGAAGCGCATCCTGGCGCAGAACCGGCGCATGGCTGAGGAGCTCAAGATCCACGTACAGGTCGGCAGGGTGGTAGTGGTGGTGGGCGGTTTGGGTGGGGGGGGGTAAATGCCTTATGACTTGTTTGGCGCGACGTGGTGGTCACAGCGTGGAGCGCCGCGTGCCTACTTGCCGCCAGGCACATGACTTGCACCACGTAGTACTGAACAGCATCCTCCCGAATTGTGCAACTCCTAACGCAGGAAACGGAGGCGCTGCAAGCAGAGGTTCGCGTCCTCGAGGACGCGCGCGCTCGCCTAACGCGGGAGGTGGGCCTTAAAACCGACCTAGAGGCGGGGTACGCGCAGCGGGGCGCGCGCCAGGCGGCGGCCATTAAGGAGGCACAGGCACGTATCTCTTCTCTGGAGGGCAGCCTACAGCAGGTGCTACAGGACTTTGACCGTGAGCGCCAGGCCAGCGCCAAGGCGGCAGCCGCGGCACTCGCGGACGTACAGGCGGAGACGGAAGCGCTGCGGCGGCTGGTGAAGCTCAAGACGAGAGAGCTAAAGAACGTGCGGCGTTTGGCGCAGGTGAGCAGCTGCACGGAGGGGAGGGGACTCCTCGCGTTATGGACAGGACCCTGGCTGCTTGGTGCAATTTAGCACTGCAAGGCTACGGAAGAAAGCAGAGCCCAGCTCACGGTCTTGCATGCATTGGCGCTAGGAGAACAGACAATCCATTTCGTGTCAAGGAATAGCGATCAGGAATAGGGGACGGCAAGCGAAGGGAGCGCCCTAAACATGGTCGTGCTACTTCGGGCCTGCTGTTGTGCTCGCAGGAAGTCCTGCTCCAGCGCAGTGACGTTGAGGCATTTCTGCTCTCCAGCCTGCACGCCGTGCGCCGCGAGATTGAGCGGGAGAGCCTCTTCCCCAAGCCTGGCGGGGACGGCGGCAGCACGGCAGCGCGGGTGGCGTCCGACATCAAGGACCTTTCCTGGGAGGATCGCGAGCGTGTGCTCCGGTTACTGTTCGCCAAGATTAACAACCAGGCGCAGCAAGTGCACTTCAGCAGCCTGCCCCAGCACCCGCTGAACAGCGGGGTCGAGGCGCTCGCGGCGATGGGTGCAGCCAACCCGTTGGGGCCGGGCGTAACGTCGGAGGCAGGGCCCGCGCCTGTGGTATAACCAGTGCACGGGGCGCGTGCGGGATGCGAACGTATTTAGTCCAGAGCGCGGACCTATAATGTGCGCTGGAGTGTGGACTTGGCGGTGAGGTGCAGTCCATTTTGGTTGGGGTGTCGGCCTGCGGGTCATGTCGGTATGCCAAGCGCCTCAAGGGCCCCGTGAAGACGGGATTCGTTCATGAGGGCATTAAAGAAGCACCGTTTCAACGCCAGCCAACGGTGGCGCTCAGTTGTAGAGTTTGTATTTCGGGGCAGTGGAAGGAGTTCAGCGCCACGGCCGTAACCAACGGAGCAGTTACAAAGATAGCCATGAGGGTGGCGGCGCCCAACGCCCACGCGAAGATGAATACCACGGCGAAGTAGATAACAAGTGATACCTTCATGCCCGTCTACCAACTCCACGGCTCGGGCACATCGAACCATGCGCTCGTACATGCCACCCTTGTTACACCTTGCCATTACTCAGTAGCGGTTAGGCCCACTTAGTTAGCCATGTATGCCTGCGTGTAACAGAAGTGTCCAAGCCTGCCATCAGCACCTACCGCACGCCAAACATGCGCTAAGCGTTGACCTGGCTCTCCATATGGCCATGGCTTTTGCCCGCACCTGTAACTGTACCTGTAACCGCGCATGGCGCAGCCCTATCTATGCACCAGGCGTATTCACTCATCGCCGGTATCGGAACCTTGGGTTGGTGATGTCGCTGGCGGTCGTCACCTTCTGCTTCCGCGCCCAGGCAACGAACTTCTGCAGAGGCTCGCTCTGGTACGAGGGGGGCGGGCACAGGCAGAAGCAGCAGGTAGTCAAGGAACGAGGCGACGACGCAGGCGCCGTCAGCCTATTTTGACGTCCATTCATTGCAAATCGGGTCCCGTGTTCCACGTTGTACACGTGGAGTCCATGGCTCACTGAAAGCCCGCCTACCGCCAGCAGTCGATGCAGAGTGTAGTAGTGCGCCGCTAGCGTCTTGTTGTCGTACGTGCGGTGGATAGCAGAGTGGCATGGCCGGCAGATGTCGATGCCTGCGTTAAGCTGCTCGGTGCCGAGGCCCTTCTTCTTGTACTTGTCATGCACGTCCCTGCCCCAGACAAGCGGCACAGGTCCTGCCCTCAAGAGGTTTCTAGTGGGCTACTGCGGCGCCCGAGTGCACTGACGTTGTATGGAGTCGATGTGGCAATCGCAGTCTTAAGCCGCATATGCGGACGTAGTAGGAGTATGGTTTGCCCTACCCACCTTGGAATGAGATGGTGAAAGGTCAGCGGCATCTGGCGGCCGCACATGGCACAACCGCCGATATTGGCCTGCTCGTCGTCCTCGCTGCCCTCTAACTCTGCAACGGCCGACTCCACAGCTGACACGATCAGACGATGCAGGGCGTCTGCAAAGCCTTCCACTTCGTCGGGCTCCACCTGCGGACAAGGGCCGTCGCAGGTTGGCAAGGCGGCAAAGAGCGCAGTTGCCGAGGCCTTACGTGGAATAAGGCCTCGGCTCACGGCACCGTGCGTCGGCTAATCCAGGCAGGTTTTGCAGGCCGCGCATACCGCGGCGCAGGCGCGCCGCCGTGCAGCCCTGCACCGCCCACCCATGCCTGAAGCCGCACCGCTGCACCGCCGCACCGCCCTGCCACCGTGCGATGATTGCGACCTGCGCGACGTGGCCCTTGATCTTACCCCAATCCTCACCCCTGTTACGTTTTCGTACAGCAGCTGGTCGAACCGGTCGTGCGCATCCTGCTGGCTGGACACCAGGCCGCCCTGCTGCAGCTCCGCCACCACGCTCTCGACCAGGAAGTCGCGGACCTGGCAGTGGTGGACAAAAAGCGGATATGGCTGAAGAGCTATGCAGATGGGGCCGCCAGTAGGGGGCGGGTAACGCGCTGGTTGAGATGCCGCTGCGAGCGCAGCGTCCTTGTGGCGTAGAATGAGGTTGACCTGCTGAAGCGGTGCCTCTTTAGGTAATTTGCGGGATAGTAGAATGACCTCAACGCAATAGTTTGGATGCTTTGTCCAACCCGATGTAAGTTGCAAAGCTGCTAAACGAAAGACATCGCTGCCGATCTGGGCACCTACCCAGTGCTCCTTGAAGTACAGGCCAGACTCGGTGACAGCCGCCGCAGCGGCAGCCCGAAGGACCCCTTCGTCCAGAAACTGCAAACTGCTGCCACTTTGGGCTGTCATTGCTCCCCCGTGCCCGCTGCGCCCGCTGCCTGGACACGCAGCTGCGTGGCACGAGCGCGGATGGGGCGGGGCCTGCCCGCTTTGCACGCTACTGAAACGCCTGTCAGGGCTGCTACTGTTCCTGATCAGAGGCAAGTGCGCTGCAATACGGCCATGTGAATGGCGGAGAACCGAGAACAGCTTTGGGCACAAGTTCCAAGCCCTGGCGATGCTGGGTGTCCACGTGGATGCGTGACGCAGAGGCTCGGCCCGAGCGATGGCACCTTCCCCGATGACCCGGAAGTAGCCTCCCAAATATGTATACCTCACAAGCAATCCGGAGGAAGCTAAAGGGGATGGTTGCTCGCCTGTGCATGTCTTTCGAGTTAAGAAGGCCGAAGATACTGTACGTCTTCCAGAAAGGAAGCCTTGGTTGTAACAGGTGCCACTGGCTTCGCGTGGGCCAATCGCGCTATCGCGGAGAAGGGGTGATGACAGCGTGATGCGCGAGTTAACTAGCATCATACCAAAATCTATGGCGCCAGTTTTGAAGGGGAATGCGGACACGGGCCTGCCTTGGTCCAACGATCAACAGTAACGGTGCCAGTTCTCGCTTGTCGCTTGCTCGCTTCTCGCTTGCTCACTGATAGAGATCCCGCAAATTTCCAAATCTTGTTTTATCTTCACACAGCAGCGCTCTGAGTCACGATCTCAGTTGCCCCGGGCCCCCGGCCACCCCGGCAAAGAACAGTTGCACCAGGGGATTATCCCCCTGTGTTGAACCTAGTAGAACAACATCTCAACATTACTGAGGTAAAGAGACCGGCAAAGGAAAAGGGAGCCCGCGTCTTGAAGGAGAGACAGTTTACGTGGGGCAGGCGGGTGCAAGAAACAATGACCGCAATATGGGGGAGCCCAGGGAATCTTACCTTAACTGTCATATACACCCAGAGGCGCGACTTAGGGTTCAGTAGGGCGGGCGGGCATTACAAGAAAAGGCAGGTGAGCGAGGCGAACGAACAGACGTCCCCCGCCCCCTGGTCCTGGACGGGACAAATTACCAGCACGTTGTTATGACATAATGTCACCGCGCCGGAACTGTTGTGGGTCTGCTCCTTGGCATGGCCGACTCTGTCGTCGGTCCAGCGGCGACCACGACCCGCGTGAGCCCGACCCGCCCACCCGGAACACCAGACGTTGAGAAGCAGAAGTAGCAGACCTGTAAATAATGACGTCGAAATGGCGGGTAGCCCCGTCATCGTTGCTGGTAGCACTTTCTGAGGTTCTGACGTGTACACAGGTCCACATTTGGACGCAAGCCCCTCCCTTGAAGCCCCGCGCCGATGGACCGGTGCAAAGGGACCGGGTCGTAGGCGTGCAGATCAAGACAAGACAAGACAACCTATTGAGACGACGCCCCACACACCCCAGAGGGAACAGTGTACCAGCTACACACGATTTTTCGCAACATGCATTCACATAGCCCTCAGTGGCTCGCTCCCCACTGGCCCCTCGCTCCCTCATTGCGGCGATTGATTACGTCACAATGGACCTCATGGTGTGTTGGTGTCAGCATTTGCTAGGCACCCGGGCAAAAGAGGCACTGCTCATGCGGTAGCCAACCGACGGAACACTCGGGGCCCAGACACCAACATGCCCATATATGCTGGCAGCCACGATGATCGCTGCGATGCTTGTCGTACATGTCGGAACAAGAAGTGCCGATGCTACCGGAGGAGCCTCCGTGCAGCTACGGGTAGCCACGCACGCCCTCCTCTCGCATACCTTGTGTACCATCCCTATCAATCCCGCAACGCGGCCACACAACTCCCTTTCTCTCTTTGGAAAGGGTACAGGAGGAGAGGCGGGATTGGGTGCAGTCAAGCCCCTGACAGGCCCCTGACAGCGTGGCCACTCCGAGCTAGCCTGGACCTATATCGCTCCTGGCTCCCTGCAGCATGGGGCATCATAGTTACCTTCGCCGTTGCCGTGTCGCATCGCCCCCCGCCCCCAACACAACTTGAGGGGCGAACCAAACTATCTCGTCAAAGCTGACAATGGGCTGGAAACGGAGAAGGCCGCAATGCCCTGCGTACACAAAGAGGCAACACGGAAGAAGCGGTAAGAGACACACCCAGCCATTCTCTACAAAAATTCGAGGGGATCGACCTAATGGGCTGATGCTACGCTTTCATGCGCCAGCGATTACATATTGCAAACAGCGGCAACGGACGCAGCATGAGGCAACGAAGGCCGCTGGCCTCAGAACCGCGAGCATGACAGACCAAACCGTACGAAATCCGCGCCTTTGGTCATACATTTGCCCCAAACTCCCCAGCAAACTCGCCACATTGCCTCGTGCCAGGATGCC
>LSYV01000035.1:210426-277344 GCA_001584585.1 Gonium pectorale | reverse complement strand
AGTGGCCGAGTGCATAACCCAATCAGGGGGCCTGCGGCTGGGCTGCGAAGAAACCCACACACGGGCCGTGCACAACAGAGGCCCGCCACCCAACAAGTCCAACCATGTCTGTGGAGAAGTTATGCTGAAATATAACCATGTAGTGCACAGATGCACATAGTACGTCACACCAACCCCAACACACAGCAGCGTAGCAAGGTCTGTGAGTTAGTGGGTGCACTCTATCGGTCCGCTTCCTACTTCCTGTGTCACACAAGGCCGCCCTACAAGGCTCGAGAACGGCATCCGACCGAGACTGCGCATTGACGAACACAACGAATGAGTTTTCTTGGCACATAGATGCACATCGAGAATGAACTAGAAAACAACCGCGCTGCGGAGCGCTGGACCAAAATCAAGCAGGAGTGGCCAGGCACAGGCTCTTCCATTGTCCTCATACGCAGCCCCCAATGTGTGTGCATGCGTTAAAGCCGCCGGCTGCACCGCGTGCCGTACGAGCACTCCAGCCGCCTGGGCGCTCCAGGTGGGAAGCACTTTGCTGCAACATGCGGTGCACCTGTAACGCAATCACGCGTTAGCGGTGTGTGGGAGATAAGCCGTTTATCCTCCGCACTGCTACATGCAGACAGGCTGATGCGCAGCGACGGTGAAAGCGCCCGCCTTCCGCGCCGGGCTGATAGCAAGGGAGCACCCGCGGAGCCCACGCCTTGCCCGTTGTCCTATGGCCGGCCGGCAGCACTCGTTCGTCATTTCATGAGCTGACTCGTTGCGCGGCCCCACTATGTAGGCAGCGATTGGAAACCACGGCAGGAAGCACACGTCCCACCCCACAGCAACTCAACCTGCACGTCTGCAACCCGCGCGAGGAACTGGTGACACATGTAAGTTAGTTCACTACTTGCACATGCTCAAAATAGGCAACCTAACTATTACGGACACCGTTTGCAACCTTCCATATCCAAACGGCGGTCTGCTGGCGCCCCACCCTCTGACCTCTCAGCGATGACAAGCTCTACATGCGTTGCGCCAAAATGCCGTGCTGCGCCTCGCCCGCTCCCCTCACCGTCCGGACAGGACCCAGAGCACGGCCCGTTCAAGCGCCGGCCCTGGCTGGCAAGCGCGGCGCCCGCAACGCCTGGACCTCCTCCCCCACCGTCATTGCCACTCTCCACCGTGCCAGACGCCGCGCTGACCATCACAAGCGGAGGGCTCAAGGAAGCCGTCCCGTTTGCGTGAGAGACGTCCGCCCCCAGGAGCGCAGACGCGTCCGTATGGGGTTGGCTGCCGGGCTTATGGTCGCCATTGAAGTATGTGATGAGGACAACTCCCACCACCATCAGCAACACTCCAAGAATCCGGGCCCAATGTAGCGGCCGCTTCCTGCAAGCAAAATACAAGCACCAGCGCGGAGGGATGGAGGCGGGAAGGGCATGCTAAGCGCCTCAAGGGCACCTTGAAGGACGGGATCCGATCATGCGGGCATTACGGTAGCTGTCCCAAGGACCGTGTCGACGGCAGCCAGCGGTGGCGCTCAGTTGTAGAGCATGTATTTCGGGGCAGTGTCCCTAACCAGTCCACCGGGGGAACGGGTGCCAAGAAAGCACTTCCCCGTGAAATGTTTTTGAAACCCTGTACTGGGCGTGGTTATCCTACCTGAAGCCCACCCATCCGGAGGAGTCCAGCACCACGGCTGTGATCAACTGAGCTGTCACAAAGATCGCCATGAGTGTGGCGGCGCCTAACACCTGCGCAAATATAATGACCACGGCCACGTAGAAGGCGCCAAGGACGCCGCCCACCCATCCCCACCAGGGCACGCTCTTCACCCCTTCTCGGGTGGGGCCTGGCGCACCAATGCCGTACACGTCCACCAGGAAGAAGATCAAAAGCGCTGGGGGAGTGTGGTACAAGAAGCAGACGTGAGTGAGGTTCGAGTGCTGGCTGCAAGGGCTGTTAGGAATAAGGAGATGGGATGCGTTCCGAATACACAAGCTTTTCAGGAAACGCCTGTCTCCGAAACATTCTTTGATTTTGCCCACCTCCGAGCCCCACGGCAAAGCTCACAACGCTGGCAAAGCTCCGGCCGACCCTGTATAGACGGGATGCGGTATTGACGATAAAAGGGTATTGCGGATGGTAAGGTTGTGGCAACGTGGCAGCGGCGTGCCAGTTAACCCGCCACCCAAGCGTATGATTTCCCCTCCCTACACCCCCGGTACCTGTGCCCAAGCGTTGAGTTGATGCCCGACTGGATGGACAGCAGCGCGCCTGCAAGCGCAGCACATGCGCAACCGACGACCACGGACGCAGCTGGCATTTATCACCATCAACGCGCCGTGTGAAGGGGCTACATCTGGGCAAGGCCCTTTCTTTGGCTCCCTGGCCTCGTACGGTGTCGGCGGCACGCCGATGCTTTAACAAGCTACCATAGAAACGACTCAGGATTTCAGGCGTGGCAGCAGCTCATTAACTGAGAGCGCCCGATAGCGAGTGAGGAAGTAGTAGACGAGTGGTGCTCGGCCAAGTTGGCCGAGAGCTCGGCCAACAAATGGGCGGGATCAGCATGTTGCCCATCGACTTTTTCTACATCTTGGTCTTGCTACTTGCGGCATCACCGCGGGTGCTGCTTGCGCAGAATGAGGCCTCCATGCCCCTCTACCAACTCCACGGCTCGGGGACATCGAACCCTGCGCTCTTAATCTGGCGTGTAAGTAATAGGATCCGCGGGTAGGAGGAGGTAGCCTGCGTGGCAAATGGAATAGATAATCCGATGCATCCCGGTGCCCGGGCTCGATTGAAGCGGCTGGAGATAGCATACGCATGCCCTTCACGATGCGGCTGCTTGCTGGGTACACCACGTGTTGGGACACTCATGCCGAGCCTGCCACATCACCTTGCACTGTCTCGCCAGCTCTGTTGCATCCTCCCCTGCTTCGTTAGTTTTAGCCAAGTGCACCTCAATCAATAACCGCGTGCCGTTGGGCCGCCACGCAACCCGGCCTGTGTCCAACCCCTCTGTCGTGTCCTCCCATACCCCGGCAGGCCATGGATACTATGATGGCCCGTACAAAACCTAAAGTGGCCTTGTCGTACCGGTCTGTGGGATCCGGGTCAGGCGGCACGGACTTCAATGCTGGAGTATCTGCCTTTGGCTGTGGGGACGTTCCTATCTCAGGGGCGTTTTTTAACGCCGCGGCAGCCCGTAATCAGCCCATGATTCACGTGCCGTATCTGGTGGGATCGGTCTCCATATTTCATTCGTTACCTGGCATTGGAAAGGTGAGGGGCGCCCTTGCACGGGATCTGGGTGAGCGTGTGCCCGTGCACAGGCGGGTAGGACGCTGTCGGTCCCAGAGTCAGAGCCCAGACAACTCGAATGGCACTAGTCTTTGCCCGCATCGGTCATGCACGCCGGTTTACCGTAGAACGTGAATTCCTGCATGGCCTTGTCCGGCCTAGCCCGTCTGTGCTCGCATGCCATTGTATCTTGCACTCTGCGTCCTGCGCCCCTCCAGCTCCCAAACCGCCCCGCTGCATCCGAACCAGGGCATGTACCTGGACCCGTGCACGCTGGGTCGCATCTTCCGCGGCAACATCTCCACCTGGAACGACCCTGCCATCGTCAGCCTCAACCCGGACCTGCCGGACCTGGCCACCATGTCCCAAGCCATCCGCATCGTGCACCGCAACCCCCGCTCTAGCAGCACATATGCACTTACAAACTACCTCAGCAAGTGAGTGGACTTTGATTGCCGCTGGGTTACCGAGTGTTGTGGAGTGCCGGTGTAGCAGCAGTAAGAGCGAAGCCTTGCGGCAAAAACTGACCAGGAGAGCCGCCCCGTCTGCGAGGCTCCGCCCCGTCTGCGAGGCTCCGCCGGAATCCATTTGAGAAAGACAGCCCATTGTTACTGCAAGGAGTTTAGTGCAGCGTTTCTTGTTCCATGCCGCTGCATCTAGCGTTTATGACCTGTTTGCCTTCATGCGCCACCGTACTAGTGCGAAAAGAGGCTGCGGGTGCGGCGAAGGTAGTGGTTGCCACGTCGTGTTGCCCTTTGCACTGTCGTTCCGCAGGGCCTGTCCGCAAGAGTGGAACGCGGTCAACCCGGGGTCCAACATTACCGGGGCCGGGCCCAACAACAACCGCCAAGTCGGCACCACAACCAACTGGCCGGACGACACACCCGGCCGCTGGCAGACCGTTGAGAACTCTCAGCAGGTTGGGAAGCCCCTGCACGCCCCATCAGCAAAGGGCCTGCGGACTCAGGCCCCGTGCCTTTGTTTCGTTATTGCCGTGCTACAGCTGCACGCAAAACTCTTGCGATGACCCGCACCAGCGCGCACATGCAGTTCCGTTCGAAGCTCGCCTCAGGGGCGAATTGCTGATGTGCCTGGGGTTTTGTGCCTCCATGTTCCCTCTCGCAGATGGTGGAGCAGATTGCGGCCGTTCCATACTCCTTCGGCTACGTGGAGAGTGGCCAGGGCCTTCTTGCAGGTGTGCTTGCCAGGATCCTTGCGCCCTTGCACAGTTGGTCCGCCTCGTGGGGTCTGGCGGCTCTCCCCTTGGTCGTCACGCCCTATGTACCTCGACGGGCCCAGTGCTGACAGGCATGGTGGGAGACTTGTGCTGCGCGCTGCTGGTCTGCTGCCCTGCAGGCCTGCAGGAGGTGGCCATTAGTAACGCAAACGGCACACGGCTCGTCTCGGAGGACGCCGAGGTGGCCTCGGAGGCCTTCATCAACGAGCAGTTCCCGCTTTCAGACCTAGGCAATGCCTCCTGGATCAATGTCAACCCCGTCTTTGCCTCTCCGGGCAACCCCAACCAGTGGCCCATGACGCTGGGCACCTACTTCTACGTGTACCAGAACCTCACCTTCCTGCAACAGTCCGGTACGTGCCAGCTCGTGCGTCATGCCCGCGCGCATTACGCTTCCTGAGCGCGCTCCCACAGTTCAACCTAGTGGTGACACTTCGGTTGTTTGTCTTTGGCCATGTGTGTCGGAATGCGCTCTTCCGCACCGGTATGCTCTTAAACGTTGTGGACTGTGCCTCCCCTGCTGCTGCCTGATCAGGTGGCCTGCTGCTGCAGTTCCTCAACTACATGCTCTCGGATGATGTGGCGGCCATCATGCACGAGTACGGATTCGTGCCGCTGCCCTCCTCGGTACGCACGCAAAATAGCGGCCTATGTGGCAATCGTACCTCTTGTGTTTGCGCCTTTGCTTTGCTGACACACCCTGCCTGCCCTGCTGTGCACGTTCCTGACGAGCCCCAGATCCGCAAGAGCATCGTGAACAGCCTGAACACCACCCTGGTGATCGATTCCTCGGTCAAATGGATCACGGAGCTGGCCACGACGGACATCGTCGGGCAGGGGAACTTCGTATTCAGCAAGCGGCGCGACTCGTACCTCATGAACACCATGGCCGGCCTGACCGCCGATAACAGTGATGCCAAGCGCACACTGATGCTTGGCGATGCATACCAGGTATACCGAACGTTGGTGCAGAGGAACAATTGTTCACACTTCCTTCGTACACATTTTGTACAGCAGCACTGTTTCGCGTCCCCCCCAGTTCACTGTAAGAGGCCCTTATGTGACTCTTTTTGTCGCCATCAGCTCATCGGGTGCACAACATAAGTCAAAATTAGGGTTGAGGGTGGAGAAAGGCGGGTTCGACGATTGTTTTCCTCCCTTAGCCCTTGCACTGCTCAAGCTACATGTCATGTGCGCAATACAACTTCGCCCGCCTCTCATGCACCCATCTTCGTCCGCAGGTGCACGGCTCAGGCTCTTTCGTATCTGCCATGATGATTCGCCAGGCGATGCAGGTGCTGTCTGGCCGCGCGCGCGTGCCCATCAGCATGACGTACCGCGCCGTGGGCAGCATCGAGGCGCAGGCCGAGTTCTCCGACTACAGGAACATGTACAAGAGCTATAACCACTTCAAGGTGCGTTGCACCTGGCTGTTTGCAGAGGTGTTTGTGGTGGGGGTACCGACAGCGGCGGTGTTCAACGGCCGTTTGTGCTTGCAAGGGGCCCGTGGGTCGTTTGTAGCGTTGCGGCAGGTGCTTACGGGCGAAGCGGTGCTTAGGTACTAAGACGATTAAGCCCTTCGCCTCAGTCTGTGTTGGAACCGTCCTTGGACTAGATGCATCCCAATTTGACCACGTCATTAACTTGGAGTACCGCCCACCCCCATCCCCGCATCTGTTCCACCCCACCCGCCCACCCGCCCACACAGGTGGCCGACATGCCCCTGGACTCGGCAACCTGGACGACCCTCACCTCCCAGCCTGCCGCTGCCACCACCGTGGCCGTGCTGCAGCTGCCCATCGCCGTCTCGGCCCTGGGAATCTACTACAACAAGGCTCTGCCCAGCGCCTCCCTCACGCTTAACTGCGCCCTGCTGGCCCGCCTGTACACCGCCGACCTCTCCAGCTGGTCAGATCCGGACCTGGTCTCGCTGAACAAGTTCAGCGAGTTTGCGGCTCAGACACTGCTGAACCACACCGTGACCGTGTTCGCGATGGCGCAGCCGTCGGGCCCTACCTGGGCGCTCACCGGGTACCTGGCCAAGGCTTGCGGCAGTGCGTGGCCCACGGGCCAGAGGACCAGCGTATCCTGGGCGAGTGGCGTGACAACGTCCTATCAGGTCAGTCAGCGGGGTGCAGGAGGGGGACGAGGGAAGAAGTGGCCCGGGAGATGGTGTGGCTTTGAATGCGAACGGGGCTTGGAGCGTGCCAGGAATGGTAAGAAGGGCGGCGGTAGCGTAGGAATGCATCAGCAGGCTGAGCGCAGCAATGAAAGCAGTCCGCGCTGACTACCGGTGATAAATCCGCACACATTTATCGTATGTCTGCCGAGGTTGTTGGATTTCGAGTCGACTGTATCTCATCGCGCCGTTTTGGCAGGGCTCTCCTATAGTTACGCCGGACGACATGCTGAAGGCCATCGCCGGCACGCCCAACTCCATCGGTTACATCCCTGCGACCCTGGGCTCCACGTCCGGCCTCGCCAGCGCTCAATTTGTGGTGGAGGGCGTGTCGGCGCCCCTCCGCCTCTCCAAGGCGAACCTTACCACCGTGATAACGCAGGTTAGTTTGCGAGCGGCTGCACCCCTCTCCCTGCGTAGCTCAATCTCGGCTTGCGTAGGGCTGACGGGAGAACTGCGGGTGCCCCAGCGCAGCATGGTGCTCACCCCGTGGAAGCCCTTGGCGCAAATATCTGTGCTCGCAAAGGCACTGGCTCACGGCCTGGAGCCATATACTTAGCCAGACATCGACATAACCTTTGCCCCGAGGAGAGCGCTGGCTCAGTGTGTTGCGCCCCCCTCCCCGCACGCTAAATCCAAGCAGGCTCGGGCCACCAGCTCCGGCCTGTTCTCGAACGTGACGGCAGACCTGATGGCCAACGTCGGCTTGTCGCTGTACGGGCTCAGCGGCACCTGGCCCATGCCCATGGTGCAGTACGTGTACTTGTACCGCAATCTGTCCGGATACGGATACTCGGGCCCGCTGCTGCGCGCCTTAGTAGAGTGAGTGGCGCTGCGCCTCGAGTAGAAGTGTCAAGTGTTGACGGTCTTGCTTGTCGTCACAGCGTACCCAATCCTCGCATGGCTGGCCGTGCTAGGGGCTTTTGCTCCGCCGTCTCACACATCAACTGCGCACTCCGCCTTGTTGGCGGCTTCCCCGGCGTTGCTACTAGCCCCGCACGGTTAGTATCTATCATTGAATCCCGTCCCATCGTTCTCGCCCCGCAGGTACTTGCTGAGCCCTGAGGGCAGCCAGCTGGCCAGCAGCGCGGGCCTGGCGCCCATGCCCGAGCCCATTCAGGCCACCATGCGCACCGCCGTGTCGCTGTCCATCCTCAAGACGCTCACCGTGGTGTGGGGCTCGGAGCCGGCCGGCACCTACGACGGCTCGGGCTCTGGGCTGTACACCTTCTCGGCGAACCGGCTGTCCTACGAGGCGCAGGCGCTGTCGGCGCTGCAGCAGGACGTCGCGGCGGTCAAGGGCCGGCTGGCGCTGGCGCTGCCCGTGACGCTGCGAGTGGCCTGCACGCCAGGAATACTGGGCCTGACGCGCCTGCTACAGCGCGACCTGCAGGTAAGGTGACTGGGCCCTTGTTGCGGTCGAGGGTTGGTCTTGGTCAATGGGGCGCCGTCTGCGCTGCGTATTGCTACCCGCCTGTCGCTGCGTGTGACAGGCGCGGAAAGCTGTTAATGTCGTCGCCAGCTGCGGTCGTGGCTGTACGACACCCTGGAAGGGATGGCGAGCTCGCCTCCTGGCTGTACAATTAACACCTTTCGGGCAAAGCTTGCGTGAGTTATGGCTAGTGCTCCAGGCAAGCGTCGCGGAGCGCGCGTATTGAACGTTCTCCGGTGGCGGACAACTCAGCTCCCCAAGGACATGGCGCCGCTTTCAGGCGACCCTCGGTAGACAAGCGCGTGAAACGCGTTTTTGCTTGCCCACTACCGCTACACTCGCAGGATATGGCCTCGACTTCTGTGCGCATTCTGGATGAGATGCTGCCGGCTCCCAATTCCGTGACGGCGCTGAGGGCGGCTATCACGGGATCGAGCGCTCCCACCCACTTGGTGGTGCACCCCGGCCCCCTGCTCAAGGCTCAGTGGGTGGACCTGGCGCGCAGCGCTGCGATTGTTCAGGTGAAGGCTCGCGCAGCAACCTGCCTAAAGAGCTTGGCGGTGTGCTATCGCCTAGCAGTGTGCACGGCTGAATGCAAACCGTGACCGCATGAAATGCCGCTCTGCGTGAAAGGCACGCGTTTACAATGCTCGGTTGGGTGCCCGTCGAATCACCGTTCTCTTTGTGTACTAGCTCTTGCTTCTGACTCGGCACATATGTGCACCCCTGCCGCCCTTCCCGGCCTACGCCATCAGACTCCGGTGGCCATCCGCCCAGTGGCGGTGGTGTACAAGGGTGTCGCGGGACTGCGTCTGAGCGCCTGCACCCTGGCCAAGATCATTAGGGGCGACGTCAGGTTTTGGGACGACGCCAGCATTCAGGTGAGCGCACATTGTTGGTATGCCTGCCGTATTTGAGGACAGTTCATTCTGTCACTCCCAATCTCGCGGCCTGTACAAGATAGGTGGTCGTCTGCGGTCTACTTACTCGTTCAGCTCAAGCTCCCATCCCGCTTACCCTCCGTCCTCCGCCGCAGGAAGACAACCCCTCCGTCACACTTGCGCGCGGCGCCATCTCCCTACTCCAGGGCGGAGCTGACGACGCAGACGCGCGCGCGGTGCTCGAGTACGTCCTGAGCGCCGCGCCCGCCGGCAACTGCTCCGCTACCAGCGGCCTCAAGCTGCCGACGACGAACCTGGTACCCAACGAAGATATCATTGCCCGGCTTGCTGCGACCGAGAACTCGTACACCGCACTGGGCTTCGTGGCGGCAGCCGGGCTGGTCTCGGAGGCCGCAGACGGCGCTGGGCTGCAGGCGGTGAAGCTGCAAAGCGTGGCCACCAACACCTATGTAACCCCCATGCAGGTGTGGTGTGTGGCCGCGGTAGCGTCGCCAGGGCGTGTCGAAAGGCTGGGGGTTGAACCAAGTTACCAAGGTGTGGGTGCAGGCACTTGCATGTCGTCGTGTTCGTTCTTTGTATTTCTGCAGGCATCGCTGTGTAGGTTACGGGTCACGGGTTACACGATGGCTGAAGCCGTGTGGGCCATAGGCGAAGTGCGACTAGGGTCGTGGAGCAAGGGGCAGCTTGCATTCTAAGCGACGTTCATCCAATCGCTCACCTACGGCTGCTGTGGCCGAAACACCTCCAGGCGCCCGTATGTCTCCATGGCACATCTTACTAAGGCATTCCTTACTGTTGCCCCAACCCATGCGCCCCAGCTGGCCTCCGGGTACTGCCCCCCAGCCGGTTGCGCCGACGCCGTGTCCAAAGTGTACATGGCGGCCGTGGAGGACATCATGGCCAACAGCCTCAAAGTAATCTCGAGCCCCAACAAGCTGGACGCTCTGCGGGCGCCGCTGGACTACACGGGCGATTGGTCCGAATTCAGCCTGTTGTCAGCGTGCTGTGGCATTGCGGCCCGGACGTCCGCGGACGTGTACCCCATCTTCAGGTGCGTGCGTGCGGGCTACGGGCGAGGCGCACGCGGGCCTTGACGTGGTGGAGCGGGGAGCCTGGGCCCTGCCACCAGCCGACTCCGGTGGAGCGCAGTGTGCTGGCGTGGAACGGATTGTTCCAGAACAGTACAAGGGGTCATGCCCTGCACATGGAGAAACTGGAGAGATGCGACCTTGCCCCGTGAACATTTCTCTTGGCCTGGATTCTACACATGCGGGGCGTTCGCTGGCGATCCGGCTTACCCAGCGCTTGTCCTTACCCACTGATCCTTGTTCCGCCACCGCAAGGGACCCAGGTTATCGCATCCGTAGTGATGCGCATCTTTCCCATTGATGTCGACGCAGGTTTGACTTCCTGGTTGGACTGGCGGATCTTACAAAGTTTGGTGACGACGGGCCGGCGGTCCGCGCCGCCGTTGAGTACGCCACCGGCGCCCACATTGCGGACCGCATCAACGGAGCCCTTGGACCCTACTTCGTGGGCCTGGGCGAGCGCGCGCGGGCCGCCCTGGCCGTGCCCGCCCTGGCCGCCATGGTCACCTCCCCGGACCAGTCGCCGTGGACCATTGTTGCCAGCTCGACGGAGCAGGTGAGCGTGATGGCACGTATGCTTTGGGAGTGTGGTGCGGCAACTGGAAGGCATGGCGTACGCAGTGGCTGATATGGTAGTCGTGAGCATCATGGGCTCGGCATCGCGCGTGTACTCGAGCAATGCCTGTGCCGTGCCCAACAATCGCACAAGTACACGGGAAAGTGCTCCCCCCGACCGGTTGTTGTGCCCTCTCCTAACTGCAGGCCGGCGCTGTGAACCCTGCCGCCACCATCGTCATCAGCCGCGCCCCCTCGCTGTCGGGCGTAGCGCTGCCAGGCGCTGCCCTCTACCCGTACTCGACGACCGTCAATACCAGCTCGGCGGGGGACATCCAGGTCATTGCGCAGCAGGCGGTAGGTCGGCGCTGACAAGGCGACAAACCTGTAGGGTTGCGATCAACGAATGGTTGGATTCCCAAGCAAAGGCACCGTAATCGCATCAGCTGCGCGCCCGTGCGTCAACGTTATGCTACTGAGGATATGCTGCGCTACCGTGGGTCGCAACGTAGCCGAACAAGCACTGAACCGTGTTAGCAGCGCTTCCCATGCATGGCCCCCCTGGCCCGCCTCTTGACGATGATCACCGGCCCTCCCGCTGCTCCCCATACCCCGCGTCCACCGTTTTTAAGGCCCTGAGCGCCATCAGCGACGTGCGCACTGATCAGGACCGTCTGGACCTGGTCTACAACATCGGTGTGGCGGCACTGGTGCTGGCGTTGGTGCTGTCCCTCACGGCCCTCGTGCTTGCGGTCATCGCTCTTGCCAAGATCCGCAGCTCCACACGGACAACGGGTGGTTGCCTGACGCCCGCCACGAAGTACGAGGCGCACACGGACGCGCCTGGCAATGTGGAGATGCAGGTGGCTGGGTCACGGGCCTAGGGTTGGTCTTTGGTGTTTGCACCCCAGTAATGGGGCAAAGGCTAGCCACGCCAAGTAATTGTAAACTCTTACACGGCATGCAAGGAAGGAGTTGAGGCGATCCCGTACTGTCTGCGTCAATAGATAGCTGAAGGGATTGGCAGATGGTCATGCAGGTGCGCTTGGCTGGTGGCATTGCGGATGGATCTTTTCATGAAGCATTGCATGGCAGGGTACTTGTGAATGTGTTTCGGCTCAAGATGGTGCTCATTATGACGATGCCTTTTACTGCGCATGGGCTATGTGCACTGGCCTTGTACAGGTGAGGCCAATGCCGCTCTGCTGTTAATCAGTGAGCCGTCTGCCAAAGTGCATGATCATGAGCGCTCTCTGTGAGACCCCCTACTGCAGGCCGGCACGACGTTGTGCTCGGAGGTGACGCTGCGCGGACCAGCCGTACCATGTTACCATCCGGTTTCGCTTGCCTCCCTAGAGGGTCCAGAATCAGGGTAGTTGGTTCACCTTGCGGTGGCGTTTGCCGTTGTGTCGTACGTATGCTGGGCAGGTTGACAGGCTCGCATGCGGCTATGGTTCGGTGACAGGGCGCCCTTGTAGTCCTGGGGCTTGGTTATGTATTAGTTATCTGAGCCGTGCCGGCGGGAATCGATGAAGCTCTACTTCGGTTTTAGGAAACACGATGAACACTTTTAGAGTTGCAAGTGCAGCCCTACCAGCCCACCAATCGAATGCGAAACGGCCCTGTTAGGCCCGGTCGTGATAGACTTGCTGAATGTGTGATGTTGGAACGATCATTACCAAACACTCAAGGGCCGGCGGCCGGGGCTCCGTCCCCGGGCTTGCGCAGAGCTCCGGCGCTGTAGTAGTAGCATCAGATTTGGCGCAAAACGCATGCGGAGCAACGGATTTCCGGGAGCATGGAGCGGAACCAACGGTACCGGTGCACCCGGCCCACTGGAAAGACGTGAGACGGAGGAGCAAACCAGGTCATCCAAGCAACATACGAAAAAAGAAGTATTCATGCGCGGGGAGCATAGGCAGGTAGTATCACTGCATGAGATAGCAGGGCAAGCATAGGTCAGGACACTCTCCGTTTTCACGAGATTGTCGCCACGCACCCATCAGACTGCGCCGACGCTTCGCTGTGAAGGCGGCTTTCGGGCGCACGACTCGGCATCACACACAAACGCATAGGAACTGGAAACAATACCACACACCCCACGCGCGCGCCGCTTAGTACACAGCTTTGAGTGCTTGAAATGATCATTATTCAATGCAAGCCTCCTCTGTAGCATATAATAGCAGATGCGCCGCGCGGCACAGCAGTAAGGGAATTGCCAACACTTGCACGAACACACGGTCGCAAGGTACTGCAGATGCCTTCCTCTTCCGTTGTCCTTAGCGCCCGCCAGTTGCTGTAGTTCAAAGAGCCCGCATGCAGTAGATCTCGTTTACTGGCACTTGCTGCATTCGCAGGCAAGGCACCTGGCGAACTAAGCAAAAACGCTTTACTTGTCAAATGGCCGCAGGAGCCGTTTCAGGCGCTGCCGTTCTCGCGCGCGTATAGGTCGGTATCCATTATGCTGCCGCCAGAGGGCCCACGCGCTCCGCCCTGGTGCAGTGCGGTGCCGCCGGCACTGCCGCTGCTGCCGGAGCGCTGCATGAGCGTCCGCGCGCTCACGATGCCGTCGTGGCCAAGGCGGCTGGACGACGCCATCTCATGTAGATCACGCGGCACAGCGGCGGCCACCCACATGTCGCCGAGGTCATCAGACGCCAGCGCCGCTGGCGTGTACCCATCCACCTGCCGGTTGCCGCCACCCGCCATGTCAAAGGTGTGTGCGTGCTCGCGGATGGGGCTTCCCGCCGCTGCAACGGCTAAGGCCGCGCCCTTGAGCTCACTGTGACGCGAGGTCACAATGGCCGAGGCCCGGGCAAGCGCCGCCTCGACGTTGCGGCAGACGTTCTCGCGCCCAACCTGCTTGGCGTAAGCGGCACGCAACAACGGAGGAGCCCATTACTATTCTGAATGCACGACTTGTCAGCGAAGAATTACACATTGCATTTGCACAGGTGCAAGGCTGTGATCGAGCGCGTCATAGATAGGTTTAGTGAGCAAGATAACGTTCGCGTCGACGGGCAGCTGTGACACGGGTGCAGTACCTCTGGGGCTCCGCATGCCGACTCACCTGGTCCAGGAAGCCCGCACGCGCCATCATGCGCAGCGGCTGGCGCGTGAGGCCGCACAGCACCAGCATCTTGCCGTCCTCGTCCAGCCGCCGGAGAGCCTCCTCCAGGACCTCCAGGCCGGACACGTCCACGACGTTCACGTGCGACATGTTCAGGACCAGCACCTGCCAGGACATGCAGTAGCGTACGTTTACTGTACAGCAATCACGGCACGATCTCAAGCCGTCACCCAGGCAGCAGTCGGAAAATGTTCCGCGGTCGAGACCTTCGGAAGCGGGCTCGCAAAGACTTCGCTGGCATGCGCTATAGCAGCGGGTACATCAACAGCGTCAGGTAACGCTGTCGGCTCACGTGGTGGAAGTGTACCCGGCGCACCTGAATGGGGTCCTGTGAGTGGGTCGCCTCCACGGCGCGCTCCAGCATCTCACCAGCGCCGAACAACAGCGAGCCGGTGACCTGAGAAGACACGGGCACAGCCAAGGTGGTAAGCTGCATGGGTGCTGCGGTTTGAAGCATCCAGGTCTGGGTGCACGTGCACATGCACCGTGCATCCATATCAACGCGCCGCCGCAATCCACCCTCCTCTCACTCTCGTACCTCAACGTACACGGTGCCCTGGGGCACGACGCACCGCAGGGTACCCGCCGCCAGCACGCCGCGAGTGGCCGAGCCAGCCATCACGGGCGTGGCCAGCGGCGGGCCCTCGACGGGCTCGTCATCGTCGCCGTCGTTGCCCACGGAGCTGCCGGTAGATGTAAGCACGGCGGATGTGCGGCGGTACGGCTCGTCGTCAGCGTCGACGTCGAGCAGGCCGGCGGCGGGATCGTGGTCTGGCGGCGTGATGACGGCCCGGGGCGGGAGCGCGCGGACGTGCATGGTCGAAGAGACGTCCTATGGGGCGAGTTGAGTGCGAATGAGGACGGAGATGGAGGCGAAAAATGAACGGGATCGGCAGTCAAGCCCTACGAAAATTATTAACAACCTGAAGCTATTGACCCTGTCAACCCGCATGTCCCGGGCGATGCTGCAGCCGCCGGTAAAAGCGCGTACCACACCGCCCACCTGTACGAACACCGCCAGCGCGATGACCATCCCGAAGGCCACCGCCACCGCGACGTCCTGCAGCACGGTCAGGCTGAAGGCAATGAGGAAGAGCTGCGCGTCGTTCTTGGGCCCTGCAAGCAGCAAGACGAGGCAATAGGCCGTCAGCACTGCCCATTCGGGCCATTGCAGTGGGCGGGCAGGAGGGACCGTACATGGAGCAGGGTGCCGAGCGACCCGTCGAAAGCCACTTCACAGAGGCGCCCTACTGCAAGCCCGCCCATGCCCGCACCACTCACACTTCGGCAGGTGCTCAAAGTTGTGCCACTCGCCCATGTTGATGGCAACCACCTGCCGTATGGAATCCGGTTTGGTTGGTGTCACGATCCTGGCAAGAGCTATGGGACATGATGTCACGGTATATATGGTTGAGCACCAGGCGAGGCAGCAGCCAGCCAACCTGATATACGGGTGACATTGTACCGAATTCAAGGTTTTTTGAATTAGCGCAGCCTCAAAGCGGCAGGGATGGGCTAACACGTCCAGCTGCATCCGCGTTCAGTACCAAGCTGACCCACCACCAGGACCGCCGACAGCGCTGGCAGAGGGATGTACTCGGCGTACGGGGCCGCCGCCAACACGACCGCAGCCACTGTCAGCGCATGCACAATGCCGGAGACCGGCGAGCGGCCTCCAGCGCGAATGTTTGCGGCCGTGCGGGCAAGCGCGCCCGTCGCAGGGAGGCAGCCGAAAGCCGCGCATGCCAAATTCGCAACGCCCTGCGCATGGTAGGGCAGGGGTTGGGCTTCAGACAAATTGATCAGCTACAACATACAACACCCAATGGGTCCAAAGGACAGCAAATCTGCTCGGTGCAGGGTCACGTGTGTCGCTGTGGCTGGCTCCGCCTGAGTCCACGAGCATTCGTTTCCTTTGGACCACCAGTCCCAATAAGACCCCGACGCACACCTGCGAGATCAGCTCCGTGTTGGAGTCGTGCTTGTCGTTGATCATGCCGTCCGCAACCCGGGCGCACAGCAGCGACTCGACTGTGGCCAAACGGATCCGGCAACAGTTGTTATGACGACGAAACGAACACACACACGCAGCGTGTCCTATGCCAGGCAGTACAACAGCATGCCTAACTCACTTGCGGCCAGCATGGCGATGGTGGCGGCGGGGTACACGAGGCTGGGCAGGTCTGCCGGGCTGTGGGATCGGAGATGTAACGGGTCGGAGACAGTGATACAGGCTTTAGACCACGGGATACAACCGGTCGTAGGGGGCCACAAGTTTCAATGCAAACCCAAGAGGACTGCTCCGGGTGCACAGGCCACAACGGCGCCCCAAGTATGCATACAGGCACCATTGCGGCAGCATGCTCAGCGTGCCAAACTCACTCAAAGCCCTCAGGCCAGTGGAGCGAGGGCAGGGAGCGCGGAATGGCCCCTGCCCCGAAGTGCGAGCCGATGGTCTCGATGCCCAGGTCCGTCCCAGGCTGCAGAGCGCTGAACAGCTGCAGGCCCAGCGTGCCGGCCGCGATGGCCAGGATGGGCGGCGGTACGACCTGCGTCGCGCAGCGTAGGCTCCAGGGTTAGCCAAGACGCGAAAGCGCTGCGATGTGCCGTAGAATCGTGTGGGTGAGCGGGTACCAGACACGGCCATGTAGATGCTGGCATATGGGCGTACCTTGGCCCACTCCTTGGGCCAGGTCTTGAGGAGGACCAGGCAGCCGATGCCCATGGCGATCGAGGGCACGTGCGCCGTGTCCAGGTGGCTACCTGTGGCACGGCAGCATGGTACCAAAGGCGCGCGTTCGGGGGCCGTAGAAGGGGATTTTCCTTATTCTAAGACGCATGCCCCAAGGACGTGTCAATCGCGCTTCGGAATGGCGACTCAGCCGACAAAGCAAGCTGCGCGGCAGGCCTAAGCACATGGCGCTCACCAAGGTACACCACCTTCTCGAGGAATTCCGTCGGGATGGGCACGCCCTCGGGCAGCCGACCCGGGGCGCCCAGGCCTAGGAAATCCTTGATCTGCGATTCAGAACGCGCGCGGAGGCCAGTTGGAGGAGGATAGTAGGGGCACGGGCGACACCTGTGGCTTTTGCATTCTCTAAATTTCCGGACCGGCATGTGCAACTGCATGGCAAGGCCACAGATAACGCGCGCGCGTGCAGCTGTCACTGTGGCGCGTCTCTCACCTGCGTACCGAAGATATATGTCGCAATGCCGGCCGTAAAACCCGTGACAACGGGTTTTGGCACGTACCTACGCGGGTTCCGAGTGGTGAACTTAGGTGCTGAGTAAAGAAAGCGCAGGCCCTGCCATTCGGTACTTAAAACCCTATGCTTAAGTTCTGACTCGCATCGGCAGTGCAGCAATACAGGCGTCGCCCGTTTCTGCCTTAGAGCCGGCTGGTGCCAGCCGCCTGGCAGGTCGCCCCAAGCGCCTTTACGCACCCCATGATGGGAGTGGTCCAAAACCTTACCGTGAGCACAGCCCGCAATGGTTGTTGCGCGAAACCTACCGGATGATCCCGCCCATGCCCGAGGCGCCCATGGCCATGAGCATCAGGCCCGCCAGCCCCGTGCACGCCACCAGGCCGGCCACGCCGTGGTCGTGCGCCACGCCCGCCACGATGGGGATAAAGGCAGCGGTGGGGCCCACAACCGTGACGCGGGAGCCGGACAGCAGGGACGCCAGCAGGCCGCCCACCACCACCGTGTAGACGCTGGCACGGGTTGGCAAGGGGTTGCGCGATGCAGCAGCACGAGTCAGTCTCATGAGGCGGGTGCAGGTGCATCCATGAAGGAGCCTGTCGCAGGGGCTAGCGGGAAAGAGCTGATGCAGCGGCGCTTTATTCTCAGCGCTGCGCTGCGGTGGCGAGGCACCAAGGCCAGGCTCAGCCTATGATTCCTGAGATTCGTGAATCAGAGGACGGCGCAAGGGCGAGGGCGCAAAGACTCTGCCGGTGGACTGCTTCGCATACCCGACGGCAGGGGTGCTGTCAGATGCAATGCCCAGCGCCATGCCCAGTGCCAGAGCGATGACGCCGACCACGGTGCCCGCCACCACATCCCGCTGCAGGTCCGCCATCGTGTAACCTACGCAAGCGGCACAAGGAAAATGGAAGCAATGCAGATAGACGGGATCTGATACCCCAAAATCATGGCTAAGACACCACGGAGGGCGACGGCACCCAAGGGAAGGGAATCGACAGTGTGATCCGCAAACTGCGGAGCAAAGATCAAGAGCGAGCGCCACAAAGGTGGGGACACGGAGTGCAGGTGGGGACACGGAGTGACGGGCAGGTGAGATGAGTGACCCACGCACCCTGCCGCAGCACGTCGAGCAGCTTGGGCTTGAAGGGCACCCGCAAGAGTGCATCCAGGGGGCCACGGGCGCGCGCCGAGTCCAGCAGCACCTCCTCCACGCCGCCGCGCGTGGCCGCGTCGCGCACAGCGGACGTGTCGTACAGCTCGCCGTAATAATCAGACTCGCTCTCACCGGAGGCGAGCGTGGAGGTGTCGATGTCGAGTCCAGCTGCCTGCAATTTGGGTGCGCGTGTAGGCTTGGGACTTAAGTAACCCCCCAGCGTGCAGAGCACCAGAGCATGAAATAGCATTCGCCTGCCCCCCACGCCCCAGGCTGCGTGGGAGCCCTGGCTGCGGAGAGGCTGCGGACCGGCGGAGCTCCTTACCTGCCAGCCCCTAAAACCGCCCTCCACGGTGTAGATGTCGTGCTTTCCGAGAGAGGCCAGCGCCTTGGCAGCTGCCCGGCAGGTCTCGCTGCCACGCCTGCGGGCCGGAGTTATGAGGGAACGTGCCTAGGTCTCATCACGCTAACGACATCCGTACTGGGCGTGGGTGTCACAGTCGACCAGGGTTTTAGCTAATCCATCATCAATGCGTGCCCACCAACTCACGAGCTCAGGACGACAAGGCTGGTGTCTGTGTCGACGCCGCTGGCGAAGAGAACGTCGTCAAGGAAAGAGGGGCTGGGTACCAGCTTGCCGCCGCGCAGCTGCGCATGTGCACAGCCAGGAGGTCAGAAATGGGTCATGTGTCAATACGTACCGGTGACATTATCGCCGGCAATATCATCGGTATTTTGAGCGGGTGGGATGAGGTGACACGGGGAATTGATGATCAGACGCCGATGGCCCATGCGAAGCTACCATTTACCTCGTTAAATGGAGCGTGTATCACGCGGGCCTTCCGCGCATTAGGCTTTAGAGGCAACCCCTCGATCTTCACCTCGAGCTGCGAGGGAGTATGTGCTGGAAGTTACGCCGTGCACCTTTGGTGACCTCCTGGGCATGCTAATAAAGGCGAACGGAGACGCCATGCCCGCACCACACCGTACCCGGGAGCGCACGTCGATAAGCTTGATGTTTGTACCGGTCTTCAGCAGGATAGAGGCCTCTGACGGGCTGACGCTCTGAACCCTGCAGCCCAACGTTGTTGCTGTAATGTGCTGCATGAGGGGCAAGAGGTGACCCAGTTGCAGCACTTCCCTGCCCACCTGCCGGATTCTTGGATAGCGCCGAAGGCGACTGGCACTGACAGCGCCAGGGCTGCGGACCCTGCCATGATCCAAGTCTCTGCGGGAGGCGGCCGTGATAGGCCAGAACAAATTATGACCAAAACACCATATAGTTGTAGCAAAGTTTCAAGAGAGTCCTTTGGACACGCGTTTGACATGCACGGGTCGGAGTCAGACCGCAGGCCGGGTGGGGTTTTAGCAGGCCGGCCACCCGCATCCGCGGCTCGAGCTCATTACTGCGAAACAGGACAACTCACCGGATATGTGCACCAGGCCGCCCACAGCCTGCACAGCAGCTACCGCTTGGGCCCGGACGGGCAACGAGCGCCTGCGGGGCCATAGCCGCGTTACACATCACCATAAGACATAAGCAGCTTTGCGTCTGCTGTCTCGCTTGCAATTCAGAATGCGCGTTCAGGAGGCAAGACGTGTTTCCGGAACGTGCTTAACTTGACCAAGCTATTGAAGAGCTAAGCGCACCAAAATTTGCGTGCATGTGGCAATCATCAACAGACAGCGACTGCAGCAGGCTAGCGCAAGAAAGCGCTTACTTTGTGCAAGTACCGATACGTAGCGACGGCCGGGGCCCACGGGCTCTCTGCAGAAGTGAGCAGCCCGAGCATAGCTGGGTCTTGCTGCGCTGAAAGGAGCTAGGCATCGTGGTGTGGTCAGCCGGCCCTTTCATTGTAAAATACTTGGGTGATGCTAAGGATTTGCGAGGTCTCAATAAAATGCAGGAGGCCAAAAAGGTTGGAGTTGACAGGCGAGCGTAAAGTCCGGTAGTGAAGCTTGGTAATGACAACAGCAGAGTCTACAGAACATTCACACGCGTGCACTATAATGGAGCGGTGTTGGAGTGATGGCTAATTCATACGAGAGCGACGTACGAGAAGTAGTCAACCCCGGTACTCCTCGTACGTTGCGCGGAGCGTGTAGTGAAAGCACGGCTGCGATGTCCGTTCTGTAACATGACATGTATGTCGGCTCGTGCGTAAGGCTTAGCAACCGGCTTATAGTTATGACCGCTTCGTTACGCATACATAACAGCGTCGCATTGAAGGCCCCGTTGAATGTCATTATCAGCTCCCTTGACACACACTATCAAGGTCCACGGGTCGCCCCACTCCCCCACCCGGCTCCACCCGTCTTCTCCCCTCGCGAACAGTTGGCTTTGCCCGACCGCGCCGCCCGTATTCTGCAGACAGATAAGGGTGGGTAAAGAAGTGTCAAGGGGGATCCATTCCTAGCTAGACACGTATGTCGTGTGCATTCCTATTAGAAAAACAGCAGCAGGGAAGGCTACCTCTATAATTTCAGCAGCGTAATCAAGCATTTTCATTTCTGTGGAAGGTTACAAGAGGAGAGGCAAGACTGGGCGCAGACAGCGGGAGGGACAGACAGCCCGCCCAGGGGAGAACCGCCGAAACCCTGCCCTCGGCGTGCCCTAGAAGGCGAAAGATTGCCAGCGGGCCCGCTGAGATTCACTCGCACTTCTACTGATGAAGGACTCCAATAAAGGAACATAATAAATCTCAACTCAGCTGCAAAGGGCGCCTATTGAGGTCGCACATCGTGACCCGGCCATTGCGCTCGTGCAACAGATATTCACCATGTCACAGCATGATAGTTTACAGGCGCCCCAGAGAAGGGTTGCAGACCACACAAGCCGATTGGCTCCCGACCCGCCATAGCAGAGAGGGTGAAACACAACCAGGCAAGAATGCGTTCACGCCTGGAACCCTAAGTTATACTTCCAACAAATGCCTACCGACACTATACTCGGCACGCCTGTCCTGTGCGCCGCAGTTGCTGGTGCGCCCCTCGACAGAATCCCATCAAGATCCACCAGGCGTCTTTTCCTCCACTGCGTAATGCGGTCACTGGAAGCCTTGGCAGCGCGTTCCAGTCACTGCGTCTCAGGATCAAGGTGCGCGGATCCTGCAACCACCCCCAACATGCCGAACACAGCAGACCGTAATGAGCATGCCACTTCGTTCACATTGTACCCATTCCAGATGACGGCAAGGTCATACAATAGTAAGAACGACCGGGAATGCATATACAATACTGCTGGAGTGATGTTGACTGAGCGGAAACACACGTTGCACCTAAGGTGCAAAGCAAGCGCAGGCCCGATGTACATGGATGCACGTGTAACAGAAATATACAGCACAATACATTGGGCCGATGCCCTTCAAGGGACGTAAAGACCACGGCTTCAGATGGATGCGCGTAGGACTGGATATCCTCAACGCCCGACAGCATGGGCATCGACTCCCAAAATACGAACGCGAGAGCCCTTGCCTCAGGCATCCCGGCACTGTCTATGGAATGCAGGTAACCGAGCCCCATAGATCTATGGAGACCGAGCACAAACAGGTCAAGCCCTTTCCAGTGAACCTTTGACACCTTCCCACGAGGTAGAGTAGCGGCTACTGGTGTCCACCTTCACATGATTGTCATCGTAGGCCCTCAGCGGGCCTGCCGGCTGCCGCTCATCCTCCCCAGCCCTTCCCCGCCGTGTAGATGTGGCTGCTGTTCTCACGGGCCTTCAACGAGTCAGCGGTCTGCGTTGTGTTAGGAAGGGCACGAGATGCATGCCATGCGAACTCACGACCAGATACGGCTGGACTCGGTGCATGCAGCAGTTGCGCTCTCTTGCAAACAATGTTCGCCAAAACATAGTACATACACTTACGGAACGCAAGGCCCTCTGCAGCCAACCCCATTTTACAGTACCTGCCTAAGGCCCAACCACGTCATCCCAAGCCGCACACCGCAGACACGCATGGACGTGCAGACCACAGCAGATGATCAACATGCAACAACAGAGCACCGCCGTAGCAGCCGTGGTAAAGATAACGGGAGCTGACAAGCGCCCCAACACGCCCAACAAGCCCGCCCGTCAACATGCGTCCGCCCCCGTCATTGCATGTCGCCTACCTTGCGCGCCTTGATCATGTGAGTCTCTACACCCCGGGCCGCTTCCAGAGCAGCAATGGGAATCGTCTTCTTCGGCGATGGCTCCATGTACTCGGCCGCTATCCCGCAGTGTGGGCCCACAATGTGGACCGAGTTCGCGCCAACTCGGGCGAACTGCTTCTTTGTCTTGCGAGGCTCCACTGAGTCATCCATTTTGACACCGGCTGGGCAAGGGGCGTCCTAGAGCCGAGCGACAGGTGAATGCCTATGCCGCTATGGTGTTGCCTGACCCACAGGTATCGCAAACTGATTCAGCGCTTCAACACTACAAGAATCTTGAATGCTTTGCCGAAACCTCGGCAAAGTTACTCAGTCATTATGTTATAAGACACACAAGCGATCAAGCGCGATAATGCAATATTAGACACGTGGAGAGTAGAATCTGTGCGCGTGCATTGAGCGGCAAGAATCGTCGCCGACCTTTCGTGAGGCAGGAAGTTTCCTGTCGTGAGCAGGACGAGCTTCCGGCGATGGGCCGTCTCCCATCAATGTGCATATTGTCTGCGTCGATCAAGTGGCATCGCTTGTTTACGTGGAGCTTGCGACTGCTTGCGGGGTGTACGCGTTGATCGTCTTCGGTGTCCACGATGGCCTCCCGACAGCGGCTTCTGCGCGGCATCTGCGGCGTGCTGCAGCAATGCAGCGCGGCAAGGAACCAGGCGGCCGCGCTTGCCGCGCGGACCGTCGCTCAGGAGCCTGCGCTGGCAGTGCAATCAGCTTCGCTCCTCCGAACGGCGGCCGCGCTATGCCGCGGGTTTACCACTAGCACGGGGCTGCAGAGCAGCCTCAGCAGCCTGCTTCAGGAGGAGGTGGAGTACGAGAAGAAAAACTACACGCGCCCGGAGCAGGTGTCGGGGGGCCCGCCCGCGCCCTTCAAGCTGACCGAGCAGCCAGGGGACACGCTCCTCTCCCTCTCCCGAACTTACAAGGGTGAGGAGATCAACATCGACCTCCACGTGAATAACCAGCCGTCGCCGTATGAGGGCGAGGAGACCGAGGACAGCGAGGGCGTCTCCACCGTCGCCTTCAACGTGTCGGTCAGCAAGGGTGAGAAGAACCTCGTGTTTGAGTGCGAGAGCGACGGGAACTCTGTCAACATCAACCACGTCTCTCTGGAGCCCAAGGACGGCCTCGGATCTGAGTCGATGTACTCGGGGCCTGTCTTTGATGAGCTCGACGACAACCTGCAGCGCACGTTTGGGGCCTATCTGGAGGAGCGCGGCATCACGGCCGAGCTGGGCGAGTACCTGCGCTTCCTCATTTACGACAAGGAGCAGCGGGAATACCAGGCGTGGCTGGCGGATGTGGAGAAGTTCGTGGGCAAGTGAGGGGAGAGTTAGGAGGTAATGAGGCGAGCAATGGTGGGAATGAAGCCGCGGGTATTGGCGCCTATGGGGTTCGTTTGGTGTTGTGGACCATGGTCAGATGCAGTGCCGAAATCTCTGGCACGGGCACGGTCAGTTGCAGCTCGAAACCGCCCGGTGCGGTGCCAGGAGGTGCGTCCAGGTCCAAGCGTACCAGCAAGGCCAAAGCAAGCGATCTTGTACTAGCAATGCTTACTTCCTTTGTACGGAGCGTATGATGTTGGCATGCGCTCTTGTGGGATGTAGATCTGGTGCAGGAGTTCTAGCCAGGTAGCCACCTGCTGTCGGGCTGGTTTCCAGCAAGCCATTAATGAATGCAGTATGGAACCGCTAGGTTTTTGAGCTGCGAGAACCAGCCAGACCGTATGTGCAGGATGTGTTGCTCTTACTCTTAAAGACCCACAAAAAAGAGAACCAGATACGGGGAAGGCAGGCCACAATGTAGTACAATGTGTAGGCCGAGTATGCATACTCTTGGGGCACCACCGAGCAGTCCAGGGAGCTTTACAGGCTGACATCATGACTGCAGGATGTATGACAACACACCGTCACTGCTTAGCTCAGTGTAGGCTGATCGAGCGAGGGGACAAGGACGCTGGATGCGTAGCAATCATGCATCACCCAATCACTTTAACCATCGAGTCAGGCGAGCATACCTGCTGTCACTCCGTTCACATGCACTATGCACGGTATGAGATACGGAGATAAGGAGGAGTACCTTTGACGCACATTACGTCCGCCGCATCCCAAGTGATCTCGGTAGTACAGTGTCATATATGCACACAGGTTGCCAGGGGCAAGCAGCGATACGGTGGGGGCCAAACGACAACTCCTATCCGGATGAGCACAGGCACGATCAAGTCTCTTGAGCTCCACGGCACTCTTCTTGCCTCTCTGGCCATGTGAGTCCCGTCCATGCCGCTGAGCAGCCGGTCATGCAAGGTTACCCCAAACATAAGCCTTTACTACACCACATGGTCATCATACACTTACGCAATAGCGTTGCAATCCCGATACATTGGTGCACACATGCCCACGCGAGTTCACTAATCTCCCTGCGCTCTTCACATGTCAAACATGAAACTCGCGGCCATGTCAACGTTGCCACCTGCGGCGTGCAGCGCCTGGACGGCGGTGTTCCGGTCCGCGCCCAGAGCCATCAGCTGGGCGATTTTGGCCTCATTGTCTGCTGCCACTGATCCAGCAGTGCTCGGTGGCACCTGTGGCGCAGGTTGTGCAGCCGGCCGAGGCGCCGCGGCCGGCTGGGCGGCGGGAGCGGGCGCTTGCGCAGGCTGCCCGCTTGCGGCTGCCGGCGCGTCCGTGTCCATCTTGTCCTTGGCCGCGGCCGCATCTGTTGTGTGAAGGGGAGGGAACAGTTGGCATCCATGTATAGCGGGTCTCCAGCAGAGCGATGCACGATGGCATTGCAAAATGAACCGTCACCGGCGTCCACGGGTTCCACCATCACATGAGTATGTTGGGAGTTGACGTCCGGGGTGGATCGTAACGCATACTGTGCCCTCCAACCGGCGCGTTTCCCTCACCAGCGGGGGCAAGAGATCATCCTTTAGGGCCATTTTATCGTTTGGGCTTGACGCCTCCCCGGCACAACCATTACGCTGCAGCAAAACACATTCTCACCGGACTCCATGCGGCGGTTCGCCTCCGCCTCGCTGACGTCCTCGACGTGCTCCGAAAAGTCCTTGGGGATTTGGCTTTCCGCGAGGAACGGGAGCTCCACGCCGCAAGAGCCAATGCGCAGCACGTTCTTCGCCTGGTGGCGGGTTCGAAGCCATTCAGACAAGCAACGATGCCCGGCCCGTAATGGAGGGAACGCATCTAATTCAAGGATGCTTACGAGCCCGAAAGCCGGCTTCAGCCAGTCTGTCCAACAAAGCAAAGCGGTAGCGCGTATGTCATTACAGAAATCATATCAGCAAACTTAGTCTGTAGTCCACGGCAAGAGCACGTGACCGTACACGTGCCGCACGCGACCCCCCCCGTCCCAACCACCCTCGCGATCTACTACCCGGGCCCTCACCAGGTCAACGCAGCATTGATGTCGGCGGAGCATGTCCAAGCCGAAGATGAACTGCGGGCCCGTCTTCTGCTCCAGCACGGTGATGGCCGTGGTGACCACCTGGTCGCCCACCTTCATCTTGGCCTACGCACACAAACACAAAGGGGCCGTATATGTTATGCGCACGTGATGGCGTTGCGTCCGTCGCCACAGCAGGCTCCGCCGCTTTGTCGTTTGGAGGGAAGGGGAACTCTGCACAACTATACGAGCCAGAAAGACTCGCTACGCGCCCTCCTGAGTTCCCCCATCAAGGGTTGAGCAGGGCTCATGTCTTAAGCGCATGTGCTTTCGTATCCTGGTCGCCTTATCATACCGAGCACGCTGTTTGCATCCCTATGACGCCAGGGACCTGCAAGTCTGCGACCGAAGAAAGCCCAGAAGGGTGGCATTATCAAGTTAGTGCGTATGCTGCTTACGCGTAGTAGCCAATGGCCCTACGCCAAAGAACTGGGACCCGGTCGCGGCCGGAAAACACGACGGCTATGCGAAGCGCTGGCGCCCGCAGCTAGCCCCGTACCTGGTGGATCTTGCCCAAGATCCTGGAGGACCCGACCCCGACGGCCATGCCCTTGAAGCGCTCGTCCATGAGGCGGGTGAGGTGACATTTCTCCGCAAAGGCCGCCGTCATGATTGTCATCTGCGCGCCGCTGTCGATAAAGGCCTTGACGTGCACGCCGTTGACCTCCATGTCCACGTACAGCATGTGGACCTGGATGAAGTTCTGCGCACAGGCGAGCGGCACAACGGCAGGATGGGGGTGCCGTATGGCGGGTTCACACGCCAAAAATTGATGGCCCGCGGTCCCTGTCGGATGGTATGCGTCGCGAGGGCAGCGTGGCACGAGCAGCCGGTGCAAGGTACAGGTCACAAAACCTAACACCGCAGGATGCCGCGCTGGCCGCACGTGACCGTAAGGCCCCACCTCGGGGTTGTGCTCCATGGCTGCTTCGTAGTTCTCGTCGATGTTCTTTCGCCGGATGGCGTCCTCGATCTTAGCCTGGAGGCGAGGGGACCCGTGGAGGAGTGGTGGCCTGGTAAGGCGAGCAAGGTGTCACCATCGTGCATGCGCGGAATCTACGGCAGACCGAGCCAGCAATTTGACTCGGCTCCACCCCTCCAGCAGATGGCGATCACGCTCCGTATTGCAGGACATAAAGGGGCTCAAGGGGGGATGCACTTGCGCCAGCTGTAAGGAATACAAATCCCGGGCCAGGCCCCTCCTGCCCACGTCAGTAAAAAGGACTCACCTGTAGCTCGGGATTGAAGGGGTCCTCCTCCTGCATCTGGTACAGCCGCTCCAGCTCCGCATCGTTGTCGTTCTGGAGCCTGCAGAGGCGACACGTAGGCGACGGCGAACACGTAGGCGGCCAGCTATCGTGGGAGCAACGCGAAAGGCCCGGACGGAGGACCCAAGCGACGGCTGAAGTACTCGACTTCGTCGCCCACACCAGGTTACGCTTCCGTGGGATGTAACAGGCTCTCCGAATAGTGCTGTGTTTAGGAAGTTAGCACTCACTTGTGAGCCCGCCGGAGCTCCTCTTGCAACGCTGCCACGTTGTCGTTCATGATGGCGTCGTATAGCTTCGGTGCGTGCGAGCGGAAGTGGTCCATCGTATTGCGGTCGGACTTGAGGGCCTGAATAGCCGCCGCAGGATTGACCAGGCTGCCATCTGGATTCCGCTGCATCGTCTGGTTCCCCTGCGGACCAGCAGCACCGGCGCCGCCGCGGGCGGGCTGTCCCCGAGCCTGCTGCTGCACTTGCAGGAGGATGAGCATGTCGCCAGGCTGCGCGCCCGCTGAAGACAGCGTAGCACTGCGAAACGCGCTCAGCTGGAGTGGTAAATGCTAAGCGGAGTGGTTTGAGAAGCATACGGAGCGGCACGCACGGTGCCAGAACCCGTACCTGTCTAGCAAGGGCCGCCCATTGTGCACGAGCGCAAAGGACGCGGAGGGCAGCCCAGTCTCCGCCTCACAGATGGCCTTAATGTCAGAGACTGACGTGGTGCCGTCAACCTAGGGGAAGAATGCAACCGCGAGAGATGAGGGGAAGGGTGGCACCACGAGGGGCAGCCCCATCGGGACAGCCCAAGCTGTGGGCTAACCTCTATCGGGAACACGTGCTCCCCATCAGGCGTGGTCACAGTAAGCTGCATTCTTCCTGGGAAGCAGGAATGGTGGCTTACAAGACACGCTTCCGAGTTCACACGCTAAGATCTTCCTGTCCGTTCGTTTCCTTTGAGGGTGTAAGAGAGAACCGTGTATGTAACGCGAGCCGTCGCGTATGTGCTTCAAGGATGCATGCGACACAACCTATAGACACCACGCAACGCACCACGGCAACGGTTTGGATCCTGGCACAGTCCCCCCGCTTCGTAGGTGCGCTCTCCCACCAAGCGTTGAATTCCTTTCTGCATCACAGGAACCAAACATATAATTGAAAAGAACGAGACGCGTTCTCGGGACCGAGATGCGTTGATCAATCGTTGCGTGTAGACGTGCACTAGGCATTTGAACCCGTTTTCTGCTATAATACCCACTATGGAGCGCTTTGCTCCTATCGCAAGGGGAAGCTTAGCAATTGCCGAGGCAAGCGCCACGCAACTGGCGTAGCGGACCCAGCAGGTGCCGTGTGAGAGGGTGGTATATCAACTGCTTCAGACAAATGTCGTCATCCACGGAGGCTCCGATGGCCGAAACCCAGAAAGACCCAACATCCAACCCCGCTGCGGAGCCGCTGCGAACTGCGGAGCACTGTCTCACCCTTGTCTCGACATGTGTGAGTAGGGGCTGCTTATCAGAAAGGCACCGTGCTTTATGGGCACGGCCGTCAAGCGGTACGGCGTGAACACGCCCGAAGTACACAGCCGCATGGTTTGTTTGGGCGCTCACGGGCGTGTTGTCGTCGCGTGTGCCGCAGGTTGTCAACCAAAAGGCATTCGCAAACACGTGCGGTGTTCCCCTAGGTGAGCAGGGCCCGGGTTGTATGGGCCTTTGCTGTACATGATAGTGCACGTGTTTCTGCCGACTACGTCCCGCCGCACGTCACCTCGTCTCCCCTGGACGGCCGACTTGGGCACTTAATGCATGCACGTTGCGGCGCGGCGTGCGCGCCAGGACTCCTGCTACACCGGATCCATGGGACGGACACGTTTGCCCCTTATGTGATACATACCAGGGAGTTGAGCCTAACACCGAACGTGCCATTGTCGCGCATCCTGGGAGTGCGTGCTCAGGTGTCCACATCGATTTCCTCCCGCACCTCGGTCTGCGACCGACGCTGCAGCAGCAACACGCCCGCCCTGTGAGATGCAACGGCTGTGCGGGCTTCATGAACGTCTACTGCAAGGTGAGACCAACTGACACATAGGGCCCGCTCTCCCTGATGAGCCCTGTGTGCACGACTTCATCGTAATGCTGCGGTAAGGGAATAAGTGCTGCGGAGGGGGTGTCTCTGCACTCGTGCTCGCAGTGCAGTGAGTTGTTGCGGCTTGCTAACTTGTGCAACTTGGGAGCTGCGTACGCGGCAGTTGCTCATGCTGCTGTTCCCGTAGTACGTGGGCCCTAAGTATGAGGCGCACATCAGCCGCCGCAGCGGCAGCGCTCCGGTTCCAGGACCCCTTCCGCCGCGCATGGCCGCGCACCCTCCGCCCTTCCGTAGACGAACCTGGCCAAGGGTGTGTGGAAATGCAACCTGTGCGGGACAGTGAACATCAACAGGGAGCAGCTGCCGACGACGGACATTCAGGTAAGCTCCTTGTTGCAGCGAATCATGGTGCTCAAGCAGGTTGTTTTGGCATACAGAGGGGCTGCATCCCTGGGCGCGTTGCCGCTTTCATGCGTGGCATCCTTTGCACGCCGCAAATGCCTTCACCGCTTCGTTACTGCAGGCCTACCCGGAGCTGTTTTCGGAGGGGGTCGAGTACGTGTGTCGTCTCCCCGACGGGCACCCGGTGCTGCAGCAGCTGCCCGGCCATGTGGTGTTCGCTGTCGACACAACCATGGATCCCGGCGACCTGCAGGTGGGAGGCGGTGCATCCATGCCGCTGCCGCTATCCAATGTGATGGTCCGCTGGCCTACTGTACCCAGCTCCTATGCAAAAGCGTCGCGCTATCCCTTTGGTTGGCTGAGCAACTGCTGTGCGGTCGAGTCCCACGTCCCCAAAAGAATGCGTGCCTGCATGTGTTGCTAGTGCCACGCCCTGCCGCGTTGTCCTCGTCGCAGCAGACGGTGGGACATAGGTTGCAATGCAAGCACGGGTGCAGCACCTCAAAGTCCACACCTATGTGCGCACCTCACCCTCGCAGGGCGCCAAGGAGGCGCTCCTGTCGGTGCTCTCTAGCCCCTCCCTGCCGCCCACCACGCGGATCTCACTTGTCACCTTCGACGGCTGCGTTGCCGTGCACAACCTCGGCACGCGGCGCTGCGCGCACGTGCTGCCCCTGCC
Source organism: Gonium pectorale (assembly GCA_001584585.1). Lineage (NCBI taxonomy): Eukaryota > Viridiplantae > Chlorophyta > Chlorophyceae > Chlamydomonadales > Volvocaceae > Gonium > Gonium pectorale. The sequence goes on along the minus strand of LSYV01000035.1, from coordinate 247,124 downwards.
GGGAGCGGCCTCGGGCGCGGCACCGGGCCGCGTGGCCGCTGCGGCAGTGTCACCGGCTGGGGAGCTCCAGGCGACCGTGCAGCTGCTGCTGAACAGGCACTGTGCCGCAACCGTCGCGGCCAGGAGCCCGGCCGCTGTCGCGCAGCAGGAAGGCGCCAGCAGCAGCTGCAGTGGTGCGGCCAATCTATTAGTCGGGGAGCTGCGGGAGTGCTCTTCCCGGCTGCCCAAGGTGCTTGCCAGCCTGCGCACCGTGCAGATGGATGCGCCCGTCCGGGAGAGGGCGCGGTACGTCGTCGGTCTGGCTTTACAGCACTGTCTTGTGCGTACCCTTTTGATCGGACGCCAGTGGAGGGATACGGAGAGATGCCCAGGTTGCTCCGAGTGCCGGGTGCACCATCGTATTGTCTCCCACACCGATTGTGGTGCTAGGACTGCACCAACCCTACGCAGACGGTGCGCACAGCCAAGCTTGTTCATCCCTTGTGCCCCGTCGTGCCTCCACGGCATACCGGTGGCTGCAACCCCGACACGTTCGTCCCCTGTGCCGTAATGCAGGCACATGTGCACGGCCATGGAGGCCGCGCTCTCGCTCATTGCCGCCCATGCTGGAATCGACCTTAGCCGGCAGCATTGTCTGTACGGCTGTCGGGTCGTGGTCTTGACTGGAGGCCCCGCCACCCGGGGCCCTGGAGCTGTTCCCCTGGAGCTTCTTGATCAGGTGTGGCGCATTGGCTGTGGGGTGGCGGGATACTTAACTGCGCTGGGCGCGTCTGTCTCGACGGAGAGGCCGGGAATGTTCATGCGTATTGGACTGTCTGACGCGTGCGGAGCGAGCCGGGTGTCATGACTGCTGGTGTACACGTGCTGATTATACGGGCAGTACACCCAGGTACTCACACCCCTCTGCTGTTCTTATCTTCCTCTGCGCCAGGCGGTGACGGAGAAGGGCCGCGGTCCTGAGAACCGCACAGTGGCGGCGGCGCTGGATTCTGGCGTCGCAATCGGGTCGGCGGCGGGCAAGATGGGCGTGCCCATCGACATCTTCACCTGTGAGTTGCTCGCCGAGGGCGACAGTGGCGCCCTTGTAGTTTTACGATCAGGCGCCCACAGTGGTGGCTGGGCAATTATGGCGTTCACAAGCGATACGCTGCAATGCAACGGTGGTGTGCAGCAGTGGTTGCTAAGGCGGACCACCGCCCGGGCATTTTGTTTCTTGATACAGGCGCACGCGTCTGTCCTTGTGTTGTTTGTTATGCAGGCACAGTAACGGGCATCAACGCGCCCCTGCTGACCGCCATCGCGCACGGCAGCGGCGGCGAGCTCATGCCGCAGCTCAATGCGCAGCACCACCACCACCAGCTGCAGCGCTGGAGCCCGGAAGACCCCAACGGAGCACCAGCGGACGCCAAGGACGCAGACGCTCGGGCGGGCGGCGGGCCGACGGGCGGCTTCGTGGGCAAGCTGCTGGCGAAGCAGCTGTCAGTGGCGCTGACCCGGCGGTTTGGTGTTGAGGGTTACCTGGACTGCTTCTGCTCCGAGGGCCTGCGGCCTCTGCAGTGGCTGGGGCCGCTGGACACGATACGGGTGCGTCTCGCTCACAGGTTTGATGCTGCTGGGGCCGCTATGGCGCCTATGATCGGGTACAATGGCCGTTTCGGTCACTCTCCGCATAGATTCATTTGTATTCGTCCAATACGAATACTGAGCCCAAGGATCTTCATTGTACCCCCTTTACGGCTTCTATGTCCCCATGGGTCCCTTGTAAAGGCGGATCACGCATACGGCCTGTTGCCCGGCTCTGCTGGCGATGGCCCGTCTTCCGCGGCTGGCACCGAGGCGCTCAGCACGGCAGCGGCGCAGGGCAAGGCCCCAGTGCTGGCCTGGGCGCCCGACGCGCTCGGCCGCGGCCCCTTCTACCTATCCCCGGCCGCGTGCGCCGTATCGGCGGTGGAGGTCGGCCGCGGCGCCTCCCTGCGGCTCGAGGTCACTCACGACCTCGATGACATCCCCGCTCTTGTGCTGCAGGTAGGCAGGGCTGGCAGTGAGGCCCCTCGGCCCTGCCAGGCCATCACGGATGCGGACTCAGCTGCAACATGTGCATTGCGTCCTTCCATGCGGCATCGGAAGGCCGAATCTTCACAAGGCATACCGTGCGAAACAGGCACTGTCGAATTCAGGCATCGCCGTCGCAGTGACTCAGCCCCACGTGACGTACGCAGGTGGTGTTCCAGTACGTGGAGACTAGCGGCTCGTCGCAGCTGTACCGCGTGACCCGTGTGGTGACGCGCAAGATACAAGTGGTGGAGAGCCGCGGGGAGTTTCTGCGCTCGGTCAACCCCACGGCTGCGGCGGCCCTGCTGGGCAAGCAGGCAGCCCTGGAGGCCAAGAAGGCGGGCGCGTTCAGGTGAGCTCCTGGACTGGCTGTGCTTCTGCCCGGCCATGTCCCCGTGTCTCCTGGTCGGACACGTGCTCCGATAAGACATTTGATGCGCTTCTTGCCTCGGGCAGCTGCTGCCGTGGATAGCTGTGTCTTCGCCAGCGGCATCTACCTTCATGTCTTGGCGCGCGCTCGCAGGGACTGCCGACGGGCTGAGGAGGCGCGATACGCGGTGGGCGCGGCGTTGGGCCTGGTGGGCGCGCGGTGCGGCGAGGAGGTGAAGGTGAGACAGGCACGAGCCACTGGTCAAATGTGCTGTGCACCGACCAGCAAAGCTGCGTTGCCGCATTGCGCATGTGCGCTGTGCCCCGTCTCAGCGAACACTGGTCGCCCGTCGCCCATTCCCCGTGGCCTTCTCCGGCATGGCGGCACACCTGGATTCGCCCAACACCCCATTTGTCTGCTGTTCAACGGTATGCCAACAGGCCGGTCGGGGATTGCTCGGGTTCGGCGCTCGCAAGCTGCGGCAGTGGCCGCCGGAGCTAATGCCGCTCGCGTACGCGCTCTACCACTTTCAGCGAGGCCCCACCCTTGGGCCGCCCTCGCCCCCGGCCCCGGGCACCCACCCGCCCAGCGCACACGCCCACCTGCACGCGCTGTGGGACTCGGACGCCCGGCTTGCCGGCCTCAACGCCCTCCTGTGGTCGTCCTGGGGCAGCGCCTACCGGATCATGTCCCCAAAGCTCTACGCCCTGCTGCCGGGTAGCGGCGGTGGTAGTGAGGGCGGCGGCGTCCAGCTTGCGGCGCTGCCGTGCGTGAGCCTGGCCGCGGTGATGGCGCGGGCAGTGCCGCTGGTGTTGGATGTGGGGACGGCGGTCCTCGTCAGCAACACCGAGGAGCCGCAGCAGCGCTATGGTACGGCCGGCAGCGGTGTGCACGATCACTGCTCGGGCTCGCTCTCGGCGCCGCTGCTGGAGGCGGCCTTCCAGGCTATGGGCTTGGGCGCGCTTCCGCCGGCGGAAGACGACGTTGCCGCCCGCGCTGCACACATGCGGCGCTTCCCGGTGCCGTCGGTGGCCCTCCTGCCCGGCGCGCAGGAGGGAGCCGGTGCGCTGGCGGCTCGCTTGATCCCTGTGCATCGGGATGGCTACGAGGAACAGACGATGCAGCACCCGCAGCTGAGGCAGCTGGGGCGCGACGTCGCGGCGCAGCTGTCCAAGCAGCTGCTGGAGGGAGCGGCGGCGGCGGCGGCCGCGAGCGCGAGCGCGGCAGCGGCGGCGGGCCTGCCGCTGAAGCAGGCCAAGCAGGCGGTGGCCGGTGCGCTGAGCTTCGTGGAGTGGTGCCGGAGCCTCAACGTGCAGCCCTTCCCCACGCTTTGACTGTCGCTGGGGTAGCACCGCGTAGGCTTGCAAGAGTAGTTGCCAGACGTTCTCGCTTTCGGAGATTGTTGCGTGGGGTGAGGGTTTTATCGACGAGTGTGCACGAGTGCAACTTACGGCACTCTTCTAGTTGGCCAGTCGCTCCTGAATCACCCTACCGTATAGGATGGGCTAGTGGCTTTTCAGGGCCTGTCTTCCTTGGGGTGTACCGGTACCTGATGAGAAGCCAAGCTCCTGGTGCATATTAGCGAACAATGGAAAGCTACAGAGATAGAGGGACCGGTAACAGGGCTGCTACAGAGCCCGGGGTTCACTGCCTTTCGAGTCCGCCTGCGAGCGCATGGTCGTAACGATGAGAGTATTACAGTGTGTGCCGTGCTTTTGCAGCATCTGCACTGAGCATTGCTCTCCAGGGTGGCTCCATGGGCCCGCCTGCGCACGCACAGTGTAATGCGTGGAGGGCATGGATTGTCACGCATGATGCTTGCCATTTCAACAATTGGCAACTGTATGGTTGGGGATGGATGCAGCGTGTACGGTGTACCCCCACACGTATGTGCACCTGCACTCCTTCCTTCTAAGCCACCCACGCATAAATGTCCATTGCTACGAAACCGAATCCACGGGAGCCCTCCTGCAGTCACAATGCTTGGCATTCATACGAGGTACCGAGCGGTCAAGTGCGGTCACATGTTAGGCCCTGGCATCCTCGGCCTGAGTAGAAAAGCCTGTCGCAATCTAATCCGTCCACCTGCAGCCTTTCCTTTTTGCGAGACCTGGTAGTGATTACCAGCTCAGAATGACTCCGTGACGCAAGCTGACATCCCCCCAACACACGCCCAACCTGCCTACCTTTCAGTCCCAACTGCCATGCTGACTGCCGGCCATTCCTGCCGATCTTATCGTCGCCCGACTTCCAACGTTCCGAGTAAGCTCCGTCACGTCATCTAGCAAAAACAAATTGAGCCGGACCGCATGCAGGTGCAAGGCCACCTAGATACGCTGCAATGTACCGTTGAAGGGCGCATTCACTGCCAGTCTGAGGGCCGTAACGGGCGCCCCGACACCCACGCTGGCAACCCGTCAACCTCAGCATCGCCAACACCACCCGTCGCCGTTGATACCGTCCCAGTCGCCCATGCGGACAGCCCCACCGCCGCCTTGTGGACGCCGCTGTAGCTCCCGGGGTGGTGTCCCGAGAGTGCGTACAGCTCAGCCATCATGCGCAGGGTCAACGACGCTGTCCAGTGGTAGTCCCGCACACCGCCGACACCCGCCACGCGCTTGCGGGCCAGACGCGTGGGCGGCAGGATGCCGTCAGAGTCGTAGTACTCGAACACGGTGCCCAACGCGGTTGCCGACGCAGCAACGCCAGAGCCGGGCCGGCCGGCCGAATCGCCGCCAGGGTCGCCGCTGCTGATGCTGCCGGGGGAGCCCTGACCGTACCATTTGCGGACTGTGGCGACAGTGCTGCGGCAGGGGATCAGGCGGGCGTTTTGGAACCAAGGGGTGGGCGGAACCGAATTCGTGAGCGGGCCCAATTCTGACACCGCTTCCTCCCGAGCTAAGCGCTACCACTTCCGAATCACCAACTCAGCACGCACGTGCGGTCTGCGGGACAGCGGCTACGAGGCACAGCTCGCCAAGGGCGCAAACGAAGGCAACGCTGTAAGCCCGGTCGCGTGACCCTCGCCCAGCTCACATGTTGAGCAGCTGGATGGCGAGGCGGCTGCACTCGGAGCAGCGCTGCTCGCGCAGGCCTGTTGCGACCATCATGTTGATGTTGACCCACATGGGGCCCTTCCACATGTCGTTATGGGGCTGGTACACGGAGCCCTCCGCGCCCGCTGCTGTCCCGGCCGCCGCAGCTGCCGCGCCGGCTGCCCCGCGCCGCTGGGAGGAGACCGCGACGCTGGGCAGCGGCACCGGTGAGGCGAAGGAGTCTGGATTCTGAGGCAGCAGAAGCAGAGAAGTCAAAGTCACGTCGGATGTCAATTAAGGGCGTTTAGATTCAACACACGCTTCCGTCTCTCGCACACGGGTGTCACGGTGTGGCGTACCGCGGCAATGCCTCACCTTGAGGTGTTCAAGCAGGCTCTCGAGGTGCTCCTGCGGCAGGCGGCCGCCCAGCAGGGGCAGCAGCCCAGCCACCGTCACCAGATCGCTCACTCGCCGCCTCCCAGAGCCCAGCAGCTGCAGCGGGCTGCCCTCGCGCACGACGTCGCCGTAGATGCGGGCCCCCGGGTTCCATGCCGCCTGCGCCAGCGCCGCGGCCACCGCCCGGCTTCGCACTAGCCACCGCTCCGATTCCTGAAGCATGGGGCCACGTTGTGGGGCACGCTGCATTGTTAATTCAGGACGCGAGGCAGCGTCACAACCTTGGACGCATCTGCATCCAGGGGCTTTGCCCTCACCCACGCGGCGGCCTGGAGGACCCCACAACCGTTCCTCGGTAGATCCCTGGTTGGCCGGTGCCAGACCCAACATTTGCAGAAGTCATACGGTACGATTCTGGCGCATCTGACGCCGCCCACCCGCCCGCGCCATGCGGCGCACGCCCGCGCACCTGCTCCCTGCCCAGCTCCCGCAGCATCCGCGCCACGTGCGCCATCTCGCGCGCAACCAGTGCACACAGGTCCACCGACATCTCGTGCGGCGTGCACAGCGGGCAGGTGCCGGCGGCCGGGTCGCCCGACCAGCCGCGCACCACCGAGCCCACCCAGGAGCCCAGGCCGCCCCCGTCGAAGCGCGGCGAGTTGTCCATCCCCGACTCGAAGCCGTGCACGTAGAAGTAGGTGAGGCCCCCGTCTCGGGAGCGGTGCTGGGCCAGCCACTCCAACAACCTGCGCGTTTACGGCCCGGGCCGGGCAGCTGGGTGCTATGGCAAATGGCATTGAAGGTGCTCCGGGGATCAAGCTACGGTAGCGCCCTCTTTCCCGGCAATTACCGGAACAAGGGGATGCGCTTGGCAAGCAGACGTGATTGGAGGACGCAGGGCCGAGTGAATGGCGGTGCAGTTGCGGGTACAGGGTGCAGTGCGCTCAGGTGGTAGGCAGGGCTGTTCCGATACCCGGCGGGTGCACTGCCGCAGCCGAAGCAGCAAAGCATGCCCCGCAGCCTTACTTGATGATCCTGGGCAGGGCCCACTCCAGCCGCCGCCGGTCACGGGCGAAGAGGTAGTTGTCCCAGACCGCCCACGCCAGCAGCGGCGGCTGCGTCATGCGGCTTGGCGGCCCGCCCCCGCACATGTGCGGCAGGAAGCCGTCCTCGCGTTGGCAGTGCAACAGCCCCTGCACGGCGGGAGGGACGAAAGGGATTAGAGTAGCTAGGCGACGGACCTATGTACGCTGACGGCCATTGTACCGTAAAGCTTTTGCGCTTTGAACCTAAGGCTACGAGTAGGTACCCATATGTACAGTCTTATCGTATCAGCATCCCTCCTACAAGTATGCGATCGAAGTCTGAAGACCTGCACCGGCTGTCTGGGCTCCCTTGCCTCTCTGCAAAGTGTGGGGCCAATACAGGGTCCACCAGAATGTGGTGGTGCGCACTGCACAATGCCCTTCCTCCCTCCCTCTTTCCCCGGCGCACCTTGAGCTGCTCCCATGCCAGCGTGTGGTTGACCAGGTTCATGCCCATGGCGTGGAAGCAGCTGTCCCACAGCCACTGCCACGCGTGGGGCGTGCGGTCAGGGGTGGACCAGTCTGGCCCCGTGTTGACGGACATGATGTCGTACAGCTTGCGGGCCAGCCTGCAGCGCGCAGGAGACCCCCCTAGGGAGTCAGCCACACGGCATGTCGTACGTGTCCCTGGCCAGCATTTTGCCAACCAGGTGGCATGCTTGCGTAGGCCACCCAGGCCACTCGGCCCTCTCCTGCGTGTTCCCCCAAAACACAAGCGCGGGGTACTCCCCCTCCGCGCAGAGCCAACAGCCCTGGCTCACCGCTTGTCGTTGGCGGAAGCGGAGTCCGGCAGCCCCACCGCGCGTGGTATCCCCTGCAACGCCTCGTACGCCGCCGCGACAGCCGCCTCGAGCTGCCGCGTGAATCCTCCGGGCAGGTCCTGCGACTCCAGCAGAGACACCGCCGCCCGCGCCGCAGCCTGAGGCAGCGGCAAGCAGAGCACATGGCGCCACGGCAGTGGGCGTCTGTGACGTTGCTCAGCGCACATTGGCGCCAAATACTTTGTGGCAATCGCAGGCCACGCCACGGAGAGAATAACCTGCCCTAGGCAACAAGTGGGAAACGGTTGCACAGGCCCTAGGAGGGCCGAGGAGGCACTAGGAGCTACATGAATTTGCAACTCCCCTCCTCTGCGCTCACCACGACGTCCTCGCTTGGCTCGACAAGCGACAACACCGCCCGCTCGCCCCTGGCCACCAGCACAAGCACAGCTGACGCCGCCAGCCACTGCCGGCCGTCGCCACCAGCGGGCGGCTGCACTACAGGCCTGCCGCTACCGCGCTGCCCCTCCGCGGCCGCCGCGTCGCCGGCGGTGCCGTTCACACCCGCGGCAATCCCTCCCAGCGCCACTGCGCGGGCGTTAGCACGCTCTGCGCTGCCGCTGCCGCCGCTCCGGATCTCCTGCTGCAGGCCGCGCGGGAAGCTGCCACAGGCACCTACGCAAGCGCACACGGCTGCGGGCACGTGCGGGCAGGGCGACCCTCCCTCCAGCCCGGCCGCCACACCCTGGGCCAGCAGGGTAGAGCCGTCGGCCCAGGCAATGCGGATCGAGCCTGCAGTGCCAGAAGGCGGGGGCGGTCGAGCACACGGCCTTCATCAGGGCCGACAGGCGGTGCCGGAAAAGCACAGGCGAGCAGACGGCAGAGGGCGCGAGGAGTGCTGGGCGCGCTTCCATGCCACCTGTGTGCGCAATCGAGAAATGGCTAACGCCGCCAGAGCGCCCCGCCCGAACCCGGCTGTGAGTCCGCACCTCCGTCAGCGAGCAGGGCGCGAGAGGTCGCGAGCTCGATGTTGAGAGGGCGAGCTGCCGCTTCGGACGCCACTATCCGGGGCTGCGCCGCCGTCTCCCCAAGCTGTCTGCCGCCGGCCGAGTGACGGCCCTGCTCGTCGTTGTGACCCCGTCCATCACGACGCCACTCATCCTTCTGCGAAGACTGCGTGCCGCCTGCCTCCGCGTCCGTGCCTACCCTGCCGCCGCTGTTGGTGCTGCTGCCGCCGCCGCTCCCGTGGCCGCCACGGCCCTCCTGGCCGCCGCTGTCCTCAGCCCTGCGCGCCGTGGCGCTGGCTCTCTGGTGAAACACCCAGGACCCCGCTGTCGCGCCCATGCCTGCAGCTGCCGCCCGCAGAGCTGACAGCAAGGCGCGTCCTGAGCTGCTACCTTCCCGCGACCCGCCCGCGACGTCAACGGAGGCCGATGCGGACGCGTTGCCGCTCTTGTCGCGGGCGCCTATCGGCTGTAGCGACAGCAGCACCGACTTGCCGGCTGCGTCGCAGAACAGCAGGTCGAACTGCCGCGGCATGAAGACGCCCACCAGGCCCTCTGCAGGCCGGGAGCCGGGTCCCGGAGGCGGCGTGAAGAGGCTGCCTGCGGATGACGGCAGCAGGCGCAGCAACACATATTAATTAGTATAAGGCGTGACACATCTGCGATTACTCTCGGCCCTGTCGCCGAGATACCCAGGAAGGTTCCAACATGCATGTTACATGTGTTGAAATGGGAGCAATGAAGAACACTCCTTCTACCAGCGGCTTTCCTGGCGGATTGCGGAAGTCCCTATGATGCTGTCCCTGTGCAGAACACGCAAGCCCCAAGCCAGAAGCGCCCCTGTCGCCGCGCACCCGTACAGCGCTTGAGGATCCTCTTGTGTGGATCTGCCTGGCCGCCGTACACGTTGGGCCAGGCTTCCGGTGGTTCGTCCGTAGACCCCAACCCCAGGCCTAGGCCGCCAAAACCGAGCCGGCTGGCAGCGACCCCGGGGCGCTCGTCGCCATTGTTGCTGCCGCCGCTGGCGTGTGCGGCCTGGGCGGCTGCAATTCGGTAGGCCTCGTGGGCGCAGAGGTGCTCCCATAGGCCCCCGTGGCCAGCCGCCGCGGCGTCACCGCCCACGACAGCGGGGTGGGAGGGGCACCTCGCAAACACCGCGTGGCGGAGACTGGGTCCCACTCCCCACAGCTGCGCTGCCCCCACGAGCGCCACGAAGACGGCGAGCAGCCGCAGCACCGAGTTGCTGCGTTGCCGACCGGAGCTCGTCCGCCGTCCAGGAGCCTGGAGAGGCTGGGGAGGCCAGCCTCGCTTGGGCGTGGAAGCCCGCGGCGACAGGACAGACATACGTCGCCCCTAGAGGACTAGAGGCACCTTTGCTCCCATTTGAAGAGGCAGCGAGGCCATCGAGGCCCGCCCCGAACCCGCCGTAGCTTTGCGACACGTCTAGTGTATACGGCACAATAGCAACGTTGTGTATTGAGTTTCTATGACAGTGTATGCGGGGGTTATGGGCGGGGGACATCGTCCTGCGGGCAACCGACTCCAGTTCGTGCAGTTAGTTCGGGCACGCGGCATCGAGAATCGACACGTGCGTCTCATTCTCCTGCATATGTCGATAACACGACGAATGACATTGAGTAACACCCGTCTAGCTGAATTGGTTTCAGACACGGAAGTGCACGATGAATCCTGTCTATCGTCGTCGAGACCTTTAAGGTTATGGACGCACAGCAACAAAAGTCCATCCGCGTGGCTGTCCGCGTGAGGCCCATCCTACCCGCGGATGGAGCAACGGGGGCGACACTTCTGCAGCTGGACGCTGGAAGGCCGGGGGAAGTGTTCCTCGCCAACGGGGGTGACAAGCGTGCTGTGCGACGCTACACGTTCGACCAAGTGTTTGGGCCCGACACCAAGCAGGTGGTTGGGGCGTGATATTGACGGCCGGTTTACGAGATGCCCCGTGCACCTGATCCGTTCTGAGGGCCAACAGGAGAGGGGCTGGCGAGCTCCCTACGCGTGGCTTTCTGTGGGCAGGCTGGTGCACCATTGGCTGGGACTGCGGCATGGGTCGACGCGTCAGTTCAGAGACACGTTCTGCAAAGCACGCGTGGCTTAAGTTCCCGCTCGTCTCTGCGTTCACACTGGCACTATGCATGCCCTACGTGGATCTGGACGGAACCGGCAGCCCATTTTGCTGCGACGTTCACACTGCCTGAAACCTGTTCTGGCGACCGACGGTGTTGTGCGCTGCGTGCCCGGGGCCCTGGCCGCAGCATGAGCTGTACGAGAGGGCGGGTGTGCCCGCCATGGTCGCTGCAGCGGCGGCAGGCTATCACGCCACCATATTCGCATACGGCCAGACGGGTAGGTCCAGCCCAGCTGTGGGCGCGGTGGGAGGCCACGCTGCCGTAGGCAGATGGGCGCAGAGGTGCACTGGTGCTGCACGCAAGCGGGCAAGGCTCGTTGCAAACGCTGGAGCGCTCCGCCCCGCCGCGTGGCAGGGCAGACCCCTTGGCACTGCGCCGCCTTCGCCTCAACCCCCATGGCTTCGACCCTGGGCGTGAACGCCCGAGTCGATGTGCCAGGCGCTCTGCGGGACCATCCCGGCCGGGCCACATGCACGGCCGTGCTGTGAGCCGCACATTCCCTTGCACCTGGGCGTAAAGCTGAACTTTGTGCCCCGGTGGTCAGGCTCTGGAAAGACATTCACTATGGAGGGCTACCGCTACGTCACCCGCGGCGGCAGTCAGGGGCCGGCAGGCGGCGACGCGCGGCAGCCGCCGGTGGCGCCGGCTGCGGACCCGTCTGCCACGCCCGAGGAGCAGCTGGGCATCGTGCCGCGGGCGGTGCGGGAGCTCTTCGCCGCTGCTGCGAGGGACACATCCCGGCGCTTCACGATCAAGTGCGTGCACTGGGCGCGGGGCGCGCTGTGGGAAGAGGGCACTGCGGTTGTGCGCGTCCGTCACGTGTGTTAGGCAGCCAAGGTGGCTGTCCATGCCTCTTGAGTAAGTCGAGCCGCACCTGCGCGATGCCATGCGCTCACCAACACCAGGCCCCTCACAACGCTAAGCCATTATTCGCTCTCCAGCCCTCTCCTGGTGTTTCCCACCTTCCACGGGCTTACAGCTGGCTGCCCGCTGTCTCATCCCCGCCGCAGGTGCTCCTTCGTGCAGATCTACAGAGAGCAAGTGTACGACCTGCTGAACCCGGCCACCATGGAGGCGCTTCCCGGGGTCGGCCGGGGCGGGGCCCGGGGCGCGCGGCGCGTTGGCGGGGTGGTGGGCGGGCCGCTGCGCATGCGCTGGTCGCAGCAGGAGGAGTTCTACCTGGAGAACCTGTTTACGGTGAGGGGTTGAGGGGGGTGGCGTAGGCCGGATGGGGCCGTTTAAGGTACGGCGCTGGCAGGCTGGACGGTGTAGCAGCTTTTGCTCAAGGGGGGGGGCCGCGCTGCTTTGGCTCAAGCCGTGCGTGGTTGCGTGCTACAGTAAGGGCAAAGAAACACCTGTATTCACCACTTGGGGCAGTCCGGGGCCTCTGACCCTTACCAATATGCGTAATCCCGGTTGCAGCCCGAGGTGGAGAGCGCGGAGGAGGCCATTCAAGCGTTCCAGGCGGGGGTCGCCAACAAGGTCGGGCTGCTTATGGGGCAGCGCCCCTGCCTGTACTGCATACACGGCACGTACGAGCCGAACGGAGGCCCATGGTTGATGGGCACGAAGTGGCTGGGAGACACTTGGGGGGGGGATGCCCGTCTTAGAAGCGTTCATGGGTTGTGAAGCAACCTAATCCCAATGCTGGTCCCAGATCTCGCCGCACCGCGGGCCTCGGCGCTGGGGAAAGCGAACGCACAGACGCGATGTGGCCCGTGCATGTGCGTGCGTCGGCTGGCAAGGGCGTTGACACTGTCCCGACCTGTGCGGCCCCACCCCCCAACAAGGTTATGGCCTCGCACCGCCTCAACGCGTCGTCCAGCCGCAGCCACTGCCTCTTCACACTCCACGTCTCCTCTGCGCCGGCCGACTCGCCGCTGGAGCTGCGGAGCGCACGCCTGACGCTGGTGGACCTTGCCGGAAGCGAGCGCGCCGCAACCACGGGCGCCACCGAGGGTGAGCGTGTAGGAGTACCGCAGCGTCAAATTTATCCAGAAGACACAGCTTGTATGCCGTGCGCAGGGCACGCCTCTGCAGCTCTGTCACGCCCGCTACGGTACTACCTGTCAACTTATTGTTCACCCATTGCCCGTTTGCGCGTGGGCTTGCCGTTGTGCCTTACACGACTCCGAACTCGAGGCCGTGTACCTGTGCCCCACCCCAGGCGCCCTTCGGGACGAGAGCGTCGCGATCAACAAATCGCTCTTCACGCTGCGCCAGGTCATCGCCGCGCTCACGGACGCAGCCGCCGCAGCGGCGACCGCGGCAGCCGGCGGCGCGGGCGGCGGCTTCTCCGCGCCGGCGCCGCACGTGCCGTATCGCGACTCCAAATTGACGTGCCTGCTGAAGCACTCTCTGGGCGGCAGCAGCCTGACGCTCATGCTGGCCTGCCTGTCGCCCGCCGACCGGTTCCTGGAGGAGAACGCCAGCACACTGGACTACGCGGCGCGGGCCCGCAGGATCACCAACCAGGCAAGTGCACATATGGGGCCTGCGACCGCCGGCAGCTGACCCCAAAGACTTCGGCCATACGGTGAAGTCCCCGCCGCCGGTGCGAGTCGCCAGCTGAATCACGTGTAAGCTCTCTGGTGGTGGAAGGGGCATGTATGCTTTTGCGGGGAGAGCGGTCGTACGCGTGTCCGCACGGGCGACATTTGGCTGACTTGGCCGCCTCCCTGCTCGTCGTGCTGCTCCCGGCGTGTTGCGTCATCCAGGTGGCGGTGAATGAGGACCCGCGCAGCCGCCTCATTCGAGAGCTGCGGGCCGAGGTGGCGTTCCTGCGGCAGCAGCTGGAGGCTGCGGGGCTGCCGCACCGGAGCCAGCTGCCCACAAGCCTCGCTGCTTCTGCTCCCTGCGCCAGCGCCCTACCTGCGGGGTCTATAACACCACCGGCGGTGACGCCTGCAAGTGCGGCGCCGCCGTCCACGAAATCCGTCGGGACGACCGGCATCCCAGCAGGGGCAAACCACAACGACGCTCCTGCGGCTCCTGGCGACGAGGACGAGGCTGCCTATGCCAACCAGCTCCGAGCCACCGACGTGGAGGTGCTTGTGCGCTCCGTCATCGAGGCCAGCCGGGTGGCTGTCGCGAGCTCCTCTGCTCTGGCGGGCCTCCGCGGCGCCTATACCCGCGCGTGCGCCTCCCTGGAGTCCCTACGTACCGAGCACGATGCGTTGGTGGCTGAGGATACCCGGCTGCGGGACCGGCTGGCGATGCTGGAGGCGCTGGTGGCGGACAGCGTCACGGGGGCGTATGACTTGCGGGGTCAGAGACCCGCGGGTCGGTCGTCTGCGTCGTCAATCGACGCGCAGCGTGGGGAGGGCTTGCCGATGGCCGGCGGGGAGCCTGGCTGGTACACGGCGTCCGCGGCAGCGCTGATCGAGCTGGAGGAGCTGCGCAGGTGCGCGGACATCGTGCACACCGGTCGAAGGGCTTGGGGTAGAGGCTGACGGCTGGACGGCACTCGTGGAATGCCTGTGCATCGCGTACTAGGCCTTGCCAGGGAATGCTTTTGCTTGAAGACACTGCCAGAATAGGGCTGCTGCGGTTCGCCGTTGTCAGGGTGTCCTGTCGGTTGGAGAGCATGTGTCTAAACGGCTCCGCCTTTCCGACCTGCCTCTCCCCGGGCTGAACACTGTAGGGAGAACGCGCTGCTGCACGAGCGGCTGCAGCTGCTGGAGGCCAATTGGGACGCGGGAGCCCCGCCGGCGACGCCGCCAAGCCGCCATGGCGCCCGCCAGGTCTCAGTTCCTCAGGGCGGCCGCCGGCCAAGCACCGGCGCCAGCTACAGCCCAGGCCCGTTACGGGGCGACGGCGGCGTCAGCTCCCTGGCAGGACAGACCAACGGAGCGCGGCGTGCATCCCTATCCACTGGCGCGCTCCGCGCGACGGGCGGCAGGGCGTCGGCGGCTGCAGCTGCGGCCGCGGCTGCGTCGAACCCCTTCATTCCGCGGGATGTGTTGCTTGCGGTCGTGCCTCCGGGCTCGGCCCCCGGGCTGGCCAGCCGGCCTGGAACCAGTGCCAGCGGAGGAGGCGGTGGAGGCGGGGCAGGCTCCCGGCCGCCCACTGGACTCAGCCGGGGCCATAGCAGCAAGGCCCTTACAGTGGACCAACTGCGCTCCATGCTCCAGAGCAGCGGCGGTGCAGGCAGGGCCGGTGGCGTAACGCTGCCAGCGGCATCGGCTGTTGCTGACGCGGAGGGACCTGACCAAGGCCCCGCGTCAGCGAGCCGCGCGCCTGCCCTCACGAGCCCGAGTGGTGCAGCCGCCTCCGGTGCTGGCCCGGGCGGGGACGACGGTGGCGGCAGCGGCGGCGGAGGGCGCCTGGCGGAGCTGGGGCACGCTGTGGCGAGCCGGGCGCTGGGCAGCGGCGTCCGTCTAAGTACCACCGGGAAGCTGCTGCCGGCGGCGCCTGCACGGATGGCGGTTGAGGCGGCGGTGGGGGATGGGGGCGGTGTGCTAGGCGCTCCGCCCTTACCACGGCCCTCCAGCAGAGGTCCGGCCGGTGGCGGCGTGTCTGGAGACGATCGGCCGGGTCCTGGGCAGCTGAGTACGACGGATGCAGAGGCGAGTGGCGTTTGGGGCGTATCGGCAGGTGTTGGTGGAGCGAGTGCTGGACCTGCGACGGAGGGGGGGAGGGGGGCGGGGCTTCCGGTGGGTCCCGCGCTGACTGCGCTGCTTGCGGAGCGGACAGCATTGATGAGACAGCACTTGACGGGGGGCATGTGAGCCTGCCATGCGTTGGCTTGTAGAGGCTTTGTGTCGGGTGTTTCATGTGAGGCGGCATTGCAGTACAACGGAGTGATCAGATTGGCATGTAGTAGTGAGGCTCATATGAGGCGTTACTGGTATTCCAAGACCCAGTTAGACCCACAGACATTGGGGCAATTTTGCGTGCCGAGAGATGCAATGCAGGCTGCGTCCAGGCACCTCTTTGTGCCGGCCTTCGCCGCTTGACGTGCATGTCGTGTGAGTAGTGGTTCATCAGAGTCGCAGGCCAGGAGCGGAAGGCGTGGCCGCTTGAGCTGCCATGCATTCCGCACCCATGAATCTCTGCCAAGGCAAGCTATCCGCACAATCCGGCCGGTCAACGCTGTCAACTGCCGTGTGGGGCAAGGGCGGGCAGCTTCAGTAGAGTGTTAAGTTGGCACGGGCCATGGACCCACTTGACGACGCCTTCTGGGCAGGAACTCGTTTTGTTTGGTGTCCTGTCCATTTCTCTCCGGACCGGAGGAGGTGGAAAGCATCTGTACTGTAGGAGAGTAGGGTGAATGCCAATGTGTGGCTGCGAGTGCGTCATCGCTTCATACTAACTCCTCATCGCAGATTATCCCAGGCATCCCAAGTTGCCATGTCATGCGCACGGGGTGCCGTGTGGTTACCCTAACAGGCAAGCCTTCAAGTTGCAGCGTTCGATGGGTGGGTAGCCCGCTACTGGTGCATCAAGCGACTGTACGTATGAGCTGGCTGTCAAGGGTTCAATCATTTATTTGTCCCTGGCATGTATCGCTCATATGCGGGGCCTACTTACAGATGCCGGCACGATCATGAGGACAGCAGTCACGAGCTCTCATCCATCCGACCCCTTCACCTCCACTGCCCTAGCGCCGTTCCGCCCTAATCGGCATTGACACGCAAAGGCGAAGCATTGGGTCGGTGACCTGCACAGTCAGAGCGGCTCCGTTCAGACCGCAGGGTGCCGACCGCCACAGGCTGACATGGCCTGCAAGGTGGCCAGTGTTTCTGTGAGAACCAGTCCAACCACCATGGACTGGACGGCCCTTTTCGCCTTTCGCCGTGCCTCATACGCAGGCGCCAGGCAGTTTAGAGTTTAAGATGTATAGTAGTCAGCAGTTGCCGGTCCATATACACGGCGACCGGAAACTACCCCCGTGGGGGCGCCGGGCCGCCGGCTGCCCCCGAGAGTTTGGTAGCCCTTCCGGCGGCGCCGTAGTTGGGAGCCGCCCGCTGCTGCTGCCTCCTGCCCTGCGGCACCGAACTGCCAGCCCACACGAAGCCAGAGATACGGGCTCCCACGACATTTCGCTTGTGCTTGTGCGTTCTTAGTTCGTTCAGTGTAAGAACGCACTGGCTGGCGTTCTTACAGCCAGTGCTCACCGACCCACGGGTCAGCTCCCCGGAAATACCCCTCAGCCACAGTGTTCGGCCGATGACTGCCAGAGTGCCAGTACGGTGTTCGTGCTCACGGGAGGTTTGCCGAAGCGAATCTGGGACGGCGGTGTCAACCTGAAACCCAAGCATACCTTTCGCGCAAGTGTCCTACATCGGGAGGCGCTTGACGAGGCCCAAGCGGCATGGCGAGAGACTAGCCAACCAGCCCAACAGCACACAACAACGATGCAAGTTATACACGAACCGACGTTCACACACCAACATGGCAGTTGCGACGTAAAGAAAGGGCGACAAGAACGGATGAACCCACCTGGCAGTGTGGGCAAGGCTTCCGCTGCCAGGAGTCATGTGTGACATCTCGCAGGAAACCGACACACCCAACACGTCATGCCACCCACATCCTGACCTGAGCGTCTGGAAATCTGGCAACATTCCTACTGAAGCTTAGGCAGGTTGAGAGGTCCACAACGCGCAGGCTAGCGCCATGGGAAAGCCAGGACGGCGGAGGAGCGCAACCATATCCTGTTGAAAAGGAACGAACTGGCAAGGAACTTCTGGACAAGAACGAACAGACAAGAAACGTATAAACAAGAAACGTGTAGGTAAGAAACGTACAGGACCAGCATACAGGCAAAGGACCAAAGCGAACAGCGCTCGACAACACCTTGACATATACACGGGCGTTAAGAATATGCTTTGATTCCTCCTCATTCTTCACTTACTCACAACCGTACACGGATTCACACGACAGACCGAAAGGCCCCTCCGCTTTCTGCACTGGGCAACAGGGGCCAACATTTGGCCGGCAAGGACATAAGCGTATGTGTGGTTGCCACCGCCAACAAGCTGCAAACCCTATTATGTTGATTGCTTTCGGTCGTTGAACGTGCTGCTGATCACTAGGTAGACTCACGATGTGCACAGCAACAGGCTGCCGATAGTGATACATTGGACACGGGCCCCAAGCCAAAACCTCAATACACGTGGCAGCCTTTAAGAGATGAGCCAGCTCACGAGCCGGGCCGAGCGGGAACTCTCGAAGGCAGTGCAGCCTCTTGCCGTGCGTAGCCTTGGCAGCGCGCGTATCACAACTTCGAGCACAGGGCTACCGACGAAGCAGCTGGCTCAACGCTGTCCGCCAAGCCGTCTGCACCCTTGCGCGTCGCAGCCCTGCTCCAGCACATATCCTCCTCCTCCTCCTGGACCGCTTCCGGCGCGGCGCTCTCCGGCTGGGCCGTCCGTCCGTCCGTCGGCACCAGCGCCAGCACAGCTCCGGTCGCTGTGATGCCCGCGCTCATGCTGCCGTACTTCGCCCCGAAAGCCGCCGCTGCGGGTACAGCATGCGCGCCTGCGACGCACGTCATGCCCACGCCGCAGACGGGGATGCGCCAAGGGCGTTGTTGGAAGTTCAGGGTCCTCGGCCGCAGCAGCAGCTGGCGCGCGTGCAGCTCCTGCAGAATGGCTGCGGCGGCGGAGCGCCCCGACTCGAGGGCGCCGTGGGCGGTTCCGTAGTGGCGGCGGTGCGTGGCCTCTCCAGCAAAAAAGAGCCGCCCCAGCACGGGCCGGGCCAGGTCGTCAAAGGCTGCGGTGGTCAAGCCGGCAGGTACATACGTGTACGACATCCTGCATCGGAAGGGTGTCGTACGGTGAACAAAGACGCGCATGCTAGTGCGCGCTGCTGGTGCGCATTGGGGTGCGACTTCGCTGTCAGCGATCAAGCATGGGAATTAGGGCCAGGCAGCGCGAAGCGAGGCGGAGACGACCCTTTTGCAGGGCAAAAACACGAACAGCCAGCCCGTCAAGGCACGGATCTGCGTTGTGGATCAGCTATCTGCAGTTCAGCCCCGGGTAATTGATCAACGCCTGGGTGCTCACCGTGAATGGGGATCGCTGCCCCAGCGCGTCACAATCGCCTGCCGGGGCCGCCGCACACGGGCGGGTCCGTACAGCCCCTCCAGCGCCGCCATCGCACCCGCCACGGTGTCCTGGTCGCTGAGGGCCTCCAGAGCCGCCGCCGCCTCACCCAGGTTGAAGGCGACCAAGACGGGAGCGCCCGTCACCTGCAGCCATGGTATCCAGGCAACCATAGCAGCGTTAACCGACCGGCGCAAAGCAAGCACGTCATTGACCGTTTTGACACATATTGGATGCACAATAGACATAAAACAGCAGGAGTTCGTCCGTTCTTTCCCCTGTGCAATTCAGCTATACGTTAGCCGCGCCCACCGTGTGTAGGTTTAGGAAGTAGCTCCAGCGGCCCATTTCCTGGGGAGCTGGAACCCTATAGATGAAGGTCGTGGCGTCCCAGAACACGTCGGCCGGGTCGAACAGCATGATGACCTGCAGCGAACAAGCGATGGAAGCACAGCGACGACCAACATGGGCACACAGGTCAGCACAAACAGGCTCGGGGGGTAAAGTAATATGACCCTCCTTCATACCCGAACTCCAATCACAGGTGTGGTCACAACCTGGCTGCCACTTGCGCGTAACTTGCAATGCTGCAGCAGGCTGCTCGGAGACGTGGCGACCATGGGTTCATGCCCCATGAACACGTGCACGCCAGCGACAGCCCGCAGGATACTCCCCATCAGCCCACGACAACTCGCGCTTTGCAACGTGCACCCCATGCACGGCCATGACACGAGCATTGCAGCCGCTCACTTTGTTGTACACAGCTGTGCCGAGGCCACGGATGGCCGCAGCCTTGGCCGCATCCGCGCGTGCCAGCGCCGGCTCGAACGCCACCGCGCCGCTGCGGAGCACGCCCAGCGGCAGGGTCACCACCGCCGCGTGCGCGGTGAAGTGGACAGCTGCGCCCCCAGTACCGGCGCCAGCGAGGGGCAACCGTCGGGCAGTCACTGCCACGCCATGGCCGCTGTCGGTCCCATCATACTGTACCGCAGTCACCTCGTGGCCCAGTCGCACATCGAGGCCGGACGATAGGTGCTGTACGATAGTGCCGTACCCTTCGGCCAGTACGACATCACCGCCCGGCAGCACCTCCTCGTCTAGGGCAGCCACGCCCATGCTGGCCGCCTCGCCGGCCCAGTAGTGCTCGATGTGGTTGGACACGGCGAAGGCCAGGTCGGCGCGCTGGTGGGGAGTCAGGTTGCGCGACGAGGCGAAGGCCTCCAGCACCGTCTGGATGGGCAGCAGCGCCAGGCGCGGGTCGGGCGAGTGGAGCAGCGAGTGGAGGTGCTCCTCGAAGGCGTGGTAGCTGGGGCCGTTGGGGGAAGAGGAATCAGGGACATGCCAGTCAGTCCGGACCGTAACATGGTTCGCAAAGCGGTGCCGGCACGCACAGCCATGCCTGCACGCAGCGGCTCTCCCCGCATGCGCACTCACAGGTGCTCCATGTCCGCCACGGCGCGCTCCTCCAGCTTCACCCCGTCGGCTGTGTACACGACCGCGTCGGCGTAGTCGGTGTGGCGGCAGCTCAGCTGCAGCTGGCGAGCCATGGCGAACAGGCGGTTCGGCGCGGCGCTGCTGCCGATGCCGTGCACCCACGCACCGCCCAAGTCCACGGCCCAGCCCGGCTGCGGGGTGCCGTCGCTAAGCGTCACGGTATGCAGTCTGCCGCCAATACGCCGCCGCGACTCAAGGACAGTGACGCGGAGCCCCGCGTCGCGAAGCACCGCAGCGCAGGACAGCCCGGAGATGCCAGCGCCGATGACCAGGACGTCGGCAGTGCGGGGCTGACAATCCATCGTGATAGGCTGACGTGGATGGTGTCGTAAGGAGGGAGGGCCTTCCAACGACCTCAAGACCAGTTGTAGTGCGTGAGAGCTTCGTGAAAAGTGTCCACGTAGGAATGAGGGCTCGCTCAACCCGTGACACGGTAAGGTGCCGGAGCTGTCTCTCCGGCTCCTTCAATGACTGCCATTCTTGCCACGCTGTGTGGAACCCATCATGTTGGTCATGCCTGCAGCTATCACGGTCTGCTGGTGTGGCCGCTTGCTGCCCATTTGACGACGGTCTGTTGTTTCTTTAGGGTTTCAATGGAAAGTTATGGCAACAAGGGCTCTGAGAGCAGGAATGAGAATGTGGCTCAATAACGCGTCATACGGAGTTTGAAGCCGAGATTCGGCCGTTGCAGAATCGGCTCCTTCTCGGCCGTGCCAACCCGGCTTATGCTGAGGCCGCACATCACCTCGGCCCATGAATGGCTTCACCTGACAAATAGAAAGGCTGCAGAGGGGTTGCATTGGCACAATACGCATATGTCGCCTCGCCAACCGTCGGTTTGGGTTGAAGGGACTGTGCAGACAGCGGCACCAGGATTGTCTGGACTTACGAAATTGGGGATACTAGGGATGTCGCGTTTGACCGCGCTTGCTCTGCCGCAGCAGTCTTTCCCACGTGCCAACGACCCTGTTGCTTCATGCGTATTGTAAGATTTATCCCTCAGCCACGGCACGCCAACCGCTCATAACCCGCCGTTGGTGGAGCCCGTCGTGCCGTTCCGCCAGCTGTGGCCGGTGTCTGGACCAAACTCCATCCCATGCATAACCAATTAGTGCGGCCTGAACACTGACGATACACGCGAGACACTGGTATTGTTGTCTTAATACTTCTGGCTATCAGCCTTGCTTCGCACTGCACGTTGCGCTGCCGGCGCGATGGTGGAGGGCCGCGGGGGGTGGGCATGGGGTTTGGGTGGGTGGGTGAAGAGGGGTGGAAGGGATGGCACAGGAGGGCAGAAATAGCAGCGTACCCCGCGCGCACACCTACAGGAAGAACCCGGACGTCTCGGCAGGCATGTCACAAATATGTACGACATATGTGCCTTTGATGTGTTGTTTTGACATGCATAATAGTGAATTGCCGATGTGGCCAAAACGGTAGCTGGTATGGAGCATGACGTATACTGCGTGCCGACGGAAGTCTGCTT
Organism: Gonium pectorale; assembly: GCA_001584585.1. NCBI lineage: Eukaryota > Viridiplantae > Chlorophyta > Chlorophyceae > Chlamydomonadales > Volvocaceae > Gonium > Gonium pectorale. Next base: position 225,246 of record LSYV01000035.1, on the reverse strand, counting down.
TAAGAACTATTCGTCGACCACCGGACCGCAGACCAGGAACTTATTACTAAAGAATAATAGCGATCAAACATTGACCACAGTCATATCCTACCCCTTCTCCGCCAGCTTCCGCTTGCATGCCCCGCCCGAGCAAGCCGGAACCGGAGCAAGCCTAAAGCCCACTCCACCCCACCTCGTGCTCAGCTTGCCCCCAAAGAGCACAAGCAAGGTGTGATCGGCACGCATGCCTACCACGGCCCGGGCCACCGAGTCCTCAACTGCTGGCTCGTGGGGTGCAGGTTGTTGTGGAGCTCAAAGTCCCGGAGACCGCAGCACACTCCGGACAGCAGCACCTGCAAGGTATGCTCGCTGAAATTCAGGACGCCTACAGGTTGCGGCCTGTCCTTGGGGCCCTTGGGGCGGTGGTAGTTCGTCTCACGGATTTATGGAAGTGGTAATGTAGCACTCCAGCCAAACTGCCCCTCAAAGCCTCAATAAGGTTCTGGATGCGGCACGGCGAGGCGTCAACCCAGGAGTTCCTTGGGCCGCACGCTCGACACCCTCCCAAAAATCTGTTGTTACAATGTCGCCATTCCAAGCCCAGCGCAATCCCGCATGTGACCCCGGCCTCCACCCCCGTTCCTGCTCGTATGAACCAGACGTGTTAGTTGTGCTCTTCGGCAATGTACTCTCGCTGCTGGTGCCGGTCCGTGCCGTACACCATGGCCTAGACGCCACAACTACTGCGGGCGGCGGCGGTGTTGCGGCCGCTAAACAACAGCAGCGGCAGCAAGCGGCGATAGGCAGCCTCGAGTTCTGGCCGCCACAGCAGGTAGGGAGCTGGGGCCACGTTGCAGCTCAGGCTTAGAGGATTGGTGGGTTCGCGCAGCATTGCAGGGATTGTTGGCTCTACCTACCGGGGGCAATAAGATCTACATATTGTCCTGCAGGAGCTGGATGCGCGCTGCAAGGGCTTCGCTGAGCAGGTGCGGGCCCTGTACGGGCTGCAGGCACCGATTCCAGACATGGGTGCCACAAGCAAGGCGGGCCCACCGCACCCCTCCGGGGCCGTCCCGACTGCAGCCACTCCGGTGGTTCCGGCTGCTCTGGCCCCGAAGGCAATGGCGTCCACGGCAGTTGTGAACACGCCCGGGCCAGCCCCTGACGGCACACAACCGCCTGAAGTGCCGCTGGGCGCCCCCGGGTGCAAGGAGCCCCCGCTGGGTCAAGAGCCTGCGGGGGCTCGGACTGACCCATTGCCAACGCCGGGACGGCCAGCGCGCGCCCCGACCCACCCCGCCCACGAGCTGCCGCCCGAGGGCTTCTCAGCGCCGCCGGAGGTGCAGGGGGAGGGCATGATTTTGGACGAGGGCGAAGACGCCCTGCAGCAACCCTACGTGCTGCACAAGACTGTCAAGGTGCAGGGCCGAGTCGCGATCGCAGTGACGTCTTCGTCCACCCCCATCGACGGCAGCACCGCCGGAGCCGCAGCCGGCGTGGCCAACGGCCGCGGTGCCGAGCTGATGCTGCTCCCTCTCGCAGACCCGGGTGCGCTCAGCCTCAGTCGCACCAGCAGCGGAAGCGGCGCAACGACAACGGGCGGGGCCACGCGCCCGGGGTCGGCTTCGGGCGGCAAGCTGGCGTTCGCACTGAACGGCAAGCTGTACGATGCGCGAGGTGTGGAGGTGGACCCAGTGGCGGAGCGGCTGGCGGGCGCGGGACCCGTGACTGTGGTTGACTGCGGAGAGGTGTCAACTCCACCGCGCTTGTCCAGGTTGGTGGTCCTGCGGGGCGCCACCGGGTGGCCGGGCAGGTGGGAGGGGGCTTGGGACAGCGGCGGAGATGCCAGGAGGCAGTGGGTGAACCGAATGAGTACTAGTTGGCGCTCGACCGCTGTGTGTCCGAAGCGCTCGACTTGCTTCCTGGGCAGCACTTCACAACCTGTTGGCTCGCCCGACACCCGTTGACCTGCAGGTCTGGGAGCATGTCCTCGACGCCACCCCGACCGCCCGCGCCACCGGGCACAATTGCAGCCGGGGGCTCCTCCATGCCCGTCGCGCTGACGGGGCCTCCAAGCTCCTCTGCCGCAGCCGCAAGCCCCGGCCCGGTGTCTCTGGCGCCGCTCAGGCACGGCAACGTGCCCATGGCGCAGTCGCTGCGGCCATGCAGCGCCTCCGCGTTGGCTGCGGCGGCGAGGCCGCAGCGGGTCGGCCCAGCCGGGAGCCCGGTTGTGGGAGCCAACGCCGGCGCACAGGGCGATGACGCTCTGCGCCAGGCGGCGCTCGCAGCCGCCATGCGGGAGTTGGGCCTCACGGACCTGCCGACCCCATCCAGCAGCCATGGGGCGGCGTCCGGGCCGGTCACCCCGGCATCGCGGACAGGGCAGGGAACGGGATCGGGCGCAGGTGCGTGCGGTGTTGGGGATAAGCCATTTGATGTGAAACGCAATCGAGCGTTGCGATGGGTGAGCCCTATAGCGCGACGTACGTTGGAAGTGATTCTGAGTGAGATAAAAAAAAAGAGGAGGCTCTGCCCGTGGCGAGTGCTACAACGCGTAAGCTTGCGGTTAACGCTGGTAGTAACATTACATGCAGCTCCGCCACGCTTTCATGTTTTCGCTCTCCATGCGTATCCCTCAGGGCCTGCTGCTGGCTCCTCGTACCATCAGTACGGCCTACCGCCCAACTACCGCCCAAGTAGCGGCCGTCGCCAGCCCACCACCACTGCAGCCGCGCCCAGATCATCCTTTATGTACGATGATGATGGTGATGATGGACGGGACGACGGTGATCTGGAGGCGAAGCTACAGCAGCAGATTGAGTCCAACACGCTGAAGTCCGCGGGGCCCGTCCCCGCACCCGCCCCTCGGCGGTCACCGGGGCCCGCCGGCATCGCAGCAGCGCCGTCGCCCGGCGCTTACCTGCCCCCCCGCGCCGGCGCAGCGACATCTGGCGGTCTGGGCGCGCCTACTGCAGCCGCGGCTTCCGCCGCCGCCGTGGCGTCGGGCGCGCGGCTTGGCAAGGCGACTGCGAGGCTGGCGGGCGGGGCACGGTCGGACACGGCTAGCCGGCGACCGACGGCCAGTGACAACGACTATCCAGAAGAGAGCGAGTTTGAACTTCAGCTACAGCGCCAAATAGATAGCGGGTTCGCCAGCGGCGGCGGCACCAACGATGGGGGCAGTGGCAGCCAGAAGGGACGGATCTCTGGGCCGGGATCCGGCAGTGGAGGCGGTGCGGGGTGGCGTGGGTCATCTGGCACCACGGCCGCTGCCAAGGCAGGCGCAGCTGGCACTGGAGCAGCCAGGCCGCCTGGTGGCGCGGCCGCGTCCTCCACGTCGGGTGCTGCCATTCAGCGCTCGAGCTCGGTTACGAGCAGCGGGCGTGGCGGCGTGGCGAGTGGAGGAACAGGGGTGCGGCGGCTGTCGACGGACTCTCTTGCAAGACCTGACAAGGTCCGGACACTGGCATGGCCGCACATGCGCGCAAACCTGGCCTCCCTCTTGCTGCAATGTCGCGCGGACGGCTGCGGGGGGTATGCACTACCATAGCCTACGCCGTGCGGGTACGGGTATAGGTAATCACGTGGTGCCTATTGCTGCGGCGCGCACCTCTTCAAGCTACTGAAACGCAATATAACATGCATACTTCTCCCTCCCTTCATAGGACGGCGGAGCTGGCGTCAGCTCACCGGCAGTCAAGGGCTCGCTGCAAACTGGTGCAGCCCCGCGGGTGGGGCGGCCTGCGGGGAAACCCACTGCCCCTACCGTGAAGCCTCAAGGCCAAGCTAGCGGGATCGGCGGCACCGGAGCGGGAAGAGGCGCAGCCAGCAAGGCAGTCCCGGACTCAGGGGCGGACGTGCACCGCATGAAGGCAAACTGGGATGCGCTCGGTTGACACACCCGTACCCTGCGGCATTAGCGCCGGCGACGTAGCATACCGTAGCTTAGGGCCGTTGGGTGGTCGCCAGCGCTCCCTCTGACGCAAAATACTTGCAGTAGTTCTGCAGGGGTGTTCTGGCACTGTTATCCACGCTATCGTGTAGCTTACGTGGCACGATGTCCGTGGCGACGTGCAGATGCGGTGTGGGCAGCGATCGGCGAGCCACACGGGATGAGTGTGTGTGCCAATGCTTTGAGCGTACGCTCATTCACAATATAGCGGTTTTGCATCCAGTCGTACAGTGCTGCGCACTGAACGTCGATATACTGGCCTGTTGTGGAGTGTTTGATGATGGAGGTCTAGATCCTTACGGATTACAGGGGATGTTTGAGCTTGCTCCATGACTAGCTTCCCCAGACTTTGCTTACGTGGTTGCGGTCCATGAAGGTGCGTACCGATGAGGGGAGAGGCGGGGGATGGTCAGGTCGAAGGCAACCAATGCCTGCGAGACGGAGCGTGAGGTGCCCCGGAATGGGCTTTCCATGGCTCCCCCATGGAATGGTGCTCAGTTCAACAGCCTTCATGCGTGGACCACATAAAGTGTAAGAGTTTGTAGGACGTGGAACCAGTTTGAGTGACGGCATGGAACGTGACTGTGGGACGTACATGACACGTACCTAAACTGCTGCTGCCCGCGAGGGGGCGTTCTTCATATTGATGCTGTGGCACAAATATCCCTTCAAGGTGGAACTGCGTGCTCCAGGCTGAACGCGGAGGGTGCACTTGACCTGCTGAACCGCGCAGTACCCCGACAGCCCTGTACACGTGCATCGCATCCCCAATCCAGGTGTGTTGTCATATAAGTTAGCCATCCTGGCAGTTCCATGTGCATACTTGTCTTCGTGCCTCCCGAGAGCCCTACACCGTTATGCTGTCTCAGCCCAGGCTATTGGGTTTCCCGGTAGCGTTTTCGCGGGCGTGCGCCGAATGGCTTCAATAGTCTCTGTACCCCATACATGGGAGGAAATCAAGGACATTGTCGGCCGCGGCAGGTCCACGGAGTTAGAAGCGCTGGGCTTGCTGGGCCGGAACGAGGAAGCACTCCAAGTCTACCGCGCTCATCGCGCGTCGGTGCTTAATGAGTATGCCTCAGTTACCGATAACCTCAGGATCCGGCTCTTTGGCGCTCCGGCGGCAAAGGCAGATGGAAAATTGGCAGTCGCTCCCAACGACCCGACGGCGACAGAACCATACATTCTGGTGGGTTTAAAATGAACTGCTAGGCGGGCAACGGAGACCTTCATGTTCGCAAGGGTAGCCACTTCACAGCCTGGCAGGAAGGCACTGAACCATGGTACCCAGCACCTAGCTTACAGAGCGGCAATGCTGTCCTTGAGGCTCATACGGGAAAGGGGGAGAAGGCCCCATGGGTCGCCACTCGCTCTGTAGTTCGCCATGGTGAACGTGGGGGCCCGGTAGTCAAGCAGGCAGACCCTCTTCCGTGTACATCGTCACATCATTGCCCACCGACGCCCTAAAACATCTGCGACGGCTTCACGTTGAAGGTGATGGAAAACGAGTTCCCCTACAACCTGGAGCCCGGGATTCGCCACTTCAACATCTGGTGCAGCTCCATGGCGCTCAGTGACGACGTGGTAGAGGCGCTCATCCGCGAGCGCCTACCCTGCGACGAATACAGGTGAACGTGGGCAAGCGGCGCCTTGATCTCTGGGTGCTTGAAGCAGGACCGCACGCACGTATGCGCCTTCCTGGACCCCTCGCTGCTACTACATGCCCTATGCTATGGGACCTGGCTGCACGACGTGACTCCGTTCCATCCCCACTCTTCGTCCTGTGTAGATGGTTTGTAAACCCGCCTCAGTTTCAGTCCATAAAAGCGGTAAGCACGTGGCGCAAGTGAGCTCCAGGTGCCCTGTGATCAACGTACTGAACGTCAGTTAGCTTCGCCAACATGGCGGGCTCCCTGTTCGGTGCTGACTATTGTTGTGTCCTGTTACTGCACCACTGCCGCGTAACCCAAGCAGACCGCAAGAGGTGTAGCCCGGCCCCGTAACTGCTAATTCGCAGATATGGCACGCACACATCATGCTCAGGAACCTGAAAGACGGCGCGCGGGTGGCCAGGCCAGGTGCGAGGCTGCGCTGAGACCAGGTGGACCAAGTGCTGTTTCGACACCTCACCGGCGTTGTCCCAGCAGGCCAAGCCGAGCGCCTGGACATCGCCAAGTACATGCCTCAGTCGATCAAGCCGCTGTAGCCATGCATCAGCTAGTAGGCCGGCGGCGGTAGGCTGCTGGCGCTCGAACAACAGCGATCTGACCAAGATTAGAAACACCTCTCAATCGACATTGATTTTCTGAGGCCGCCGTGTCACTGACAGCAGCGGCATCCGCGTTGTGCAACATGATGAGTTGGTGACCTTGCGCTCCGGTCTGCATGCCAACCAGTGCTGCCGAAGCCGACGTGGTCCGCGCGCCTGCTGGCTGCCCAGCTCATCGTTTTGCGGCTGGCGCCGGTACGCAGGCTCGCAGGCAGCCCCGCCTCCCTTACCCAGCATGCTGGGCAGCGCGTTGCTCATGACCGCAGCAAGCCCTGACATCCCGCAGTAACAAAGGACGCGTGTTCGCGACATGCTTGCCTACGGAGCACACGTACGGTCCCCTGGTCCTTGGGTACTTCTCAATGCCAAAGCGCACCTACGACGAGGTCATCGGGGCATGGCGGCGGGCGGACGACGGTTAGACATCCACTGAGCCATGGCAGCGCTCGCTCACCTCCCGCCCGTTGCAGTTAAATGGCAAGATTCGGGTGTTGAGTAGCCCAACCGCGTCAGGGAGGCAATTCCTCCCTGCAAGCTCCGGGGTCGCTCGCCACCCGGCGCTTCTCCGAGTGGCGCCACGTGCTGCTCGCGGGCTGACGATGACGCTGCCGGCGCCTCGGTGGCGGAGTTAGAGCGTGCTGCCCCTTGCGTTGGGCCCTGGATTCGTGCTGTCCACTCCGGGTCTGCAGCACACACAGAGCTCGTATGCGTTGTTCCTTTCCAACACAGAGCTCGTAGCCGCTTGGTCACTAGCAGCAGCCCGCTGAGACGGTCCTGGTATCGCAGATATTAGCAGCGGCGCTGGTACCGGTACCCACGTACGCACCTCCGCGCTGCCCGGGGCTGCGGGCTTTCCTGGCGGCAGCAGCGCCTACTGCTGCTGTTTGTGGTTGCTTGGGACGTTGTCGTTGTTGGTGTGAAGTCCCGGCAGACCGAAGAATTGTTGCACGACGGAAGAACAAGGCGCAATTGCCGCTGCTGTTCGACTACTGCACCGGCTGATGCCGGCGGTGGTGGCTGAATCTCGGCCTCATCTGCTGCAGGTGGGCAGGCCGTCGGTGACCCAACCGTGTGGCTGCATCAACTCGTGCTTTGCGTTATCGCGTCAGAGGTTTTACCCAATGGTATAACTTGGACATTCGATTGCGCAGCGGTTCGGAGATTGCTCGACAATTACCTTGAGGCAGTGACGGCGGACTGGCGGTGCTGTGGTCAGGCAGGTTTGATGTGGGGTTCAGTCTACAAGCCATGATTTCTGTCCTTCCTCTCTGGCCAAGAGCCCCCTATGGTTTCGATGCGCTGCCGCAGTGCCTGCCCCAGGCTGCGGTGGCAGTTTATCTTAGTCGGTCGCGGACGTGTGCTGGTCATATCGCGCGCGGCCCTGGGGATATCTGTGGCGGCGTTCAGCTAGCAATATCATGATGTAGGTGACATATGTGGGGTCGTCTAGATGCTTGGAATTAGTATTTTTTGTTCAGGATGCCATATACAAGTGGGCAGTGAGTTCTTGCCGCGCCATCATCCCCTGCGGGATGATGGCGCGCGCCATCATCCCGCAGGGGTGTTGGCACGGGCTTCTTGGCTCTCCGTCCGAAATCGTGCTCGCCTGACAACCCCTTCAATCCGAGCTGTCCAACGCGGACGGGGCCATCGCTTTCTTCACTGTTTCGACATGCGAGTGGTCCCTGCGTGCGCGGGCCCCGATACCCAATTACCACTCGTTTCCTATCACGAGTGAGTGACGTTACGTTAGAGTCAAGTGAAAAGTCCAAACCAGAGCAGACTGCGGGCCCAAACCCTACTGAACAATCGTACACTTCCGGGTCGAGAAGCCTCCGTTTGGCATTTACGAAGCACGAAACATATAGTGTCCAGCCGCTAATCTAGTAGCTACGAGAACCATTGGCGTGCGCATCGCTCGCTTAACGAGATCGTCACGCACGTCGACAACACGCACGCGCTTTCCTGTAAGTACAGGGACAATTGCACAGATGTAGTTGCGCCAGGCAAATAGGAGGCCTGCTGACCTTTCACTCTGCGCTTTCCCCTTAGCACTGTCAGCATGGCCGCAGCCCAGCCGCAGCAGGCCGTTGGGAGCAACCAGGTGTGACCTTGGTATGCTGTTTGTTCTTGGTATCAATGCTGCGAGGAAGGGACTGTCGGATCGGGGCTTGCCAACCGCGTGCATGTGTCGCCCTGGAGTTTTCCACGCACCTGACTTTTCGCGTTCCCCTACGCGTTCCTTTTACGCATTCCCTTTGCAGAACGTCGCTCTTCATGTAGGCCGTAACGCCGCAGACCTTGCCCACCGCTTCACCGCCGGTACCTCTCGCGTCTCACGGTCCCGCGCCACAAACGCTGGTCTGCGAAAGCGCAAGACGGTCAGCCCGCAATCGCCACCTAGCCCCAACCAGGAAAGCGCCATCAACAGCCGCACCGGCAAGGTCGCCTTCGGTCCCTGGTGAGTCACCTCGAGATGGCGGTGGCGGGAAGTACGCCCTGGCCAATGCATTCATCTAGGCGACAGCATAAGCGTAGCCACGTCCTCCTGCCCTTGTGGATGTTGGCGTTGATGCAAGTACACACGGCCTGAAACGTTGCGCACCCGCAGGCTGGGGCCGTACGAGTCGCATAACGACACCGTGCCGACCGGGCCGCTCTTCATGGACCGGGACGGCAACACGTACGCCTCCCTCAGCAGTGTGCTCAACGCCATGCCCAAGGCCGACGCCGAGCCGCAGCTCCCGGAGGCCAAGAGCCCGGCGGCCGCGGCGACGCAGCAGCTCTATGCAATGGTGAACAAGGTGATGCTGAAGCAGGCGGTTTCCCAGTCGCGGCGTCCGGCTCAGTACCAGCGCCGCGGGAAGCCGGTGGAGAACTTTAGGGGCCGTTGCGGCAGCACCATGGGGCGTGCCATCAACCAACCCCGTAAGTGCTGACGCAACTTCACCCAGTTCGGAGCAGCAAGGTCTACGCTCTCTGTGCGCTCCAGCGCATTGCTGCATGTATCTTGGCGGGTTTGCGCTGTTGCGCTTGTTCGTTGTTTAGAGGATCTTTGGCAATAAGGCCAGCACCTGTGTATATGGGGCAGTCGCTTACCCCACTTTGCCTGTAACGGCGCCGCGGTCCGACACTTGATAGCGGGTATGCCAGCCACAATTGTTGTCGTGGAGCATCCGTTGTACATTTTTGCAGTGATGGGCTTGCTCCTTACGAGCTAGATTTTTGGTGCTGAGTGCCTGAAGCACTTCGTTAGGTGCCGGAAATGAATATACGGTAATGCTTAGGGATGCCGAATTGGGCGTTACAAAGGCATTGCTTGTCTGCAATGGATTATCCTTTGCGTTAGGATAAGTAAGCTGTTGCCTCTGCAAATGAATACACGGCACTGTACAGTAGGATAGAGATGAATTTGCAACCAGCTGGTGCGTCAGCGTCGTGCCCTGGTGGTGGGTTGTCCAAGCGCGTCACGTAAGGCGGCCCGTTTGGATGGGCAATGCACTCTATTGCCGCATGCGGCGTGTTGATCCCGCCTGTATCTGCATCCCCCACGCCAACGAGTCCTGGTTTGGACTCCTAGCTTTCGATGAAGTGTAAGGGGAGGGATATTGTCCCAAGCACTCAAGGTGCGCGTATGGGACAGTCGCTTGCGGCCGCGCGCATGGAGGTGAGCACTTGTCACGTCCACTCCTAATCACGAAGGAATGTGAAAGATGACCCGCATGCAGATAGTATGTTGAAATGGAACGGCAGACAGTACGTATATGGAACCCGCAAATACGCGGGCGCACGCTGCAGCAATGGCGTTGCACGTCTGCAAGTGGAGTCTACCGTCTACAGCCCATGCGGCCAGCGCTGTAATTGTGCCTGCGTCAGGTCCAGCACGCCTCAGAGTCCGCCGGCCGACGAGCCTGTGGCCGTAGAGCCGATCCCAAGGTTCAGGCTCTGGAGCTGGTACACCGCTCCCTCATTGTCCGCGCGGGCCTCCTTGACAATATTACGGATGGCTCCCATCAGCTCGAGCCGGTGCTCGTCGCACGCTTTGAGTTGCTCCCTGGGGACAGCGCAGGCGAGGGACGAAAGGCACGAGGGAAAGCAGAGTATACTGTGGTTTGTCTATCCCAGTCACCGTAGAACGCAGTTGGCAATTGGCGTTGCAATGCGCAGTCCATAACCTGGGCTTGGACCAAGCCCGCAACTTCTTACCCTAGATACCTGGCCACTAGGGCCGTTGCTGTCCCCAAGAAAGGTGCGCGGCACACGCTCGCACACACTCCATGCCGTTTTGTATATAACACACCAAGTGACGTGCAAGAAGGTCGTGTGGGCTATGCGTTGCGCGGTTCTTCGGCAGCACCCACCGCCACACCCGAAGCCGCCTAAGAATTTTGGTTGGCCCTGAAGCACTCGCAGGGCAACGCCTGACTCCCAGCACGTACCGCAAGTGCTGGTTTGTGGCTTCCAAGTGTTGGCTTGCGGCCTCCATGCCCCGCAGTTTCTCCCGCAGCACGGCCAGCTCCTCGCCCTGCATGGGCCAGACCGGTTTAGAAGCAGTGCTAGCATACCAAGTCCACCTAGCTCCAGCTACCATGAGGGTAAAGCAACAGGGCATGTCGGTGATACAAATATCGTGAAAGGTGACCCACCTGCTTTGCAGAGGTTTCAGCGTGCTGCGCGGAGTCCCGTAGTGCTCGTTCAAGCATCGTGGCCAGCTGTTCATCTGCCATGGTCATGGATGCGGGAGAAAACGAGGAACCGCCATTTGACCACTCTTGCTGGGACGGATGATTATGTTTAGGGCAAGATGTGTGCATACGAAGCTGTGCAGCCACGCTGTATGAAATGGAAGGGACGGAAAGGGACGACCAGGCTCCAGGGGACGCCTAAGGCACAGTCGTCCTCCTGCCCCTGCACCTTACCTTGCCGACGCCGCGCCACTATGCTTTCCAGCGCAGATAGCGAGAACGCTGCGATAATGAGTCGGGTGGACAAAGGATAGACATAAAGAGCAAGTACCGTAGGCAGGAATGCGATCAGTCATGGGTAAAAATATGCATGGTATACCCTTTGGGCCAGCGCAGCCCGTATCTTGGCGCATACAAGACGACGAAGGGAGCGGAGCGTACTCACAGGAGCCCCGCACCAGCACGCCCACGTGAGTGCACGTCTCCGGAATCATGCCGTCGTCCAGTTGCCGCAGTTCGTAAAACTCCAGGTCGCACGCCGATATGCCCAGGGTGCGGGAGCAGCGCTCCGTGATGCGGTCGCTGGTGGATGCCTCCTCAGGCTGATCGGATAGGTTCTCCAGCCTAAACGCTGACGACACCAGGTCGACACGCACGCTCGCCTGTGGCTGGCTGGCTGCTAGCTCTGGCTGTTGGAAGGCGGCTGGCGTGGGCGTGCAGCTCGGCACCGGCGAGGCCGATGCGGGGCTCACTAGGTTGAGCATGGGAGGCTTGAGGGGTCCCCGTCTCGTGCGTAGGGTTGCCTCGTCTGCCGGTGCTACCGCCTGTGACGTCGAGGCCGCCCGCAACTGCCCCAGTGCCAGGCTGAGCCCTACCGGAGGTCTGTTACGAGCCGTCTCCGGCAGGTCCAGCGGCTCTGAGCGCATCCCCATCAAGCTTTTCCCTGCACGGGGACTCCCCTCGTCGACCGGGCCGGCTGCAACAGGTAGTTTGAGCTGGAAAGTAGCCCGCCCGAACCCCGCCGGTGGCCCTCTTGACGTCATGGGGCCCTCGAATTGCTCGTATCTGCCATTGCGCGCAACCGCCAGTGGAACGTCTGCAAGCTCGTCCGCATCTGACCCGTCCAACGACGAGGACAATTCCTCTGGCGACTCTGACATGACAGAAGCTCAAGCAACGCCAATAGCTGCTCCTTATAGACAAGGCAGCAGCGCAATTGCAGACAGCTGCAGCAAAATCAAGTTCTGCTAACCTACAGTATAGATGTTGACGTTTCAGAAAATATGCATGAGAACAATACTGCACGCTCACACCTCTTCTCACTTCACCACGAGCCCGTTGACTATTGCTGTTTCCGTGGACCGGCGAACCGGCTGTGCAGTTTGATCCCTGTAGAAAACATCATTCAGGAATGGTCGTGAGACCTGTTGCAAACTGTACTCGCTCAGGGCCAGCCTACGCACACCGTACTTTTCCACCCCGGCCCCGTGGCCTTTAGAAGAGGGCACATCACGAGGGAGTTATGATTTTCAACTAGTGGACTAGCGTGTCAGACGTGCCAGCCACCGTCTCCCACATCAGAATTCCGCCGCCGCATGTCGGGTCCGGGGACGTCCCTTCACCTGCCTTGCTTTGTAACCGCCCGCTCTACTGGAAGCTTGTCGCCTTCGGGTGTGTATGACTGTAGAGGCGGGCTCCCCCTTTCTGTGCAGGTTTGTCCACTGCCGTAATGGGAGGGTCCCTGTTGCGACACCGCCGGCCTCGGGACATAGCAACGGCGAGGGGCACAGGGCTAGGGGCGGCTCAGCATGCGCTTTGAGGAGCGAGAATATGGTGTATTGGATTTGAGGCATGGGAAGTCTGTTGGTACGGGCGGGGTCCCGATGAAATTGCCGGCGGAAGAGCCGCCACGGCGTGCCACGGGGCGAGGGTCCCGACATGCTTGGAGGTGGATAGAGCAAAAGGGCGGGCAATACCCTGTTGGCGTACGGTCGCGGAGGGACCGGCTACACCCGGCTTGGTTGGCGGTGGGCAGTGCCCCGTGCACCCTAAACTGAAGACACAAATCAAAGATTCTGTATTGCCTAAGCTTTGTTCCCAAGGGTAGGATGGGGCTCGAAGGCCGGGACCTGCCCCCGTTCCCTGCCTGGCGTCGCAAGTGGGTCGAAGATGTGCTCCTATGCAAGTTTTTTTTGTGGAAAGGTTACAGGCGGAGAGGCGAAGAAAGGGCGCAGACAACGGGAGGGACATGCAGCCCTCCCGGACACCGGAAGGGCAGACCCTCCCGCAGACACCGGAAGGGACAGATAGCCCAGGGAACAGGAATGCTATGGGTCCTGGATGGCCGGCACTGAAACCCGGGCCTGTTGTACGCAATAGGGGTCGTGAACGGGACGATGGACAAAACACGGGCCAGCCGGTCACGCTCACACGTATGCACGGACACTACGGACTTCATTCCTTGGATATTACTACTTGCAACCGCTTGCAACTGCCCTGCAAAAAAAGAGAAATGTGCACCGACACGTTCTTCATACAGCTTGCAAAGGGGTCCTGGAAGTCTTCATCTATCCTCCCTGCTGCTTGGCACGGGCTGGTAAGCGGTCCTGGACGTCTTCATACAGCTCGGCAAGGGGTCCTGGACGCTTTTATTCAGCTCGGCGAGGGGGGCCTGGATGCTTTTATTCAGCTCGGCAAGGGGTCCTGGACGCCGCGGACCCGCGGGCCCGATCGCATACACGCATACGGCAGCACCGCCGTACTCGTCTCAAGTTGCACCCCGCTGGCCTTGAACCTACGCCGGCGGACTCGCACGCCCCACCTAGGACACCGCCCCCCCCCCCGCCGGACACTTTGATTTTGTCACTAGCAACCACCGAAACCCTGCCCTAACTACAGCGCACCACGGCGGCCAAGACCAAACACCGACGGCACACACAAGAAGAGAAGGAACCCTGCACCTAAAGACCACGGAACAGGAAGGCAGAAAGACGAAAAGAAAGGAAAGGAGACGCTGAACACCAGGACAAGAGAGAAACAGACCGAAAGGACCCGTGGAGCACAGGCAGCAAACCACCCCCCTCCCCTAGCAGAAGCCCGCAACCCGCACGCGAAACCCCCCTGCGACTCGCCGAAAACAGAGAGGCAGACGGCACCTGCCCCAACAAGGGCACCGTACCTAAAAGCAACCAGAAACGCAACGCTCCGCAACACCCACCACCAAAAACCCCACACCGAAACCCATACCCAACCACCAAACCCAGCGGGCACCCTGCAACAGAGCGCGAGGCCTGCAGGCGACCACCCCGCCACACCCCCGAAACCCATGCCCAACCACCAAACTCAGCGGGCCCCCTGCGACCGAGCGCAAGGCCCGCGGGCGACAACCCCGCCTCCCGCCTCCTGCTGCAAATCGAAGGCCTTCTGAAGCTCCATAGCCGCCTCCGCCAATGCGCCGAGGGCCACCGCTGGCAGCACGGCGGACGGGCTGGTCTCCACCGCAAGATCCCGCCAGTGCTGCAGATCCGCATGCAGGTAGGCGAGCACGAGGTCCCGCCCAGCCTGCCACGAGCAAACTGGACGCGTCGCGCGGAGCCCCCACAGTGCCTGGTGCGCCAGGGCTTCCACCGGGTCGTGGCGAGGCCCGGGAGGGTCTGGAGGCCCCCGTGCCGCCGCTGCCAAGTGGCGATAGCCGCGGGAGTCCAGGATGGCACCGTAGTCAACGCTGTCAGTGTCGCTGCTGCTGGAGACCACCATGTCGCTGGGCGACGGTCGGGGCGCCGGTGGTGCTCGTTGGCGCCCGGAGCCCCCCAATAGGAACCCCGACCGCAACCCTGCAGGACTGTCACGGCCTGCTGTTGAGCATTTGGGTGCCGGGGCTGCTGTGGGTGCCTCCGCCTGCCGGCGCCCCCGCAGCGGGTCAACGTCCATGCGAG
>LSYV01000035.1:185629-200829 GCA_001584585.1 Gonium pectorale | reverse complement strand
TGCTTCGCCGTGAGTCGGCTTTAGTATATCTTGGAGTCGTGTGCCGTCGTGACGCGCTGGGAACCGCTGCGGTAGCGCTGTCGAGATGATTGCGTGGAGGCCTTATGCCAGTTTTGGAGTGCGCTTAGGCCGCGGACCTGCGTGACGCCGCAGGTCCGGGCACTGCTGCTGCTGCTACTGTAGAGCTTATCGGCTGTGCGACTATTCGACGAGGTTTATAGCATAACACGGGAGCGCTAGGTTAGACCCCCACGGGGCGCCTACCACCGTTGAGGCCTGGCCATCGTGTCACTAGAGCACGTTGACCTACCTCATACGTTATCGCTGAAGGATATCGAGAGTAGCTTGCCGTTGGTTCTCGACAGCGGTGCGCTTAGGGTTTTGGCCGCCCAGGCTTTCCGGACCCTGGCCATTGGTATCTTGTAAAACGTATTGAGCAGTATTTGGATCCTCGCCCCGCTGTTCTGTGATGGGATTGTTGTCCTGTTGCCACTCTCATGTGAGGCGCCAAGCCGAATCAACCGTATCACTGCACGTAGTATAGCACGACAGTAGTACAGTACAGTCATTGAAGGAAATTCATACAAAAGATCAAGAACGGCTGTTGCGCTATGGCAGAAATATCACGCGCCATCGCGGCGGTCAGTTCCACAACCTCGCATGTCCCCGGCTGACAGTACGGCATAGTCAGCTCCATGGCTTCACCATCTCCCCCGGGCCCCGGCTATCTCTTCCCCGTACAGTCGCTGAGCAACATCAATTCACACGCCACGCTCTGAGGATAAAGGACCTCGGCTCAATTGCTGCAGTCACGACATACGGTTGTGCGCGCGCCGTACATGTGAGCCAACTTAAGAGCAAGTATTTGTCACGCTTCGCCACTAGATAGCAATCACGAATATAGTATGACGCCAGCGACTTGCTGTGCTCACGTTGCAGCACCTGGTCGGCGCCTAAAGCCTCCCCTGCCCAGGCTGTCGTTTACCGTCCAGCCATCAGCAGCACGGGCGTACAAGATAACTTCAAATACCCGTAACACCGTGCCGTTTCATCAATGCATACATTTGCTCGCCAGTACGCCCCAAATGTGTGGTGTATCACGCCCAGTTTCGATCCACGACCTCACTCATACACAATGCATGCCTCCACATAGGCATGAGGGCGACCGCTCTCAATCTTGCAGACGCTCAGGCGTTCAACTGCAGGGCCTGGAGCCCCTCGACGACATTGTGGCCCTGGTCCTGCTCTTCCGCAGCCTGCTGCCCGTCCGCCGCGGGCTCCTCAGGCTGTTGCTGCAGCTGCTGCTGCTGGCCCTCTCCCGCCGGCTGCAGCCCTACGCCCTCCTGCGCCTGAGCAGTCGCAGCCGCAGTCGCAGCCTCAGCCTGCCTGCGCCGGTCGGCCTCGAGCATGGCCGTCAGGCGTGCGGCCTCCTCGACCTGGCGAGCTAACAGAGCGGGTACTTGGGCTGCGGCGCTGTTGGCAAGGATGAGCGCCTCCGTGTACAGCGCCACACCCTGCACGTCGGGCTGCTGGCCGGCCGGGTGCGCCGGGTTGTCCGCCGCTGCAGCTGGCGGAGGCGGTGGGGGCCCCATGCCGCCCGGCCACAGCAGCTGCATCGGGTTGGGGACGCCGGCGACGCCTGCGGCCGCGCCGGCGCCCAGAGGACCCCCGACTGCAGCGCCGCCGGGCGGCATGCCCATGAACATGGCGGCAGCCGCAAACCAAGCGGCGGCGTCGGCGGCCGGCGGATCGGGCGCCAGCGGTCCGAGGAGGAGCGCCGCCAGGTCTGCTACGGGGCCATGCTGGGGTTGAACACCGGGCGGCATGATCTCTGCGTCTTCCCGGGTCGCGGAGCTCTCCCGCCGCAGCGGCGGGGCCATCCTGGCGATCACCTCGAGCAGTAGCTCGTACGGCAGGTGGCCCAGCCAAGAGTGGTCCTCCTGCTGCTGCCGGTGCTGGCAGTCGCGGTCCGTCGCGTGGCTGGCCGTCCAGCCCCAAGTGAATGCCCAGTCCTCGGAGTCTGTGGCAAGGCCCCAAGGCAGCCGGAAGGGAAAAACGAGCGGGGCGTTGGGAGAGATCAAGGGGAATCTTTCTGCAGCTAGAATGCACGCTTGCCGTCACGCGGGTAGCCCCAAGTTCGCCCTGAGGATCAGCCATGAAGCCGCTGCATGCAGTTTGCGGGTACAAGGTCGTTGGGTCGCCTACTTAGACCAAAACTACATGGCGCTTTTGCTTAAACTCGGGTGCCCCAGCGGAACTCTCCACGTGACAAGCGCAGGGACCCGCGAGCGCCACAACTGCACCGTGCTGCAAGGTGGCAATGGCAAGCCTTTAACAGCGCTGTTACGCGCGCCACTCAGCATGCTTGCTGTAGCCAAACACGGCCTCACCTCGGCATGACCAGAGCATTCCGCCGCAGCAACCTGGAAAACACATGATAGGGCAGGGCGCATCCTCTGGCTCGCCGCCTGCGCTGCTGCGTGGGCTCTTGCCGCCACCGCGGTCGCCAGCCACGCTGCTGCGCCTGCTGTTGCGCCTGCGCTGCATGTGGTGCGCTCGAAGCAGCTCCTGAACCCTCCGACCGAATGCCGGTACCCGGCGCCGGAACTCCGGATGGGTAGCAGGGCTCCAGACCAGCAGAGGCGGCTCCCTGATGTCCACGAAAATGTTGGACGTGCTCGGCCACACAACCTGAACAAAGGAGTTGGCAGATATGAAGCGCAGATGCCCTTGGGCGATATCATACGTAATGTAAATGGCATTTTGAACAAGGGGAACGCTTGACCTCATCAATAAAGAGAACCAGAAACGGGGACGACAATCAATGGCATAGAACGGTAGCGGCCGTGCCTGCTGTTTACGCGCCGATATCATCCATGCTTCCGCACCCGTGTGCACCTTCCCTGCACCTACCGGACTGCCGCCAACACTTATTGCCTTGTTCGTGTCCTTATAGCGGAAAACCCAAGGGTGCGAGAGGTACGTGGTGTATCTGGGGAAGAGGGCAGAGGGCAAATTCGAGGTGCTGTGTGTTACGTCATGCGAATGTGCGTGCTTACGTCATGCGAATGTGCGTGCTTTTGGATAGGCTGCAAACATGCTGCAAACAGACGAGCGAGGCAATGCAAACAGTCGAGCAGTCGAGCAGTCTGGTATTCTAGCCGGCAGCCAACAACCCATTGCGCATAGTGCCCGCTACACGACCCCGCAACGGGGCGCCCGCTGCCCTGGGGGACCCCGAGTGACTTAACGCTGCAATGGCGGCTGGGCTGGCTGCGCTGGGCTGGGCTGGGCTGGGCTGCCCTCCAGACAGCAGAACCGGTAGTGCAGGATCCGCGTTCGCGCGCCCGCTCGTTCGCTCAATGCTCAATGTTCGCAACGCCATGTGAACAGGTGCTGTGTGTATGGGTATTGCCGGCCGGGCCATCACTCACAGAAGCGTTTCCCCTGGCTCGATGACGCCATAGGGGACTTCCACGCCTTGAAAGTTTAGCCTGTGATGGGGTGAAAACGGCGGGTTCTCAATCTGGTCGCACATGAGAGTCCAGGATGGGTATAGCATGAACCCCGCCGTCTTTTCCTTCCGCAAATGACAGTAACAGTTGAGAATCTCTACAGTTATTCTTGCCCTCAATTCTTCCTGGACCGGCAGCAAACTCTCTTCGCGCAATTGCCTTACCACAAAGCGCAAACCGGCCGCTGCGTGCTGTTGCTAAAGAGCGCGTTGACCCTAAAGATGCTATTGAGGCTTGTTATTTTCTCCCCGTCGCTGTATCGCCAGGTTTTCAGCTTGGCCATATCTTCGCTGCGCTCCACTGAGGAGCCGCTAAATGCCTGTCCCATACAAAGCGAATTGTGAATATGTGCCTGCAGGGCTTTTATCCCTTGGAGTGCCGTAACTGCCAGCGCCAACTACTAGCGGCCGGCGGGGAGCTACAGCCGCCGGCGAGCTAGCCCAATGAGCTCAGTAAAAACAGCAACTAAGCAGTAAACAATCTGAGGATGTCGGCCTCGACGTTACCGGTCGTGGAAAACGGTTATCCGATTCACCAAGCATTTACTTGTGTGGCCCGCCCTTAACCCCGTTGATAGCCGTCGTTATTCCACGAGCCTTGATTATGCTGGTAAACGAGTTTCTCCAAGTTTTCGGGTTTCGCCCACGGGTCGATTGGGCACCCAACTGCCGGCCCGTAGGATACAGATACAGATTACAGGCTCCCTCAGAGAGGGGTTGCAGGCCACACGAGCCGATTGGCTCCCGACCCGCCATAGCGGAAAGGGTAAAAAACCCTTAAGAGCTCTGGTAAGGAGGCGCACACTGTACAGCTTATGTATTGGCGTATGACTGTTTCATAAATCTCTTAATCTGCTCTGGACGCTCAGGAACACCTACCACCTAGCATGTACGAACGGGCCAGCCGGACTTCGCCCTCCTCACCGGCAGCTCCGGTCACGGCTCCGGTGGGTAGCCGCTCATGGTTACAGGTTACACGTCCGTCAAACTCGGGGGGGGGGGAGGCATGAACCAATTGCGAATACTGGGGTGGGGTACCGGCCCTGTCTCGACCCCGCTTCAGCGCCTGGCGCCGAAGTACCGGTATGGTGTGTCTAGTGTCCCAGACAGCCTGCAGGTAGGCTCCCACAGCAGTGGGCGGGGCCTCCATTTTAGTAACCATGTCTTGATGCCTAAAACTCAAGTCACCCTCAAACTGGTCCTGGAGCTGCTTGTAACACGGGCATTTGCCGAACACGTGCAGTTCATCCTCTATAGCCGCGGCGTCGCCACAGGCCTTGCATGTCCGCTCGGGCCCGGACTCGCCTGTTGGGCCGGTTCACTTCCGTTTCCCAGCATCCTAGCCTAAAACGCATCAGCGTTTGGTGCTGACTGGGCATCATCACCGTCGCAGTATGGACAGGGTCGCCCATCCATCCGGCATACCAGCACATGTTGACTGCCGCCTCCCCACTAGGGACATCACGGGGCGCCCCAGTCACTTGGGGCAGCCGCTACCATGCGCCACGCCTGTCGGCAAAGCTATCCATAATTTTACAAACGGGTATCACCAGCCGAGTAAAGTACTTCGATTGCGCGCTAGCCGTAAGACCCTCGGGAGCCCGCCTCTACGTGCACGCCCATGACCCGAAGAAACAACTGCCGATCATATATCACTGCTGTAAAAGGTACGCTATCGAAAGCACGTGCGGAAGTCTGTCTGCTCGGATTGAGGGGCAAAGAGGAATCACTCGGTCAAGCCCTTACTGTACTCAACCGCCAGCAGGCTGACTGACGATCGGGGCCTACTTGTCGCTCATGGGCCGTTGCCCAAGAGCAAGACATGCACAGCGCGACACAAGCGCTGCGACGCTAAATACCCATGATCTGCACGACAATCATATCAGTGCCGTACACCGTACAACACACGCATGTACACACGTGTCTAATGACCGTAAAATGAACACGCATACCAAACGAACATGACACGCAGCACCCTTACTGACCAGCAGTCGGTCACCCCATCAGCAAGCGCGAGCTTCAGGTCTGCTGAGAAGGCCCGACGACACAGCGTATCGGGGCGCTCCACCAGCCCGTTCCAGAACCGCAGGACGACCTTAGCCCAGTGGTATTGGAGTGGCCTCTGCGCCACCTCACGGTAGAGCAGCGCATGGGTGGGGGAGCGTGCTCCCGCAACCATTCGCATAAAGGCCCTTCGCTGTTCAACCATAGGGTTCGTCATGGCACTTTCAACCGACAAACTAATAAAGCCAGGGCCCCACCACACCTGGACCGGGACAACCAAAGACCAGAACCTGTCCATACGTAACTTGGGCACATAGATCTTGTTCTCCCGACACAGGGTTACGAGCGAATGCATAACTTGCTTGCCAACTTCGATAACCTCGCCCGTGTACCCAGTGAACCACGGCCCTGGCCCATAAGTCAACCCCAGGTACTTCGCGGTCTCTTTATCGCCAAGGACCCTGAGCCGCTGACCGCACAAGATGTACAGAGTGGCTTGGAGGTGCTTTCTCTCCCGGGTACTCCCTCCAAAGACCAGCACCTCGCACTTCAAAACGTTGCAGGTCATCCCCGTCGCACTACAAAGAGGCTGGCCTTCCCCGTTTCTGGTTCTCTTTTCTACAAAAATCCGCTAGCAAGTGCAGCAAGCGCTGCGCGCCGTGGCCACCAGGGACGCATCGTCCACAAAAAGAGCACGTGGGTTAGATAGGGTGTACTCGTCAAGTGCTCTCCCACCCCAGTATTCGCAATTCGTCCATGCCCCCCCCCGGCTTTGACGGACGTGTAACCTGTAACCTGTCAAGTGCAGCACTCTGAGCCCCAAACAATAGCCACTGGTGGAAATGGGCGCCGCTTGCAATCAGTATCATGAGCATCAATGTAATGCGCTAGGACCTCAATGAACAGACCAAACAGTACTACAGACAACGGGCACCCTTGTTTGACGCCCTGTCCCACCGAAAACTCCTGACCAAGCTTGCCCTTCACCTTGACCCGCATACGCACCTCATAGCTGGCCCGCAACGCGTCAAGGGTCCGTGGATGCCGTACAAGTCAAGCACCGTCCACCATATTTCGTGGTCTACAGATTCAAAGGCCTTAGCAAAGTCAATTTGCATAACAATAAGAGGGCTAGAGTGTTTGCCAATCAGGTGCCGTAGTGTGAACAGGTGGTGCTCCGTGGTACGTGCCAAACCCGTTACGACACCCAGCCTGGCTGGTTGCCCTCAGGTTATTGTCCTCACAATTCTTACTAATACGCCGGGCTCTGCACAGCAGCATAGAGTTTGGCCAGGGCTCCTCCAACAGCGATGCCACGGTAGTTATCACACAACCCCGCGTCTCCTTTCTTAAATACGGGCGTCAGTATGCTAACACTCCACTGCTGGGGATAGGCGTCCATGACCACACAGTCAAACAGTTTGGAGAGATAGGGCACCGTTACCTGGACAGGGGCTTGGCCCCTATCACACCGCACGGTATACTTCAAGCGCTCGGCCTGGACCCTTTCGAGCCCGGCATTTTTTTGTTAGGCACGCGTCTAAGGGCGTCTTCCACTTCGGCACTTGTCAACGGCTTGTACAGGTGCTCAGCCGCCGTACGCCGTGCTCTGAAGACCCCCAACAGAGTCCACTCAAAACTCGACACACTCGCGCGCCCAACCGCAATCGTCAGCGTCATGGACAACCGGGTCATACTCCTCGCAGAATGCGATGCGCACCAGCAACTGGGCATTTGTGGAGCGAACTGCTTGCGCTACAGGCTGACGTTGGTGCCAGCGGAACATAGACCGTGTGCCTCTGCCCTTATCCGCGATTCCGCGTGGAGTGGGCGTTACAGGTTTGCCTCGGACGACAGGATTAGTTTACAGCAGGTCACCCCCTTACGGCCCCACCTGGCACATGTCTGAGGAGCAGACCCTGGTTACCCAGCCGCACCCACTCGCACCGAAGGGCTATTTCATGCATGACATACGTAGTCCGTTAAGCGCAGCAGTGTCTCCAGATCGCGACCGTGCATCCTACTTGGGCAACGCAAGGAAACAGCAACGAGAGAAGCTGTATCCACACCCGAGCCTCACATGCGAGGCAAGCAGCTCTCACCCTGGCCTTCCCTCGGACAGCTTGCTAGGCTATCAGGATGCACATAGCGCTCGCATCCTCCAACATCCAACACAACAGGTGCACGGGCCAACATGCAAGCATATTAAGCATGCAGCACTTTCACGCAGTGAACAGACGACAGCAGCTTGAAAGTGCCAAGCAAATACGATAGGCTCGCTCCCAACAATCGCAGCAGACACCCTCCATCACGGTGTTCCAGCTCGCAAACAACGGCCCGGTGCGTGTGATTACTCCACCGCGAGACCCTCGACAGTGCCCGACAAACCAGCCAGCAAACCCAACGATATGGACGAAACAGGGCAGGACCCCTCGTCTCGGTCCTGCCCTTACCACGCGCTGCTCCTGCCATCGCTCGGCCCACCAGGAAGAAACGAGCCCACCCGCCCGAAACTTGATCACTACCAAATCACAGTTATAGGAGGCAGGGAGGATGGAAAAGGTATGGCGCCCGTTATGACACGGCCAAATAATAGGCCGCGACACGAGCAACAAGACATCGACGTCCTGGGTCCACAAGGCAGTTGTGAGGAGGCGTGGTGCAATGCGAGGGTACCAATACGGTACTTCGTGGGGGGTGCTGAGTACGCAAAGAGGCGACCATATGCTGAAAAGGCAATCACTGCACCAACACCAAGACGATGCACTCATAACAAACTAGGCCGCAGGGTTAGTGAATGCCAGAATTCCAGAACATGAGAGCCGCCACACAGGAACACAAGGCCTCATCACCAACATGGCGAGGCCGTCTGGACCGACAACAACACGACAGCAACAAGATCCTGTGCGCCTAGCGCTGTACAATCCATGGAGACTTAACCACCCTCTTAGGATACATGAAATGCGGCTTTCTTCCGTCGTGCTAACGGCACGGTCTTGGGCACGCACGACCAACGCCAAAGAATCCATCCAACGCGCAACCCAAACTGTGTACACAACGCGGTCATTCGGAAACCTCTGATTGCCATCCTGTGTCGCTGCACGGCAGCGCACATCAAGGCCGAACAGAGCGACTACGGCGCTATATGTGGAGCGACATTTCAAGTACGGCAGGCGCCATTTCCTAAATCCTGCTCTGGGAGTTCCTCTCCGTCACCTTCAGCTCACATGCCAGCTAGTATCCGTCTGAACTTGCGGAACTCTCAGGAGGGCAGTCGCCTGGCCGCTGGCCGTGCTGCCCGTCCCCGCGGCTGCTGCCTCCGGAGCTCGTGCGCCACGGCGGGCCGCCCACGTCCGATGTGGCGTCACTGTCGCTACGAAGAGGGCGCGGTGTGCCGCCATCCTCCAAAGTGGCGTCCAGGGCCGCAGGAAGCGCAGTCGCTTCCTCCACCGACACTGCCGGCATCGCCCTCGCCGACTCATCCGTCCCCATGCGAGGGGCTGCATTCGTGTCCAACGCGTGCACCGGCACGTCAACCTGCCGCGCGGCCACCGCAGCTGCCGAGCGCGCTTCGTCATCGCTGCTACAGCAGTCGCAGCGGCGTTCGCAGCAGCAGTTGCGGCTGCGTGCGCAGGTCGCCGGCCCATTTGGCGTCAGGAGGCGGCCCAGGCACATCTCCCAGCCGTCGGGCATCAGCACGAGGGCGTCGGGGGGCGGCCCCAGCCTGAGGGCCATCTTCCACAGCGGCTCTCCCTGCCGGGCCATGGACGCAGAGGAAGTGGCCATGGCGGCCGCCACAGCCGCGTTGGCGGGCACAACAGGCCCCGCACCCTCGCGAGGAGTCGTGGCCGCGTTGATGGGGTCAGCCAGCCCACCGCTCTCGGCCTCACCCCTGCTGCCATTGTCATTGCTCCGCACAGCCTGCTGTCCCTGCAACACCGCCGGTGGGGCCGAGCCGGAGCTCGCCTGTGGGCCTGGCGACGCCGCGTACGGAAACTCTTGCTCCCCGACCTGCTCCAGGGCCGCCGGGCCTGGCGCTGGAGCCGGCCCCGGCTCCTGGCCCGGTCCCGGTAACATAGGGACACGCTGTTGCTCAAACGGCCGAGGCTGCTGCCGCTGCCCCTGCTGCTGCTGGTCCAGCGCTGGCGCCGTTCCCAGACCGCGTGACGGGACCTTGCGCCCCAGTACAAGATCAACGCTCCATGTGACCCGCCCGTCAGGCCCAAACTCAGCGGTGTAAAGCGGCACCGCGGGGCCTCCGTAATTTCGCCGATGATTACCCCGCGCGCCTCGTGTCATGAAGCCACCGCCCACGCCGCCTTCGGGGCCGTCCCCGTCGCCGGTCTCGGTTCCGAACCTGGCAGGGCCCCCGGGGATGCGTCGCTGCCGCGCAGCGTCGTCTTGGCGTCCCCGGTGCCTGACGCAGTAGTGCACGCGGCGCATGAGCAGTACGGTTGCGGTGAGCCCCAATACTGAGGCAAATCCCGCCATCACCCCTGCAGAGGGATCAAAGATCGCGCAGCCGAGGGACTGTGTTTATTTATAGTCATTGAGGCTACTGAAGCCCGACAGATCACCGGTGTACGTTTACTGCATAGCGGAACCAGAAAGACGCCATGTCACTCGTCACGTAACTCCATACATGTGTGCATGCCCGTCCATCATAGCTGCAAATATCCGTCCGCTTTGGGCGGATTGTGGGCCTTCAATCACGCGCGCTCCGCACCTTGGAAAACACCTTGCATGCCGCGCCCGCCCGCGTCGCACTCGTTCAGCCTGCAGGCCTGATCCAGGTGCGAGCCGGCCGACAGGACTGTGGCGAACCGCGGCAGCATGGAGCTGGTGCCGCACAGCCTGCGCGGCGGTCGGCGGCGCGCGTTAAGCCAGGATGCGAGGGGCCAGGGAGAGCACAGCCATGGAATTAAAACAGGTTGACCCCGTGACAGAGGCGTCAAGCGCGGGCGTGTGTGCCTAGCGCTGCTCACACGCCGCATCCGTATCATGACGCTCAGTCCCGGCTTCTCAGGGAAGGCTGCAGGACGGTAACGTGTAACCGACCAGGAAGGACGCAACCGCCGCCATTTCGCACTTCCTACGTTCGGCCCTGAGCCCGCTGTCCCTCCTCGACTCAACTTCCCCGTCCCGCCCCTACCGGCAGACATTCCGCGCATCCAGCCTTTCCAGGTTGGTGAGAGCCACCCAGGACGCGGGCAGGTAGCCAAGCAAGCCGGGGTTGGATGCCAGTCGGAGCTCCCGCAGGTCCCGAAGCACCGCAAGGCCGGGCGGCAGGGTGCCTGATAACGGGAATGAGGCCCCGAGCGGTGATACCACTACATTAATGCTCGGGGTCAAGAGGCAATGTCCGCGCCAGGATTGTGAGAGCAGGTGTGGGCGTTGGAACCAGCGTTAAGGCGCTGGCAGCGGGGCACGTCTGTGCAAAATGCTGTTCTGCCTGTCATGCCTCGGACCAGGGTCTGCCACGCCGGACTCAAGCACGGTCGTCAGAGTTGATGTGGTCAGGCACGCAGGGCCAGGATTCCATCCCCCTTCCAACTGTAGTGCTGCATCTACGCCCAACGAAGAATGCACAGTGCATCCGGGAAATGGACCAGCGCAGCGGATGCAGAAATTCCCGCCTCGCCGTGACCTGGGCGCCCACCTTGCAGCAAGTTGTTGCTGAGGTCAAGCACCTTCAGAGATGGAACCGATGCCCAGTCGTCGGGCAGCTGCCCGAGCAGACCGCATCTGCTCACGTTGAGAACCTGCGGAGCGCCATGTCACCCATCAACACATACCTGGGACGGCCATATTGCTGCAATTCAAGCACCAGACATGGTGAAGCGGCGAACGGCTAGCCCAGCATTGCGCTAACACAATACGCTTACAGTGAAGTCCACCGGGACGGGGGGGGGCGCAATGCCTGTCTGCATTGCCGGGCCCTTCCTTCCGGTGTGTGTCAGCTCCTCCTTTCACATTATCACCCTACCTGGAGGCTGCTCCAAGGTTCCGACCATGCGTCCAGGGGCAATCCACCCATCAGGGCGTTACCGGATAGGTCCATAGACACCAAAGCGGACAAGTCGGGTGCCGATGCGGGCAAGAAGCCCTGTAGCGGGACGCTGAGGATGCAGCCAGAATCCCAGTCGTCCTGACCGCAGCTGCCACCGCTCGGGCAGACCCTAGGGCCGCCGCAGTAGCGCAGGTTTCTGCGCATGACAGGCGTCGTAGGGGATGATGGGGTCGGGCTTCCCGAAGTTAAGAGCCACCGCATTGCCTCACAGTTGGGCGTTGGCGGCTAAAGGCACACAAGGCACGTTGCACGGACCAGTTAAAGCGGTTGTGTCATAAACGGATGCTGCAGCGAGTGAGCGTTTTCTATGGGGAAACATCACATGAAGTCTGGCTAAAGACGGGTTCGAGCAAACGTCCTGTGTTCCGCAATTCCTCACGCAAGCCCAATTTCACTCACACTGCGACAATGCGCCAATTGTAGCACGACAGCCATTTCCACCCGCATGTGCGTGGTAATGAGCTGATCTCCCCCGCGCGCTCAGCTGACGGCCAGGGCCCCGTAGCGTTGCCAGCGCTGCTAGCGGCCTCGCTTCCTTGGCCGCTTAGTGCGTCCTCTAGGATGCCCAAGGGCATATCACCACAGGTACCACTATACATGGACATGGACACGGCGTCGCGCGGGGCGCAAGGGTCCGTGTCCGCGGGCATGAGCTCACGCAGTAGCGTGGTGTTGGTCACGCCATCAGGTCCGAGAAGATAAACCGCCAGTCTCCGCGCTGCTTCCACTGATGTAGCAGATTTCATTGGGTACACGATGTTGTTATACGGGGTTGGCTTTCGTTAGAGTTTGCACTGGCTGAACGGTTCCGAGCTGCAAACTTCCCGCTATGCATCAACGCCTTCTGAAGCCCCTCAAACGTCGAAAGCACAGCATGCATTTCAAAGCGTTCAACAGTCGCCGCACCCAAAGCCCTCGCCTTCATTAGGTCGCGATGAAGAGCCAGCCACGAGCGCCGGCAGCAGCAGCACCAGCAGTAGAAGCATTAGCAGCCCTGTTATGCACGTCTCATGAGCGCTCTGATTGCCGTGGCGCTTATGCGCTTATGCGCTCCGACATTGCTTCCGATACAGACGGCTCCTGTTACATGTATCACGTGCAGTGCTATGAGTACGTAGAACACCTCGCCTGCAAGGTCGCCAGCGCTTATTAGGGTCACGGAATGCACGGAGAAAAGTAAAGAGCCGCGAGTGCTGAGCAATGCTCTAAAGTGAAAGTATGAAAGGTGATGAAAACGCTTGAAGGTGTGACTGCGCGCCTATGTCCGGAGCCCCTTGGACCAACTGTCAACGGTGTACTGGCGAGCTTTGAATCTGCATTGTCGCAGCATTCAGGCAGCACAACCCGAGATGCAAAGAACAGACAGGGGCGTGTGTACATATTGCTCCGGTTGGAACCCTCCGAGAGAGCATATAGTAATATCGTGTGAGCAGACGTGTGCGCTCCATGTGCTCAATCGTGATGGCATCCAGGCGATCCATGCCATATCGGGGAGACGGCCCCTGGGCTCCGCCTGGGCAACACCGGAGGTCGATAAGCCGTGTGTTTGGGTGCGTGCGCCGCCTGCTGCTGTGCCTACGAGAAGTTGGGTCCTAGCTGGTCCTTCTTGTCCTGCGTCATGTCCTGCATTGGTAGCGTGCACGATCCGGCTTGGATTCTGACCCACACCTCGTGGACCTCGTGGACTCGCGCTTTCCGCTCTTGCGACGGCTCCCGTAACCGGCGGTGCCTGGCATCTCATTTCCCTCTTCCCTGTCACCCCGCCGCCACATGTCTACGCCATGCCGCAACTACCACTTGTCGAACGTGCTGTTCTCCTGGAGCGATCTGCCAGCCAGCCCTCTCCCCCGCAGTGCAGCCTCCCAGCCAGCCCGCAGCCCGCCACCCCCACCCCCGCGCTCCGGCCTGTCCTGGCAGCGCGGCGGCGTCCTCCCCCGGAGCGCCGCATACACAGCCTCGCTGATCCACCAGGCCACGGCTCGCCTTCCTTGCGTCGCGCTTGGTTGCCTCCGTACCACCTGTCGCACTTCGCACCTTTTTTTTTGCTTAGTGTCATGTCTGTGCCCCTGCAGGCGGAGGGGATACGCCCTACAGACCGCCGCCTGCAGTTTCGCGCCCTTTGCCTTGTGGCTGTTCTACCCCTTTTCGCCCCCCCATTCCCCAGGTGTTTCCTGTACGACCTCCTGCCGTACCATCCTAGCCAAAACCCCCCCGCTTCACCGCCGTGCGGCCTGCTGCGCCTGCCTACTCTACCGGTCCATCAGCGCTCAGCTACTGGGGAGGGAGCGCTTTGGTCTGCTTTTCCATGACGCCATGTCTACATGCCCCCGACCGCTGCTTGTAACAACGGTTCCTGACTACGTTTTACCTCCAGGTCTGTATACCGCCGGGTGGGCGGCCTGGGCGCGCGGCCGGTCTGGTAACCGCTGAGCGCTGAGCGACAACACCGCAGAGTAACCTTGCAACTAGCTATCCACAAGGTGAAGTCCGACAAACCGAGTAAGCTAGTAAGCCTGTCTTTTGGGGGGGCAGGAGGAACATCACCTGCCTTGCTTTGTACCCACCCGCCCTACTGGGAACATCGCGTCTTCGGGTGTGTATGACCGTACAGGCGGGCTCCCTCTTAATTCCTCTTTTTTTATTACAGCCCTGGCCATGTAGATTGACCCAAGGCCATCCCAAGGTTGGGCTTGGGGTTCGGGGGTGTGGCGGGGTGGTCGCCTGCAGGCCTCGCGCTCCGTCGCAGAGTGCCCGCTGGGTTTGGTGGTTGGGTTTCGGTTTCGGTGATGGGTTTTTGGTGGTGGCTGTTGCGGAGCGTTGCGTTTCTGGGTGTTTTGAGGTACGATGCCCTTGCTGGGGCAGGTGCCGCTCTGGTTCGGCAGGTCGTAGGGGGGTTAGGGGTTCGGGTTGCGGGCTTTTGCCAGGGGAGGGGGGGGGTGCTGCCTGTGCTCCACGGGTACTTTCGGTCTGTTTCTTCTCTTCTTGTGTGTGCCGTCGGTGTTTGGTCTTGGCTGCCGTGTGCGCTGTAGTTAGGGCAGGGTTTCGGTGGTTCTCATCACGGGAGGGCTGCTTGTCCCTCCCGTTGTCTGCGCCCTTTCTCGCCTCTCCGCCTGCAACATTTCCACAGAAAAAATAGCATGCCTTCCCCTTCGCGGCCATTCGTCAGCAGGCGTTGCAAGCTCCATGGTGCATTCGGGTCCACGGACAGTTCGGCCACGCCCAGCGGCCCCGACCATCTTTGTCATCCCCTAAATCCCACTGGACGGACACACATGAAGGGTCTGCTGGACACGGTGTATTGATTGAGCCGCTTCCCAACTTCACATACGACTGGATACGGTGGGCTACGTCCCCTGGGCTTCTTCTTGTGTGGACGCGCAGGGCGGGCGCCGCAGCAGCACGCCTACGGTTCGGGCGGTTCCGATACGGCTGCTGGCCCTGCGGCTTGGCACGCGGTGCGAAGCCGCGCTCTCTGACGACGTGCAGTTGCACCGCGACTCGGCGAGTCGAGGCTTGCGCTACTGCGTATCGGTAGCTGTTACCAAACAGCTGACTGCAGGTTGATCAGGCCTGAGTCGGGCTGCCGGCTAGGGTGGCGTTCTTGGCTGACCT